>JALBCR010000885.1:0-376031 GCA_030710515.1 Abscondita cerata | reverse complement strand
TTACATAATTATAATTAAGATAGCAAGTTATAGTTTAAAATTAAATGTAAACGTTTTTTTTTTAAATAAAGGTATTACTATATAAATAAATATATGAAATCAATAATGGGTGTGACCTTCCATTATTATTGATACATTCTTGGAGGCGTCTGCTCATTGACGCTATCAAGGTATCAATATATCAGTATCAATGGCTGCAATTAGTGCATTACGGTTTACTGGTATAAAATTTGGCCCTTGTTGTCTTCGGATAACAGCAAGTATTCGAGTCCAAACATTTTCGATAATGTTAAAATCTGGGTTTTTTGCTGGCCTGGGTAACAGCTCCAAGTTATTTTCTCGTATCCAATTGCGCACAACCCGCGAAGTATGAATAGGGGCGTTGTCCTTTAACAACAAAAATACATTATGAAAATGTTAATTCAACAGATCCCGAACTATTTTTTGGAGAAAGTATAGTGAAATAAGAATACTTACTTGTTGGAAAATATAATCTTCGTCTGGATAAAACACTTCGACTGAAGGTTTCATAATAGTTTCCAAAAGTATCTAAATACGCAGCAGAATCAAGACGTCCATCGATAGCCCAACAAACTCCTGGACCCCGCGCTAACCCAACCCCACACATTCACAGAAAAATAACCACTTCGTTTTTAGGACATATGTGATTATTTTCGTAACGAGTTCCTTCCATTCTAAAAACTTTTAGTGGTCCATCGTTGCGGCTATTGAACGTTTTTTCGTCGCTAAAAATCACTCGATTCCAAAATTCCAAAGGTTCGTTCACATATCGCCTTGCAAACCCAGACGACGTCTCATATTTTCGTCACTGAGAACTTCTTTCGCAGCAGCATTATACTTCTTTATTCCCATCTCCTTTAATCTTTTTTGTGCAGTTATGCGGCATCCGGGAAAATGTGTATCTGCTATAGCCCTGGAGTATGTAGCAAATGGTTGTTCTGTTACGTAATGAAACAACTCGAGATCTTGAGCACGTGTAGATACTTTAGGTCTACCACTTCCGATGGCTCTTTCCAAAGTGTGTTCAAGATTCCATTTTACTCGGTAATGCCCTACGGTGCTTTTTGATATATCTAACATACGTGAAATTTCACGCACCCTACGGCCCGCCGCTAATTCCGAAACAATCCGCGTTTACAAATCAGCACCGAGATGTGGTGACATTTTCACAACACTTGAAATTTTAAACTAAAATGGAATTTACATTTCTTACTTTATTTATTGGTTCACACTACCCCTTCTCAAACAATAGGTAATTGTTTATTTATTACATACTTCTAATGACCAATGTAACAACCCTTAGAGCAATATGACTCAAAGGAAGTAAATTAAACAAGCAAGGATATTCTATTGTTATTGAAACTTATTCATAAAGTAAAAGCCATTTCCTTATAATGCTAATGAACAGGATTTTCTTTTAAGTATTAAGATTACAATAGAGGACTTATAAACTTTCGAAAATATCTAATTATAAATATTTACACTGCAATTGCGCTTTTTCCTTAATAATTTCTTAGCAATAACATACACGTTCTTGGTTTTAAGTTGTCATAAATTTGATATGATATAAATTTGTGTTTCTAATATTACATCACAAACTAATCTTTATTCGCCAAAAATTGTTGCTTAAGTTGTAAAGCTTCGTACACACCTGAAAAACAAACCGAGCAACAAACATAACAACGAACCGAAAGTCAAACAGAACGACAAACGATCTTTTACCACAATCCGAACAACAAACGGAACGTTTGTGCTGTTCCCATAATTATTTTTAGTAGTTTTCAGTTCTTATATATTTATTATTGAGAAGAGAAAATTGCGGAAAACAAGAAGATAGTGCCAACCAAATTTTTACGCACAAAGAAGAGTAAAAATTATAATTTACTTCGCTTTTATTTTATTTTGGAAATTTCCCGCCCAAATGATGCTTTTTTTATTGTAAGCGTATGAAATAATTTGTAATTGGGTTTTTGACCCGTATATTACTAAATAAAAAAAATAAATAATGACTTTACTTAAGAATGATCGAAAATGGGAGATAGAATTGCATGTATTTTTCTAATACAGTTTAGAAATTAGTGGCCGTGGGCGTTATCAAGAGGTGGTCGCTATTAGGAGAGTCATTAATATGGATATTTCCGTATAATTGGTTTTTGACTTGGAAAACTTGGGCGGTTTTAGAGGCGGCCGCTTTTAAGAGCTTTCCAAAAATAGAGGTTTTACAGTATATGTCTTTGTTGTATTTTGTTATTGTCCTCATTGATGTTTTGGGTTATTGTATGTGGTGTTGAGTAATGTATTTTTTTCTAAAACCTGCTTATTCGGTGTTTTGATACTGTTTGAATTTGCTTGTTTGTCTTGTAGTTATTATCTCCAGGCAGTTTATATACTTGACATAAAATACTTATTGGCCTATAGGTTCCTAGATCTGATTTATCTCCTTTCTTATACAACAAATTTACTGCATTTTTCCAATTCTGTGGTATTTTCCGTTTTTCCAAGCATTTGTTTAATAGTATCTTTAGGTTTGTTATTAGTTGTTTTTTTTTTTTCATTTTCTTTCATTGCGTTTTCTATTTCGTCTTTTCCATTTCCGATATCTCTTCCGAACCGCGTTAAGAATGTGTGTTCTTTTTATTTTATCTGGTTTTTCCACTTTGGCGCTATACATTTTTTGATAGTAGTTTTTTATTGTTTGAATGATTTCTTTTCTATCATACGTTATTTTGTTGTCTTTTATTTTTAGATGGCTAATGATGATGATATTTGTGTGTATTTTTTTTGCAGCACTTTTAAACGTTTGGTTGTTTTCAATTATTTTTCTACGTTTTATTGCTTTATCAAATTGCCATGGGTTTTATTTTCATTGTGTTGCTCGTTCCATTTCATCATCAGTGGTTCAGACCATACTAACAAGTTGTTGGGGATTGCGAGTTATGTAAATTGTAGGATAGGAGATCATAAATTGTTCTTGGTTGAGAGGGTAGTCATTATTGGGTTAAGTGAAATGTTTGTGTGTTATAAGGTGTTGAAGTTTGACTTTATTATGAACGTTTGGTTCTGGTAAGTATTTGGTATTTGCAGCATTTTGGTACTTAAATTAGGTTGTCTCGGTATATTTTGTGTATATGGCTGGATAAAAATCTAGTTAGGGCTAGGTTCATTGCCTGCTGGTAATAATATGGTATTTGAAAAAAAAGTTACCTGTTTTGTGATTCCTTTCTCTAAAACTGACAAAATTAAGTTAACTGTACCAAAGATTTTCTTTTGGACTTTAAGCTAGTACTGATATTGCTGCTGCCCTTTGTCAGGTTTTACCATATCTGGCTATCCTCACCTAGTTTAGCTTGGGTCAATACAGTTTTCCGGGGTGTGTCGCTTGAAGGCATAGTTGAGAATTGGGTGCCTCATGAGAACCAGTTATCGGGTTAGACCGTTGATGTGACCGTTCCCGATATAAAGGTACTACATCTCTCTGAGCATTTCCTACACAATTGTGTATTGCTTATTAAATATGAAAAGGATCAAGTGTGTCTAACATAGTTTGCTACTATGTAAATATAAAGACATGAATGTGGCACTATCCGAGGGTTTTCAAAGTAAGAGTGACAAGAGGATCTATTTTTTAATTTTAAAATTACTCCCATGATTATTTTTTGGGACTTAAAAAAGCTTCAAAATTTTTGTTAATACATTTTAACCGTATGCAGACTAAGGTTGCCACGTATGAATCTAATTATGTAGCCAGCCGAGTTAAGCTTTGACACTATACATAGAATTTGGATCATACCATCTTAATTTAGAGTTAATTTGAAAAATATTAATTCGGTTTTTATTTCAAACTAAAAAAAATCTTGCTGCACCAATCAAACATTTTATTTTCAACCCCAGTTGTGTTATGTGATAAATAAGTTATATCATCAATTGCATTTAACAACTAAGTATCATCTGTATATTGCATTAACTAGGGTAGTAAAATATATTGATTTATTCATTCATTAGTATGTACCTAGGTGTCTGATTAAGAGATAAGCCACTGTATATCAGAAACTATTTATCGTACAATTTAGGGAAGAATACAAAGTCCCATAAAGTTTGAAATTATGCAGTTTCTCTTACGCGCCTTTGTTATACAAAATGTTTTCCTTTAGTTGTACGAGAAATAATTTCTGAGATACAGCGGATATCAATCAAACCTTTGGTACAATAAAAATTAAGGCCTAAGACTGGATATTTGTGGTACCCCTTGACTAATGTCGATTGGAAATCTGTTCCTTTCGCGTCTTTTAGAAACTGCATACAAACCTTTCGGGTTCTGCCGGTTAAGTACGATGTAGACATAACCCACAAATTCCGTATTTTTTAAATTTAAATAACAATAGATTAATATTAATAATGTCGAAAGCTTTAGTTTGATCAAAAAAAACTCTAGAAATTAATTTACAAGTTGTAAGAGCATCTGTGGTAGATTTTCTCCGCAGAAAACGAAAGTACTATAATTAAATTTTTACAAAAAAAACAAATATACATGGTGTTAAGTAAATGTCCGGCTAAAATATGTCTGGTGATGGCGGTCAATAAATCGAACAAAAAACCTTATCGAAAAGTTTTTGATTTTTTTTCATTCTGTCGAGACGCTTGTCTATGCCTTTATTAATTAATTGTTTTTATTGTTGATTGTTAGACGAAAATGGTTTCCACAGATTTGGCTATTGTTATTTTGATTAATGTCGTTTTGACAAAACTGTAAGTAACTAACAATGAAGTAAATGACATTTACTTTAATTAATCTTGTCAAAATATTTTTTGATTGTTGCTAATATATGCGCAGATAATTCATCTACCTTAAAATAGTCATAGGCGGGTATTAAAATTTATGAAAAATTTCTTTTTTACTTAATAGCAATTCCATGCCAAAAAGTTATTAAGCTTTTTGTTTTATTTATTGTATGACATCGCCCATCAAACCATTGCCTGATATTTACCTTACTACGTTTTCGATAATTTTGAAAAAAAAATTAATAATAAAAAAATAGGTGTGTATTTGTTAGTTAAATTTGGATTTCCTTGTGTAAAAACAAACCGAAACTATTTTTGCAGTTTTTAGTTGATCAGGAAATCATCCCGTTAGAGAACATTAATTTACCTCGTCAGCCAAAGGTGGTGGTATTATTTCAGCCACCGCTTTTACAATAAACCTTATTATATTATCTCGACCAGCTGAAAATTTACCGAGTAATTTTCTGACTATATTTCAATTTCATTTTCATCAGTTAAAAATAGAAAAAATAATATTCAATTGATTATATAGAGTTTTCCAATAAGAGATGTTATTTTGACATTCAAAGAAAAATGGCATTTTTTAGATAAATGATTAGATGTTTATTTCATTATAATTTCGTTAATAATGGAAAATAACATCAGCCCACGACCATGCTTACAGGACCATATACTTCTGATAAAATTTTGCATAATCAAATCGCAAAGTGCCCTATGTCCTCGATAGCCTCACGAATTTCATCTTTGAGGTCTTGAATGGACGCTGGACTGTTGGTGTAGACCTTATCTTTCACGTGGCCCCAAAGGAAGAAGTTGCAAGGTGTTAAATTACAGGATCTCGGTGGCCAATTGTGATCACCTCTTCGAGAGATAAAAATGTTTTAGTTTTACGAACGTTTTTATAGTGATTTTTAATAATTTGAATGCGTTGTTGAAGCGTGTATTGTTTCATTTTTATTAATGGCTTAGTTTCTACGAGTCAAATGTCAAAAATACAGCTTTAAAAGTGACATCTACCAAAATAGCGGGCTATTCAAAATAACACCGGTTATTGGAAAATCCTTTAGTTTGTATTCTTGTATTTCCAATTTACTTTAAGATTAAATTCCTCACTAAAAGTGTCTCAACTATTTCAATAAGTTCTACATTGTCTCACCCCTCCTGGTCTGTTTTAGTACCATTTTGTGTTTTATTTACATTTAGGATTTTATTATTTAAATTTCAAGCTGTCTTACTTTTAATTTTGACTAGCGAAACCCTTGGCTTTTGCTTAAAAGCAAGCATAATAGAATTTTTTATTTCTTTATAAGCTTGACATGGTAAATTGACAAATTAATATGTCAGCTTGTGGTGGTGCAATTTTAACATTTATTCTTTCAAAACCTTCTCTGGGGCAATTTCAGAACACATAGAAAATTTCATACAGATCGGTTTAGTAGTTATCGGGTGATGCTTTCAGTTTTGTAGATATAGATAGTAAGTAGGACATTGTTATAAAGCTAGATTTGCATATTTCTAATTAGCTTTTATATATTAGCCTTGTGCCATTACATTTTTATAAAGTATACACAAATCATTTAGTTTTATTGACCAGGGTGTATTTTAAAATAACCGACAAACAAAAACTTGTGATTCTGTGGTTCAAAATAAACCAAAATCTTTAGAAACGTTTTTTCAAATACGTTTTTACCGACATACAGAGTGATTAAAATTTAAATTTTTTCATAATTCATCAAAATGTAGAAAGATATTAAACTGAAATTTGGCACACGTAAATGTCTAATAAAAAACAATTACTCACTTGTGTATAATCATTTAAGCCACAATTCAAAATAAGAAAAATTTACGCCACTGCTTTTTTTGAAAAAAATATTTTTGTTTTAAAATTATATTTATTTTTTTTTGATATGGCATGCCGTTTAAGAAATATTTGCAATAATGTACACAACCACATTGTTTAATAAAACCCAAATAAATTGCACGTAAGTTTTAAAGGTATCAAAAAGTAGAAAAAATATTAAGCTGTCATTAAATAAAATTAATTGTACAAGTTGCAGTAAATTGATCCAACCAGTGGCGTAGGATATTCTAAATTAACAACTTAAATTTATAAAAACTTAAATCCCTGCATTTTTGAAAAATATTATTTTTGTTAGACTCACATTTAATTCATCAATCTTACTTTTTCTAACTTTAAGTAGTTGGTTTTTTAAGATGTACTACGCCACTGACGGATGAACTGCCTAAACTAAAATTTATGTAATTAATTGTGATTAATTAGACATCTTTATATGAAAATTTCTAAAAATTCACGGAAAAAATAGTAAATAATAAATAAATAACACAAGATTCGGTGTTGAGAAGTGGTAAAGTAAAGACGTGTGTATAGAACGAGTGAAAATAATTAAGTAATTTATAATTGAAAATAATAAGTACAAATAGTGAAAGTGGAAATTTCATTAGGTAAAAGTGTAAGCTGTCGGAGATAAAAAAATACAAATATTTTAGATTCAGAGGGCTCAACCTCAGATACAAAAAAGAGAATGAGGGAAGAGGAGATGAAATGTATAAGATATTTAGAAAGAACTTAAAAATGGGAAGGTCGCCAAAAGGAGGAGGATCGAGGGAAGAAAAAAAGGAATGAACGACAAATAGGGAGAATGAATAAAGAGGAACAAACAATAAATATGTGGAAAGAAATGCTCAATGAAATAAAGCAGATAAAACAAATAAAAAAAATTAATAAAGAAATGAGAGAGATAAGAGAAGACATAAAAAAATAAACAAAAGTTGGAAAATAAATGTAAAAGATTAGAAGAAGAAGTGGAAAACTTGGAGAAAAGGCTAGAAAATACAGAGAAAGATAAGAGAAGAAAAATATGGTAGTCAGAAGACTAAATGTACAAGGAGTAAGAGGAGAGATACAAAAGAAAGTAGAAAATATGATAAAGAAAGAGATGAAGATGGAAACAAAGATTGAACAGGCAATTAAAATAGGAGGAATTGTAGTGTTAGAATAAAAAGGAGAAGCATGGAAGATAAAATAGAGATAATGAGGAATAAGAGAATGATGAAAGGTAATGGAATTCACATTGAAGATGACTTGACTGAAAAAGAGAGGGACGTCCAAATAAATATAAGGCAAAAATGGACAAAGATGGTAAGAAGGTGAAAGTAGGGTACATAAAATGTAGGTAGATGGGGAGGGATGGAGATGGTCAGAGAAGGAGGAAAGGATGGGAAATTGGATGATAAAAAACAAAAAGAGAGATTGGGGGGATTTAAAAATATAAAAAAATGAAGAAAGGGGAGAAAAAAAAGCAAAAAGAAGGTAATAATATACTATTTTGGAATGTAGCGGGTTTAAAAACAAAGGAAAAATTTTTATGAAATTTGTGAGGCGATTTAAAATGGTGGGGATGGTGAAACATGGATGTAGGAGAAATGATGGGAGAAAGAAATGTTACCGGAGAAATTTACATGGCAGATGCAATTTGAGGAGAGAACGGAGAAGAGGGAAAGAGCAAAAGGAGGAATACTAGTAGGTGTCAGAAAGGAATGGGCGGCAGTAGGAGAAGAAGGGGAAAGAAGTGTACAAGGTTGATGAAAACCAATGTAAGGACAGAAGTAAGTGAAAGATATGTGATAATAACAATATATAGAAAAAAATGGAAACAACAAGAAAAAAGCAAAGTGAAGAAAAAAGCTAATAATAGGGGTAGATTTTAATGCGAAAATTGGGGAAATGATGATAAATGAAAGAGTAAAAATGAGGAGTTCTATGGACAAGAAAATAAATGGACAAGGAATTAAATTGCTAGAATTATGTAAAGAAAGAGAATATACAATAACGAACGGCGTCATGGAGAAAGGGAAAAGGGAGAGTTTACGTTTATAGAAGGAATGGGAGAATTGATAATAGACTACGTAATAGTGAATAAAAAATGCTTAGAAAACGTAGAAAGTATTAAAATAGGGGATAAATAGGAAGCGGATTACCAACCGCTGGAATTAACTTTGGTGGGGAAAGATAAAGTAGACCAAGAAGAGAACAGAAAAGAAAATATGGACAATTGATAGTATAGAAAGGTATAGATAAGAAATGGAAATAGTAGAGGAAGAACAATAAAGAACGAATGAAATAGATGAAGAGATAGAAATATGGATACAAAAATAGAAGAAGCGACTCAAATAAGAAGATTCAGAAAAGAAACAAGAGGAATGAGCCAAGAAAAATAAATGGTAGAATGGAGACTGGCAAAGATCAAAGTGAGTAATGAGAAGAGGGAGAATAAGGTGGAAAACTGAAAAATCGATATCAATGAATACAGAAGCAAAAGAAAAGAGTTCAGAGAAATGTGTAAAACCAGAAAGGAAGAATACAAAAAGAGATTGGAACAATAGATTATCGAAATAAAAAACGAAGGACAAGCTTGGGAATTTTAAAAGAAAGCAAAAATGAAAGAAAGGTAGAAATAAAAATAAATAAGGAGAAATGAGGAACACTGTAAAAGTTTGCTACAAGAACCGGACGAAAACATAAAAAATTAAAAGAATGAAAAGGAGCAGAGAGGAGGAGTTTAAAATGTGGAAGAAGCAATAGAAAATCTAAAAATGGGTAAAGCGGGAGGTTCGGACAGGACACAGGAGAGCAATGGAGATTTACAGGAGAGAGGATAAGGGAGAGAATGAAAAAACATATGAAAGGAAATGGAAAGAAAAGGACTACTTCAACAATGGAGGGAGATAATAATATGTCCAATTTTCAAAGGACGGATAGGAGGAAAATTAAAAACAACAGAGGGTTTAACTTAACAAACGTAGGATACAAAGTATATAGTGAGATTCTAAGAAAAAAGCTAGAAAGGGAAGTACAAGAAGAAAAATTAATTCGGATTGGCAGATGGGCTTTAAAAGAGGAAGAGGTACTATCGATTGTATATACGTAATAAAGCACCTGATTAATAAACAGTTGGAAAAGAAAGGAGAAAAAATGTTTGTCATTTTTTTGGATCTGAGGGCTGCGTTTCACAAAGTGAAAAGAGAGTTGTTGTGGTAGAGGATGAGAAAAAGAATCAGTGAGAATGTAATAGATGCGGTAGAGAAAATTTATGAGGACACGAGTTGCAGAACTAGAGTAAGAGGGAGAATAGGGAACAACTTTAAGACGGGAAGAGGACTGAAACAAAGTTAAATCCGTGTTTATTTTTTTATATATTGGGATCTAGAAGAGGAATTGGGGAGAAACCAAGTGTGAAGCATAGTAGTAGGAAGAAGAAAGAACGACATAGTTGTTATATCAAAAAGTGAAGAAGATATGAAAGGGGTAATAAAAACTCTAAGAAAATAATTAAAAAAAAAAATTAGAGGCAAACGTGAACAAAACAAAATCATAATTTAAAAGGAAGAAAGGGAGAAAGAAGAAAGTATCATGGCATTGGGGAGAGAAAAAATAGAGATTGTGGACAAATACAAGTATTTAGGATAATATAAATATATATAATATATGATAATAAGGATAGTGAACAAATAAGGGAATATTCGGAAAAAAAATGAAAAAGACGGTGGTTATTCGAGAAGATAGTCAAAGCAGTGATGATGTACGGAGCAGAGGTGTAGAGATGGAAGGAATGGGTGGAACTAGAAAGTATACAAAAAGTACTGGAAGTGGATATTGGGATTAGAAAGGAAACACCAGGGTACATAGTAACAAGAGAAAGCAAAAATAGAAAAGATAAGAACCGAAACGGGAAGAAGAGCGAAAAGGAAAGATGGAGAGGAGGAAAGATATTAAAATATTAATCAAATGTTGGAAAGAGATAGAATTTCAAAAATAAAATATGGTGACAGAGAAAGAAAATTATTCTATGAAAAGGGAGGTTATGCGAGAGAGGAGATAAAAAGATTAAAAGAGAGATGGAAGCAGAGTTAGTGAGAAGAGATCAAGATACGCAAATTCAAGAGAGAAAATCGAGAATAAAAGAAAGGAAATATAATGAAAAGTATTGTGAGATTATTACAGAAGGAATACCACGTTATATAATAGGAACAGAAGGACTGAAAGAAAAAAAACGATTACAAGATTTAGAGTGGGAAATGAAGAAAGAGAAAATAAATATTGGTGGAAGGACGAGGATAGATTGTGTATACTGTGCGGAGATGGATGGGAGAACTTGGAACACATGAAAGAAGGATGCAACAAATTGAGAGTGGAAGGAAGAGATAGAAGGATATTGTTAGGAGATAATGGGGAAGGGATGAATGGACTAGGGAAAGTAATGGAGAGAAGACAATGGATGGAGAAACAAAAAATAATTAAGTTAAAGACAATAAGTTATTGTTATTTTATAATTATAGGTTTTTTTATTTTGTTATTGTAATTGTTGATTAATGTGTATGTGCAACCAAATTCTTTTGTTTAATGTAAAAACAAAATAAACATCTAATAATAATAAATAAATAAATAACGCAAGAATATGTTTTATAAATGCATTTATTACGGTTTCTAGTTCTTAAAGTTTTTGGTAGATATAATTTAAATATTATTTATGAACACGTTTTTCAAAAAAACAGTAAGTAAAATATAATTTATTTCTGGCTTAAGTTAAACCACCAGTACCAAAAAGTTTATTTTTTTATATTATCTTGACATACGTTTTTGACACAAATAGTATAATTTAAAATAATATAATAATCTTTCTAGGATATTTTGATGTGCATTTTGAAAACAAAATAACTTGAAATAATAAATGATATTAAAGATTTAAGTTTCAAATTAATGTTGTTATTACCTAGACAAAATGAATTTTTTTAAGCCCTTCTTATTTGGAATTCAATGACGTTATAACACTTTACGGTTTAATTGCGTTTTAGTCTGTTTTTCGGCCTTCATCAAGAAAATTCATATTACAGACCTTTACACAGTTTTTTAATTTTTAAAAATAAACGATTAGCTATATCGATTAAAAATGCATGTAAATTAAATGTTTACTAATAATCATTGAGTAAAAAGTTCTTTAAGAGGCGCAACCCAATGTTAAACATTGTGCCTTATGGAGAACCCCACTTTTCAAAAAAATTGAAACTGTAAATTGGCGACGCAAGCTTATAAAATGCGAACTACAAATTCCACGGTCGTAAAATTGCATTTAGCCTTAATAAAATGTTATCAGCAACGTTATCAGGTTTAGATGATTTATCGTCAGCCAGTCTACGTTGTAAATAAATGCAATGATTGTAAATACTAATTTTTATTTCAAAAGTGGACTAGAAAATTAACAATCAACATAATTCTTCAAATATTTTTACAACCGGTGTCCTTATAAACTGTTGTATCTGACATCTGTATTATTTTTAATTAAATTATTTAAATAAATAATGCAACATTTTAAAATGTGAAAAGTTTAAGAAAGGTATTATTATCAATAATAATAGAACGAGAGGTCAAAATATTGCCGACAATAATTTTTGCGATTTAGATACGAGTTTCTGTTGGGACGAAAATAAGTGCTTTGCACGAGTCGTTATTTTCTTAAGCAACAGAAACTAGTCAATCAGAAGAGCAAAAGGCAATATTTTGACCTCCAGTCCTATTTGGCTTGACAATTAAATTTGTAAATGACAAAAGCAAGTCATTTAAAATTTAAAATAATTTATCATAGATATGTTTGAAAGTTAACTGATTGTTTCTTTAACTTTTTTTTCTTTAATTTTGTAGTGTCAAAAAGAACAGAAATTATTGTCGCTGGAATAAAGCATCTCAAAAGATTGTCACTAAATGAATTATTTTATTGGTTGTTTATTTTGAAATTGAGACATGTCGTTGGTTAACAAAAACACAAATTTAATTGTCATATTTGTTACATCAATTGACAATTAAGGATTTAGCAAATTGTTAATTAAAAACCTTAAGAACTAATACAAAATATTATAAATCGAAAATATAAAAGTATTCAAATAAAACGTAACAATGTTAAGTGAACTAACAATTAATTTTGCAAAACTCTTTTACTTTTCTGTGCTGCTTATTTGCAGTTGTAGATTTTGTTTTTTCAGATTTTGTATTTTGTATTTTTGAGATTCCCATTTAAACAATCTGTAAACCATCATTTTTATAAAAATTGTTAAAAATCTGTTTTGATGATGTTTACATACATCTACACCACTTAAATATGGTTTTAAATATATTGATATATTTTCTGTTAAGTCATTAGCCAGTTTAAAGTTTGCAAAACAAATAAAAATTTTTTTTAGTAACAAACTAAATTGCTTGTAATATGAAACCAAAGATTTTTTTTAAATTTTGCTGTTCCTGAGTTTGAAAAATCTTTGTTAATTATAAATAAATAGTTTGAGTCACTTTCTTCTATTAAATAATTGCGACAAACACTACACCCGAAATTTTCAGCATCTTAAAAGCAACAAAAGCTTTCTAATGATGTCGGTTTTTTTCTTCTTGTTCAAGTATTACTTCAAGTTTTGCACATTCTTTAATTTCTACGTGTTCTTTATTTTCTGAAATAGCTGTAGCTAAACTGGTTGAAGGATTTTTCTCTAATTGTAATTCTTGAAGCTTTTCTTCTTCATTTGAAATATCCAAGAATTCTCCATAATCGGTGTCGCAATTTCCAGTATCAACTGCAATTTGTAGACGAATACTGTCATAATGTTGAAGAACAATTCAAAATTGTCGCACACTAGGCATTGGATTGTATCCATCTTGTCCGAATAAGGAAAAAAATGTTCGAGCGGTTCTTGATTTAAGAATAGGTATTTAACTGAAAAATTCGTTCATAAATCGTCCCATAACAGTAAAATAGACCTAATTGACATCTGAAATCCTTCAATGCAGTAAATATGTTTCTGTAACTTTCCATTCTCATACTTGGAGAAGGCATACTGATAACTCTTTCGCTAATAACAGATGCAGTAGAACTTGGTGGAGAGATTCTTGACAGTCGTGGGGAGTTTATTCTGCTTTTTTTTGTAAGTGTTAATAATTGGTAGTATTACATATTCTTCGGAAGATGTACTTGGAACATCTAATAATAAGAAATCAATAAATAAAAATATTTAAAAATTACAGGAAAATCTATACATACCAATTTTGCATCTAAATTAAGGTTATTTGTAGAAGTATGTTTCTTCGCATTTGGAGTTATTGGGCAATGTAAAATATTAGGTTTGCTTTCTACAAAAAAATTAAACAATTGGAATTTATACTCAAAATGTTACTTAATAAATTACCATCTAAATCTGACAACAGTCTTTTACGAACGCCGCTTGTCAGTTCCGCTTTCTAAAATTGTTTAACATTGTTCAAATTAATTTAAATAATAACCCTAAAATGCAACAACATTCAAACATACAACTTTTATTTGAATTACGTTTGATGAATTAACCCCAGAAGAATACCCTCGGTAGAATTATTATTCTATATAAATTCTGTTTCTAATAATTACATAAAGTAAGAAGAGATTTGTTATCTCGTTGTAAAATGACAAATAAATTTTATTTAAAGTATGGTAACATGAATTATCAAAGCAAACACATGTCAAGATAATTAATTCTATATCTATAATACTAAATTTAACAATTCTACCTGAGTCTTTTTTCTAAATTACTGTGGAATATAATATAAAATTTAGTAAGATGTAATACATACATCTACAATGACTGCATTTTTTGACATTATGAATATATGTATGATGTATTAGCCGATTTAAGGTTTAATTTGGTTTACGCAAAAATAAATAAAATCTTACCTTTACAATATATTTTTGGTACACTATTTTTTCTTAAAACTTTCTTCGGCCAAAAATGCTTTTTACACAACACTTTATTATTTAACTCCAAGTCGTCTAAACTCCAAATAGTAATGTTACCACAGTTTTTTCCACACACTTAAAGCTTGTCTATTTTTAATAGGAAATTAAAATAACTTAAATGTTTATCTTTCTTCGCATTTCCCTTACAATCAAAATAACAGCATAAGTAAGTTTTCGGGCGCATTGTGAAAAGAGCTCGCTGTTTCGTTCTCTCAGAGATCTAAACTCGACTAAGAATTCCTGGAGAAAATTATTAGTTACGCTTGCTCTGCCATCTATCCCTCGCCAACTTTTACGACACAAAATCTTATACGGAGTCAGCGCCTCTTAAAGAACTTTTTATTCAATCTAATAATGTAATGGCTCAAGTAATGCAAAACGGAGGTATCGAGGATTGAATCTATGGAGGTCAGACCCCTAAAACAATATTTTGAACTATTGACGACTAAACATAAAAGAGCTGAGATAGCACAGGCTAGCACAACTAAAATTAATGATAGCACACTTTTAATAACGGAGTTATTGAGGTATGAATCTGATAAAGGTAAGGCTACCTCAAACCATTACAAATAGATATCGAATTTTTGATGTTTACATACTAAAGATAATCTAACACAGGCTAGCAGAAGTTTGCTCAACGCTTGCACACATTTAAGATTGAATCTATAAAAGCCAACCCTTGTACAACAAAATTTCGAACTTTTCACGTTTAAACATAAAAGACCTGAGCTGGCACAGGCTAGTACCACTAAAATTAACGCTAGCTAGCACAGGTTAGCACAATTTAAATGGATTAAATGAACGCCAGCCCCCTTTTCTTGTATAAGACTGGTTCCTTTAGATTAAATCCTCAATAACTTCCTTATTAAAGGTGTCTTAGCGTTAACAAACTTGTGCTAATTGTATGCTAGCTTGTGCTAGGTGTTTTCTTCCGTGTGCAAACATCAACAATTCAATATTTATTTGTAGCGATTTTAAAGTTGCCATACCTCCTACAGATTAATACCTCAATAGCTCCGTTATTAAAATTGTGCCAGTTTTCATTGTAGTTGTGCTAGTCTGTGTTACCTTAACTCATTCATGTTCAAACGTCAAAAGTTCAATAACTACGTCGTTAAAGGTGTGCTATTGTTAATTTTAGTTGTTTTAGCTCTGGTCTTTTATGTTCAAAAGTCAAAAGTTTAAAATTTTTTTGTGGGGGATTGCCTAGCTCTATAGATCCCTCAATGCTCCGTTATAAAAGTGTACTAGCGTTGAGCAAAGTTGAGCTAGCTTGTGCTAGATATTCTCTTTCGTGTGCAAATAACAAACATTTAATATTGTAGGAGGGGGTAGTTGTGGTTGCCTTAGCCCCTCTACATTCAAACCTCAATAACTCCGTTATTAAAAGTGTGCTAGCGTTGAGCAAAATTGTGCAAACCTGTGCTAGCTGTTTTCTTTTTGATGGCGGGGATAAGCTTTAAAAACACATGAATAAAAATTCAAACCGGCTGTTGAGAACAATTAATCTTTAATTGGGTCAATAATAAGTGATTTGATTTATAATCATAATTTTTGAAATGTAATTTGATATAGAAAGCTGTGCATTATGGTTAATGATATTTACCTTCAATAAAGAGCAATGCCCTCGATTTCGGTTACGGGGTTGCTTAAAGGTTTCGTAACTGTTCGTAAACAAACGGCGTGCAATATTTTAAATCATATGTAAAAGAGGTTTTTCTACAACATACTTAGAAAACGGACGTTTCTTCTCTACAAATAGTGAGAAAAATTCGTTTTTCTTCACTAGCGAGAAAAATAATGTCGTGTTACAGAAATGCCTCTTTAAAAAAATGTAGTACTTAGTTAAACAATTTAATTTAGTATACAATCAGGCTTGTTTAATTTAATATCTTATATTTCGACTTTTAAAAATTGCTATTCTACATTTATTGGTTAGAATTACGCGGCTGCGCTATGACAGATTGAGACCACACCGATACTACAGAACACTGTAGAGTGACTCTTGGGACCCACTTATTAAATATTACTTCTTTCATTAGGCTGTTTTCTTGGGGAATGTCTTGGAAAAAATGTTGTGTTTAACACATGAAGAAAGCCATTTTCCACTCTCACTCTAATGTCTCAATCGCTACGCTCGTGAAGCAACTCGAGCTCCAATGGAAAAAAGAATCGCTTTCCTCACTTGTTGCACAAATAACAATTAATTCGGGTGGTTTATTTAACATTGAATTTGCCATAAATTAAACCATAACTAATGTCATACTTCGCAAACTTAAACAAATCAGCTCATGCAATCTGCCTTATTTAAATGCAAGTAGTTTGATTGTTTTGTTGATAAGAAGTATATAATACTGTCTTTAACGTTTTTGAACAGCGTTGTCTCATTCACTTCAGGCAATTAAAAAATTTAATTCTGTGGCTTTTTTATTGATGTATTTTCTGATGTGTCTCTACTTTTAAATTGTAATTTCATTTAATTTTCAAATACATTTTATGGACTTCCTTTCTTATGTGACGCATTTTTTGCGCCCATTTTTTGGTATCGATCATATTTACAATTGATCATACTACGCGACACGTTCTTTTCGCGCGCTCTTATTTCGCGCGATTTTATTCTAGCACTCATTTTTCGTAATAAGATTTTCTTCTCCAAGTTCTAGTGTGGATATTTTGATAACAGAAAATTAATTGGTAGTATTTTCCACAAACATCTAATAATGAATTGCGATTTTTCATTAATTTCAAAATTTTTATAATTTTTATAAATACTTTATAGCTCTTTGAAGATTGTAGACTAGAGAAGAACATTGAGTAAATATTGTCCAAGAATAGTACTATTATTATTACTACTATTATTGTTTTTATTATTATTATAAATGTTACTATTATATAGCAATGAATGCTGAAGACGGGTCCTATTAAAGTTATAAAAATAAATGTTTACAGATGATGTTCTGACAATTATTGATATTGCGGTAGAGCTAATTTCGTAAGTTTAACTTTTTTAGCTTTTGTTGATCTTTGCTTAATTAGCTCTAAAACAGTTTCACTGCAACATCCAAAAATAACGTAAAACCTATTTGTAAGGGGAAGTGTGGCCGTGGGGTAGCGGGTATTTTTATGTACACTTTCAAGGTTTTTGAAGATTGTAAACGAAAGAAGATTTTGAGTAAATATTGTCCAAGAATCAGTATGCAACAGTTTCTTTGTGTTAAAATTTTTTATTTTTCCAAGTTTAACATTGCTTAATTAGAACTAAAACAGTTAAAACAGATACAAGCAATTTGTAATGTAGAAGTGTCACCTATGACGTACTGGGTTCGACTGTTTGTTAAAACCTCATCATACCATATTGTAATTATTGTAGTTTAAACAAAACCTTTCTTTAACTTTTTTACACGGTTTTCTTAATAGTCCAGTTTTTTTGCGGGTACCATCCTAGGTCTCAGAAAAAATACAGTAATGTATGTTTCATAAACCTCTACTGATTTCAAACTTTGATAATCAGTTTTACGTAGGTATTTAAAGATTGTAAGCAAGAGATGATCATTGAGTTAATATTGTCTAAGAATAAGTGTACTCCTGGTATTTGAAATTGGGGTAGAGCTAATTTCGTACGGTTAACTTTTTTAGTTATTTCAAGTTACGCCGTGCTTAATTAGCTCTAAAACAGTTTCACTACAACATAAAAGAATAAGATGAAACTAACTTGTAACGTGGAAATATCGTCAACTGAATTCCAGTGTATGGTAAATGTTCATTATATCAATAGGTAATTATTATAGTTCGATTGATACTTTTCTTCAAATTATTGAAACTGTCTTCTCAATGGTCCAGTTTTGTTGCAGATACGTTCTTCAGCCTCATTAGAGGATCTAACAATGTAATGCAATTTTTCATAAACATTTAACGTTTTAAAGTTATTATAAATATATTTCAGGGTTTTCAAGATTGTACGTAAGAGAACAACATTAAGTTAATATTGCCTATCAATTAGTGTACTCCTGGTATTTGGAATTGGGGTAGAGCTAGTTTCGTACGGTC
This sequence comes from Abscondita cerata, assembly GCA_030710515.1. Taxonomy (NCBI): domain Eukaryota; kingdom Metazoa; phylum Arthropoda; class Insecta; order Coleoptera; family Lampyridae; genus Abscondita; species Abscondita cerata. The sequence goes on along the minus strand of JALBCR010000885.1, from coordinate 357,357 downwards.
AACTTGTTTTAGTTATTTCAAGTTACGCCGTGCTTAATTAGCTCTAAAACAGTTTCACTACAACATAAAAAGGATAAGATGAAACTAACTTGTAACGTGGAAATGTCGTCAACTGAATTCCAGTGTATGGTAAATGTTCATTACTCAATAGGTAATTATTATAGTTCGATTGATACTTTTCTTCAAATTATTGAAACTGTTTTCTCAATGGTCCAGTTTTGTTGCAGATACGTTCTTCAGCCTCATTAGAGGATCTAATAATGTAATGCAATTTTTCATAAACATTTAACGTTTTAAAGTTATCATAAACACTTTTCAGGGTTTTCAAGATTGTACGTAAGAGAATAACATTAAGTTAATATTGCCTATTAATTAGTGTACTCCTGGTATTTGGAATTGGGGTAGAGCTAATTTCGTACGGTTAACTTTTTTAGTTATTTCAAGTTACGCAGTGCTTAATTAGCTCTAAAACAGTTTCACTACAACATAAAAGAATAAGATGAAACTAACTTGTAACGTGGAAATGTCGTCAACTGAATTCCAGTGTATGGTAAATGTTCATTATATTAATTGGTAATTATTATAGTTCAATTGATACTTTTCTTCAAATTATTGAAACTGTTTTCTCAATGGTCCAGTTTTGTTGCAGATACGTTCTTCAGCCTCATTAGAGGATCTAATAATGTAATGCAATTTTTCATAAACATTTAACGTTTTAAAGTTATTATAAATACTTTTCAGGGTTTTCAAGATTGTACGTAAGAGAAAACATTAAGTTAATATTGCCTATCAATTAGTGTACTCCTGGTATTTGGAATTGGGGTAGAGCTAATTTCGTACGGTCAACTTTTTTAGTTATTTCAAGTTACGCCGTGCTTAATTAGCTCTAAAACAGTTTCACTACAACATAAAAGAATAAGATGAAACTAACTTGTAACGTGGAAATATCGTCAACTGAATTCCAGTGTATGGTAAATGTTCATTATATCAATAGGTAATTATTATAGTTCGATTGATACTTTTCTTCAAATTATTGAAACTGTCTTCTCAATGGTCCAGTTTTGTTGCAGATACGTTCTTCAGCCTCATTAGAGGATCTAACAATGTAATGCAATTTTTTCATAAACATTTAACGTTTTAAAGTTATTATAAATATATTTTCAGGGTTTTCAAGATTGTACGTAAGAGAACAACATTAAGTTAATATTGCCTATCAATTAGTGTACTCCTGGTATTTGGAATTGGGGTAGAGCTAATTTCGTACGGTCAACTTGTTTTAGTTATTTCAAGTTACGCCGTGCTTAATTAGCTCTAAACAGTTTCACTACAACATAAAAGGATAAGATGAAACTAACTTGTAACGTGGAAATGTCGTCAACTGAATTCCAGTGTATGGTAAATGTTCATTACATCAATAGGTAATTATTATAGTTCGATTGATACTTTCTTCAAATTATTGAAACTGTTTTCTCAATGGTCCAGTTTTGTTGCAGATACGTTCTTCAGCCTCATTAGAGGATCTAATATTGTAATGCAATTTTTCATAAACATTTAACGTTTTAAAGTTATTATAAACACTTTTCAGGGTTTTCAAGATTGTACTAAGAGAAGAACATTAAGTTAATATTGCCTATTAATTAGTGTACTCCTGGTATTTGGAATTGGGGTAGAGCTAATTTCGTACGGTTAACTTTTTTTAGTTATTTCAAGTTACGCAGTGCTTAATTAGCTCTAAAACAGTTTCACTACAACATAAAAGAATAAGATGAAACTAACTTGTAACGTGGAAATGTCGTCAACTGAATTCCAGTGTATGGTAAATGTTCATTATATTAATTGGTAATTATTATAGTTCAATTGATACTTTTCTTCAAATTATTGAAACTGTTTTCTCAATGGTCCAGTTTTGTTGCAGATACGTTCTTCAGCCTCATTAGAGATCTAATAATGTAATGCGATTTTTCATAAACATTTAACGTTTTAAAGTTATTATAAATATATTTCAGGGTTTTCAAGATTGTACGTAAGAGAAAACATTAAGTTAATATTGCCTATTAATTAGTGTACTCCTGGTATTTGGAATTGGGGTAGAGCTAATTTCGTACGGTTAACTTTTTAGTTATTTCAAGTTACGCAGTGCTTAATTAGCTCTAAAACAGTTTCACTACAACATAAAAGAATAAGATGAAACTAACTTGTAACGTGGAAATGTCGTCAACTGAATTCCAGTGTATGGTAAATGTTCATTACATCAATAGGTAACTATTATAGTTCGATTGATACTTTCCTTCAAATTATTGAAACTGTTTTCTCGATGGTTCAGTTTTGTTGCAGATACGTTCTTCAGCCTCATTAGAGGATCTAATAATGTAATGCAATTTTTCATAAACATTTAACGTTTTAAATTTATTATAAATACTTTTCAGGGTTTTTAAGATTGTACGTAAGAGAAAAACATTAAGTTAATATTGCCTATCAATTAGTGTACTCCTGGTATTTGGAATTGGGGTAGAGCTAATTTCGTACGGTTAACTTTTTTAGTTATTTCAAGTTACGCAGTGCTTAATTAGCTCTAAAACAGTTTCACTACAACATAAAAGAATAAGATGAAACTAACTTGTAACGTGGAAATGTCGTCAACTGAATTCCAGTGTATGGTAAATGTTCATTATATTAATTGGTAATTATTATAGTTCAATTGATACTTTCCTTCAAATTATTGAAACTGTTTTCTCAATGGTTCAGTTTTGTTGCAGATACGTTCTTCAGCCTCATTAGAGGATCTAATAATGTAATGCAATTTTTCATAAACATTTAACGTTTTAAAGTTATTATAAATACTTTTCAGGGTTTTCAAGATTGTACGTAAGAGAAGAACATTAAGTTAATATTGCCTATTAATTAGTGTACCCTGGTATTTGGAATTGGGGTAGAGCTAATTTCGTACGGTCAACTTTTTAGTTATTTCAAGTTACGCAGTGCTTAATTAGCTCTAAAACAGTTTCACTCACAACATAAAAGAATAAGATGAAACTAACTTGTAACGTGGAAATGTCGTCAACTGAATTCCAGTGTATGGTAAATGTTCATTATATCAATTGGTAATTATTATAGTTCAATTGATACTTTTCTTCAAATTATTGAAACTGTTTTCTCAATGGTCCAGTTTTGTTGCAGATACGTTCTTCAGCCTCATTAGAGGATCTAATAATGTAATGCGATTTTTCATAAACATTTAACGTTTTAAAGTTATTATAAATATATTTTCAGGGTTTTCAAGATTGTACGTAAGAGAAAAACATTAAGTTAATATTGCCTATTAATTAGTGTACTCCTGGTATTTGGAATTGGGGTAGAGCTAATTTCGTACGGTTAACTTTTTTTAGTTATTTCAAGTTACGCAGTGCTTAATTAGCTCTAAAACAGTTTCACTACAACATAAAAGAATAAGATGAAACTAACTTGTAACGTGGAAATGTCGTCAACTGAATTCCAGTGTATGGTAAATGTTCATTATATTAATTGGTAATTATTATAGTTCAATTGATACTTTTCTTCAAATTATTGAAACTGTTTTCTCAATGGTCCAGTTTTGTTGCAGATACGTTCTTCAGCCTCATTAGAGGATCTAATAATGTAATGCGATTTTTCATAAACATTTAACGTTTTAAAATTATTATAAATACTTTTCAGGGTTTTCAAGATTGTACGTAAGAGAAAAACATTGAGTTAATATTGCCTATGAATTAGTGTACTCCTGGTATTTGGAATTGGGGTAGAGCTAATTTCGTATGGTTAACTTTTTAGTTATTTCAAGTTACGCGTGCTTAATTAGCTCTAAAACAGTTTCACTACAACATAAAAGAATAAGATGAAACTAACTTGTAACGTGGAAATGTCGTCAACTGAATTCCAGTGTATGGTAAATGTTCATTATATTAATCGGTAATTATTATAGTTCAATTGATACTTTTCTTCAAATTATTGAAACTGTTTTCTCGATGGTCCAGTTTTGTTGCAGATACGTTCTTCAGCCTCATTAGAGGATCTAATAATGTAATGCGATTTTTCATAAACATTTAACGTTTTAAAGTTATTATAAATACTTTTCAGGGTTTTCAAGATTGTACTTAAGAGAAGAACATTAAGTTAATATTGCCTAAGAATAAGTGTACTCCTGGTATTTGGAATTGGGGTAGAGCTAATTTCGTACGGTCAACTTTTTTAGTTTGGCCGTGCTTAATTAGCTCTAAAACAGTTTTACTACAACATAAAAGAATAAGATGAAACTAACTTGTAACGTGGAAATGTCGTCAACTGAATTCCAGTGTATGGTAAATGTTTATTATATCAATAGGTAATTATTATAGTTCGATTGATATTTTCTTCAAATTATTGAAACTGTTTTCTCAATGGTCCAGTTTTGTTGCAGATACGTTCTTCAGCCTCATTAGAGGATCTAATAATGTAATGCGATTTTTCATAAACATTTAACGTTTTAAAGTTATTATAAATATATTTCAGGGTTTTCAAGATTGTACGTAAGAGAAAAACATTAAGTTAATATTGCCTATCAATTAGTGTACTCCTGGTATTTGGAATTGGGGTAGAGCTAATTTCGTACGGTCAACTTTTTTTTTAGTTATTTCAAGTTACGCAGTGCTTAATTAGCTCTAAAACAGTTTCACTACAACATAAAAGAATAAGATGAAACTAACTTGTAACGTGGAAATGTCGTCAACTGAATTCCAGTGTATGGTAAATGTTCATTATATCAATAGGTAATTATTATAGTTCGATTGATACTTTTCTTCAAATTATTGAAACTGTTTTCTCAATGGTCCAGTTTTGTTGCAGATACGTTCTTCAGCCTCATTAGAGGATCTAATAATGTAATGCAATTTTTCATAAACATTTAACGTTTTAAAGTTATTATAAATACTTTTCAGGGTTTTTAAGATTGTACGTAAGAGAAAAACATTAAGTTAATATTGCCTATCAATTAGTGTACTCCTGGTATTTGGAATTGGGGTAGAGCTAATTTCGTATGGTTAACTTTTTTTAGTTATTCCAAGTTACCCCGTGCTTAATTAGCTCTAAAACAGTTTCACTACAACATAAAAGAATAAGATGAAACTAACTTGTAACGTGGAAATGTCGTCAACTGAATTCCAGTGTATGGTAAATGTTCATTATATCTATCGGTAATTATTATAGTTCAATTGATACTTTTCTTCAAATTATTGAAACTGTTTTCTCAATGGTCCAGTTTTGTTGCAGATACGTTCTTCAGCCTCATTAGAGGATCTAATAATGTAATGCGATTTTTCATAAACATTTAACGTTTTAAAGTTATTATAAATACTTTTCAGGGTTTTCAAGATTGTATTTAAGAGAAGAACATTAAGTTAATATTGCCTAAGAATAAGTGTACTCCTGGTATTTGGAATTGGGGTAGAGCTAATTTCGTACGGTCAACTTTTTTAGTTTTTGGCCGTGCTTAATTAGCTCTAAAACAGTTTCACTACAACATAAAAGAATAAGATGAAACTAACTTGTAACGTGGAAGTGTCGTCAACTGGATTCCAGTGTATGGTAAAGGTTCATTATACCTATCGGTAATTATTATAGTTCAAATGATACCTTTCTTCAAATTATTGAAACTTTTTCTCAATGGTCCAGTTTTGTTATAGATATGCTCTTCAGTCTCAGTAGAGAATCTAATAATGTAATGCGATTTTTTATAAACATTTAACGTTTTATATGTTTTAATAAATACTTTTCAGGTTTTTAAAGATTGTACTCAAGAGAAGAATACTGAGTTAATATAACCCAAGAATAAATATACTACTGGTATTTGGAATTTAGGTAAAGCTAATTTCGTATGGTCAACTTTTTTTAGTTTTTCCGAGTTTATCCGTGCTTAATTAGCTCTAAAACAGTTTCACTACAACATCAAAGAATAAGATCAAACTAACTTGTAACGTGGTAATGTCGTCAACTGAATTCCAGTGTATAGTAAATGTTCATTTAATCAATCGGTAATTATTATAGTTCAATTGATACTTTTCTTCAGATTATTGATACTGTTTTCTCAATGGTGCAGTTTTGTTGCAGATACGTTCTTCAACCTCATTCTAATCTAATCTATAAACAACATAAAAGAATAAGATGAAACTAACTTGTAACGTGGAAATGTCGTCAACTGAATTCCAGTGTATGGTAAATGTTTATTATATCAATAGGTAATTATTATAGTTCGATTGATACTTTTCTTCAAATTATTGAAACTGTTTTCTCAATGGTCCAGTTTTGTTGCAGATACGTTCTTCAGCCTCATTAGAGGATCTAATAATGTAATGCGATTTTTCATAAACATTTAACGTTTTAAAATTATTATAAATACTTTTCAGGGTTTTCAAGATTGTACTTAAGAGAAGAACATTAAGTTAATATTGCCTAAGAATAAGTGTACTCCTGGTATTTGGAATTGGGGTAGAGCTAATTTCGTATGGTCAACTTTTTTAGTTATTTTAAGTTTCGCCGTGCTTAATTAGCTCTAAAACAGTTTCACTACAACATAAAAGAATAAGATGAAACTAACTTGTAACGTGGAAATGTCGTCAACTGAATTCCAGTGTATGGTAAATGTTCATTATATCAACATTTAATTATTATAGTTCAATTGATACTTTTCTTCAAATTATTGAAACTGTTTTCTCAATGGTCCAGTTTTGTTGCAGATACGTTCTTCAGCCTCATTAGAGGATCTAATAATGTAATGCGATTTTTCATAAACATTTAACGTTTTAAAGTTATTATAAATACTTTTCAGGGTTTTCAAGATTGTACGTAAGAGAAAAACATTAAGTTAATATTGCCTATCAATTAGTGTACTCCTGGTATTTGGAATTGGGGTAGAGCTAATTTCGTATGGTCAACTTTTTTAGTTATTTTAAGTTTCGCCGTGCTTAATTAGCTCTAAAACAGTTTCACTACAACATAAAAAAATAAGATAAAACTAACTTGTAACGTGAAAGTGTCGACAACTGTATTCCAGTGTATGGCAAAGGTCCATTATACCAATCGGTAATTATTATACATCAAATGATACCTTTCTTCAAATTATTGTAACTGTTTTCTTCCGGTATTGTTGCAGATACGCTCTTCAGTCTCAGTAGAGACTTTAGTATTGTAATACGATTTTTCATTAACATTTAACGTTTTAAAGTTATTATGAATACTTTTTAGGGTTTTGAAGATTGTACTCATGAGAAGAACATTGAGTTGATATTGCCCAAAAATAAATGAACTCCTGGTATTTGGAATTGGGGTAGAGCTAATTTTGTATGGTTAAACTTTTTCAGTTTTTCCAAGTTTAGCCGTGCTTAATTAGCTCTAAAATAGTTTCACTACAACATCAAAAAATAAGATAAGACTAACTTGTAACGTGGAAGTGTCGTCAACTGGATTTCAGTGTATGGTAAAAGTTCATTATACCAATCGGTAATTATTATAGTTCAAATAATACCTTTCTTCAAATTATTGAAACTGTTTTCTCAATGGTCCAGTTTTGTTGCAGATACGCTCTTCAGTCTCAGTAGAGAATCTAATAATGAAATGCGATTTTTCATAAACATTTAACGTTTTAAAGTTTTTATAAATACTTTTCAGGTTTTTAGAGATTGTACTCAAGAGAAGAACACTGAGTTAATATAACCCAAGAATAAGTATACGAGTGGTATTTGGAATTGGGGTAGAGCTAATTTCGTATGGTCAACTTCTTTTAGTTTTTAAAGTTTTGCCGTGCTTAATTAGCTCTAAAACAGTTTCATTACAACATTAAGGAATAAGATAAGACTACTAGTAACGTGGAAGTGTCGTTAACTGGATTCCAGTGTATGGTAAAGCTTCATTACACAAATCGGTAATAATTACAGTTCAAATGATACCTTTCTTCAAATTATTGTAACTGTTTTCTCAATGGTCCAGTTTTGTTGCAGATACGCTCTTCAGTCTCAGTAGAGACTCTAATAATGTAATGCGATTTTTCATAAACATTTAACGTTTTAAAATTATATAAATACTTTTCAGGGTTTTGAAGATTGTACTCAAAAGAAGAGCATTAAGTTAATATTACCCAAGAATAAGTATACGACTGGTATTTAGGAATTGGAGTAGAGCTAATTTCGTATGGTCAACTTTTTTAGTTTATCCAAGTTTATCAGTGCTTAATTAGCTCTAAAACAGTTTCACTGCAACATCAAAGAATAAGAGGAGTCTAACTTGTAATGTGCAAGTGTCGATAACTGTATTCCAGTGTATGGTATGTATGGTAATTTCAATACAACATCAAAGAATAAGATAAGACTAACTTGTAAAGTGATAGTATCGTTTACTGGAATTTCTGTGTTTGGTAAAGTTTTATTATACAAATATGTAATTATTATAAATTCACATGATACCTTTCTTCAAATTATTGAAACTGTTTCCTCAATAATCCAGTTTTGTTGCAGATACGCTCTTCAGTCTCTGTAGAGAATCTAATAATGTAATGAAATTTTTTATAAACATTTAACGTTTTAAAACTATTATAAATACTTTCAGGTTTTTGAAGATTGTACTCAAGAGAAGAACATTAAGTTAATATTGCCCAAGAATAAGTATACCACTAGTATTTGGAATTGGGGTAGAGCTAATTTCGTACGGTTAACTTTTTAGTTTTTCCAAGTCTAATCGTGCTTAATTAGCTCTAAAACAGTTTCACTACACCATCAAAGAATAAGATAAGACTAACTTGTAACGTGGAAGCGTCGTCAACTGGATTCCAGTGTATGGTAAATGTTCATTGTACCAATCGGTAATTATTATAGTTCAAATAATACCTTTCTTCAAATTATTAAAACTGTTTTCTTAATGGTCCACTTTTGTTGCAGATACGCTTTTCAGTCTCAGTAGAGAATCTAGTATTGTAATGCGATTTTTCATAATCATTTAACGTTTTAAAATTATTATAAAAATTTTTCACGTTTTTGAAGATTGTACTCAAGAGAAGACCATTGCGTTAATATTACCCAAGAATAAGTATACGACTGGTATTTAGAATTAGGGTAGAGCTAATTTTATATGGTCAACTTTTTTAGTTATTTCAAGTTTCGCCGTGCTTAATTAGTTCTAAAACAGTTTCACTACAACATCAAAAAATAAGATGACACTAACTTGTAACGTGGAAGTGTCGTCAACTGGATTTCAATGTTTGGTAAATGTTCGTTGTACCAATCGGTAATTATTATAGTTCAAATGATACCTTCTATCAAATTATTGTAACTGTTTCCTTAATAGTCTAGTTTAGTTGCAGATACGCTCTTCAGTCTCAGTAGAGAATCTAATAATGAAATGCAATTTTTTTATAAACATTTAACGTTTAAAGTTATTATAAATACGTTTCAGGGTTTTGAAGATTGTAGTCTAGAGAAAAACATTGAGTTAATATTACCTGAGAATAAGTAAACGACTGGTATTTGGAACTGGGGTAGAGCTAATTTTGTATGGTTAACTTTATTTATTTTTTCCAAGTTTAACGGTGTTTAATTAGCTCTAAAACAGTTTTACTACAACATCAAAGAATAAGATGTGACTAACTTGTAACGTGGAAGTGTCGTCAACTGGATTCCAGTGTATGGTAAAGGTTCATTATACAAATCGGTAATTATTACAGTTCAAATGATACCTTTCTTCAAATTATTGTAACTGTGTTTTCAATGGTCCGGTTTTGTTGCACATACGCTCTTCAGTCTCAGTAGAGACTCTAGTATTGTAATGCAATTTTTCTAGACAGTTAACGTTTCAAAATTATTATAAATACTTTTTAGGTTTTTGAAGATTGTACTCAAAAACGAACATTGAGTAAATATTACCCAAGAATAAGTATACGACTAGTATTTGGAATTGGAGTAGAGTTAATTTGGTATGGTTAACCTTTTTAGTTTTTCAAAGTTTAATCGTGCTTGATTAGCTCTAAAACAGTTTCACTACAACATCAAAAAGTAAGATAAGACTAACATGTAACGTGGAAGTGTCGTCAACAGGATTCTACTGTTTGGTAAAGGTTCATTATACCAATCGGTAATTATTATAGTTCAAATAATACTTTTCTTCAAATTTCTGAAACTGTTTTTTTAATGGTTAATGCAGTTACAAAGTCGATCCTATGATAATTATAGCCAACTAAGTGTTAACAAAAATAAAAATCTTAGTGTATTAGGTTAGAAAAAAACTAGTAATACCTTCTTGAGACACTTTTTTGAGAGGAATTGAATGACGTTGACGCATTTTAAATATCTACATTTGTTTATGAGTTATGCAGTAATTTTTTTTCTTAAATAGAAACCATAGTTGGCTGTGATTTATTTTGTTAGAGTTTTTTTTCTCTTTACGACGATATATATCATTTAAGGTAAATCATAGTTAAATTTAGTCAAAACTCATATTTTCCAATACCAAATAAAATTATCGTAGTTACTAAAGACATTTTGTTTTAATTTTATGACGGATCTCATGTATGTATCTTGCTTCTAATTACGTTACAACATTTTCATTCTTCAATCGTCTGAAAAGTACGAAATGGCTTACGAAAACTATAAAAATTATGATGTTAGAATGCTTTATTCAAAACAATAACAATGAGTTTATCTCGATAAAACCGATAGATTCACCGATATCTATTTTTTCTATCTCTTATGGTTACTGATATACCCTATACAAACGTCAAAATTTGCCCACCTTGTACGATTACAAAAAAATACCGAGAATCACCTGACAGCTGTTTCGTCCTATTAGGACACTTCAAGAGTGAGAAAATCCAAATGTAAGATTCACTATTGTACAAGTGCTGTCATCTATATGCCCTACTGGGGGGCACATCATATTCGAACTGTAAGTTTTGCAACACCTAGTGCAAACTCGTGTTAACGATCACGTACGTAAATTAATTCGCATTAAGCAGCAACTTTGTCGACAGATAAGTAAAAGCAGTTACATAAATGGATCCTACGATAATTATAGCCAACTAAGTGGGTACAAAAAAATCTCAAATTGCCTGTTGTAAGTTCGCAAGAGGTTGTACAATAGCAAACAAACACCGAGAATCACTCGACAGATTCGTTCTTTTGAAACTCTTCAGTAGACTTCTAACCTTATAAAATTTTTATAAATACTTATAGGTTTTTGAAGATTCTAGACAAGCAAAGATCTCTGAGTTAATATTATTCAAGAATAAAATATATAAGACTATTTTTGAAATTGGGGTGTTTTTGCTGGTTTCTTATGCCCGTTTGCACCGGTTTAGTATAAAATGTAACTGTAAGTTAAATATTTAAACACTTTGCACCGTCTTAAAAATATCGGTTAATATTGAATTTAATCTCCACTTCATGCACGGTTTAGCGCTGTACTGTAGTTAAACCGAGTGTTTTGTAAGATTATGCTCACACTTATACTAACTGCTACACTACAAATATCGATGCAAATAAATATTTAGACGATGATGATGACTTGGAGATAATTGATTTTATTATGCACAGGTTACCTCGCCAAATTTATAATCGTAAAAGTTATTTCGACGAGTTGGACGAAGCGGGGTTTTGAAGACGTTTCCGTCTGTCAAGGAATGCTCATTTTGTATTAACATTGATCGAGCAGGAATTAGAATACCCGTATTGTATGTAAGTTGCATTTTTTTTTAAGTTAAAGCTACTTCTGTAACTTGATTCAGGAATAATAGTGTCGCACCAATGCATCAGTTACTAGTGTGTTTAAAATTTTATTCTACAGGAGAGCACTTACAAAGTATAGCTGATTTTGCTGGTATGCACGTATCAACTGTCTCACGAATTGTTGTTAGAGTATCAGACGCGTTGGCAAGAAAATACGACCAATTTATTAAATTACCACATATTCAAGCAGATATCAGTAAACTACAGCAAGAGTTTTACAACATAACTTCCTTTCTACGAGTTTTAGGAGCAATTGATGAAACTCACATTAAAATATAGTCACCGTGTGAGTATATTTTCTTAGGCAGTGTATTAGTTATACTATAATTATTACATAATTGTAGGCGAGGAAGATGCCAATTTAGAAAATTATTAATGTGGTGGCACGATGGCCTGGATCGGCACATGATGCTACCATCTTTGCTCATTGCCGATTACGTGGTGAGATGGATAATAATACATATTTAAACTGCATATTGTTAGATAAAAAATATGTAAGTGTTTATAAGAACTCATAATTAAACAATAATTTTAAAAGGAGATAGTGGGTATCTCTTAAAAACCTATTTACTGACTCCACTTCTTCAACCTGTCACTCCAGCAGAGCAATTATATAATGAAAGCCACATCAGAACGAGAAACACAATATATAACGGTGTTTCGGAATATTAAAACGTAGATTCCCTGTACTGGCATATGGTTGCAGAGTAAAAGTTAATACTGTATCTATACAGGGTTTTCAAACTGAAGTCGGCACTATAGCTAACTTTGTTATTATTAGAGCTACAGGGTCGATTAGACAAACTAGCTTTTGTTTCTCTCATCACTATGGTGAAAACAGAATACTGAATAAAAAGTGTCGTATTATTTTTATCCTAAAGTCAAAAATGACAGAGCTATTGATTAGAGCTACACGGTCAGTTAGGCAATCTAGTAGCATTTGTTTCTCTCATCACTATGATCAAAACAAAATAAACATCAAACATCGCGTTCGCGAGTTATGTCAAATTGTTCCATTTTTTCAAATGAGACAATATCCTCAATCGATAGAAAATTGAATACTGAACAAACAATTTTTTATTATTTTTTATCCTATAGTCAAAAATGACAGAGCTATTGATGATTTTTCAAATAAGTTTGAAGTGGCTGTGATTTTATAAACTACAATTGTTTGTTGTATAAATGTCATCAGGATTAAAATGTCAAATTGAAGTTTCACTGGTAAATAGTTTACAGCCACTAAAAGCGTTTACAGGCGGGCTCAAATATGCTTGGACCAAGACGGTGACGTTTTTGAGCACCTAATTTAAATTTTTCTTTTAATGAATTTGTATGTTAATCTATCCCCATAACGAAATAAATTTTTTAAGTGTCTGCCGTGAACAAAATTCAAACCGCCTCTACTAACGGTTTTCTAACTAGTGAACTTGACTACATTATTGACATTACTACTCGACCACCCGCAGGTTTGATATTCTTCTTACTTTCTACTTTATGGTAAGGTAAAGTTATAACTAACACGGCCACTTTAACCAATTTGAAAAATTATCAAAAACTCTGTCATTTTTGGACTTTAGGATAAAAAATAATGATAAACTTTTTGTCCAGTATTCAATTTTCTATCGATTGAAAATATTGTATACAGGGTGTCCCATTTGAAAAAAATGGAACAATTTGACATAACTCGCGAACCCGATGTTCGATTTTTATTCTGTTTACACCATAGCGATGAGAGAAACAAATGTTACTAGTTTGCTTATTTAATTGACTCTGTAGCTCTAATAATAAACAAAGTTAGCAATAGTGTCGACTTAAGTTTGAAAACCCTGTATACATAAAATCCAGTTTTTTGTTTTTCTGTTTGTTAGTTTGTTTGTTTGTTTGTTCGCCTTCTCCTCCAAAACTACTCAACCGATTTTGATGAAGGCGGTGAACTTACGCTATTTACATGTTGACATGACGTTTGACCGCTGAGCTGGTAAAGTCAAATCTTTGAAAATTGAAGAAAATATAGGCATGTAATATGTCATTTTTTTCAGGACGTGAAGGCCGTTTTAATCATTCACATAAAATTTAGTTTTGTTTTTCTGTTTGTTTGTTTGTCCGCCTACTCCTCGAAATCTACTCAACCGGATTTTGGATGGTTGATGGCTTACTTTTTTCTAGAGGTCAAGGCGGTGAAGAAAATATACGCATGTGATATGTCATTTTTAATTATTCCATTTCTCTGCACTTCTCTTCATTATTCTATTCTGACAACCTGAAAAGGTTGCAAGTCTTTCAGGTAGAGATTGGATTAGAGACACGTTCCTACCCTCTTATCTCACTCCGACTTATTCTAGGCCAATTTTCTGGTCTGAATGGGTGTAAGACTAGTTGACTATAATAGTAGCAACTGCTATTTTACATAATACAACCATAAATGATGGTGATGTAGAACCTCCACTAATTCCAGAAGAATTGGATTAACACATTTTGCAGCAATTAATAAACATCCGACAAGTAGCCAAAATAATTTCTAATAAACCATTTACATACAAATGGACGAATGACAATCAGAACATTTTAATAACAAAAATAAATGTTACAGAACCTTATCTTAAAATGAGATATTCTAGGCCTTTGTCAAGAAGAAAATTTGTTGTGTGTCTCAATTGAACTTTTTTAATTTGTATTTCCATTTCTAGTGCTTTTTTAGCTGAAATAGTACTTCATCATTTGTCCTACTCCTCTTCTATCTTCATTACCTTTTTTTCGTTTTTCTACATTGTATTGTTGCTCAGTCTTAATGTTTTCTAATTGTTGTTTTATTGCCGCAACTTCCTCATACTGTTGAGCAACATTTACAGATGCATTTAGTGCTGGTCTGCGTCGTAAAGTATAGTTTCCACCTCCATTTTTTTAATTTGCTTTTCTTTAACTGCTAGTTACATTTAATTGGCAATTAGTTAAACCAAAATGTTAATTTATACCTGTGCAAACGGCCATTAATTGTCTAGTTTCGTTGTGGATACGCTCCCGAGTACAGAATATAATAAAATACAATTTTTCAAATATCCAAAATTTTAATATTTTTATGTATGTTTTTTAGATTTTTAAAAATGTGGACTAGAAAATATTATTGAGTAAATATTGTCTAAAAATAAGTACAGGTATATGACAATTATTGGACTTGGGGTAGAGCTAATTTCGTAACGTTAAACTTTCCAAGTTTAGCGTGCTTAATTAGCTCTAAAAAGTTTCACTGCAACATACAAGAATAAGTAAGAACCAATTTGTAAAGTGGATGTGTCACCAAATGGGTTCCAGTGATTGACTGTATTAAAATCTTACTCAGATCAAGGAAGATAGTCATGCAAGGTTTTGAAGAATCTAAAGGGTAGAAAACGTTCTTAATTAGGTTTGTTATAGCATTTTCAGTAGAACGCTTTGGTCAGAATCCGTATTGGTTGCTATTTAATATATTCTATTTTTGTAAAAAAGACATGAGTTGCAATTTCATGTGTTTTTCAAATAATTTTGATAAATTTGATAGAATAGTTAAATGTCTATAGTTGCTCAAATTATACGTATTCCCTTCTTCAAAAATAGGAACAATTACTTTTTCTTGAAAACTCGAGGGAACTGGCTTTCCAACGAGCATCAACTAATATGCTACATATTATGCCAACATTTTTTCTAGAATTGAAATGTTTATGTCACAACTAATATTTACCTCAGTTTTAATTATCAAAAATTTAATGGCGTTAGATGTATATACCACTTTTAAATAAATGTACGTTGTGGCATTCATTCTTTTATTTATGCATTAGTAAATTACACAAAATATCACGTGGCGACGAGGTTTCAAGTGATTAGTGATCCACTTTTCCTTTTATGGAAAATGGCTACTTCGACTACAAATGTGGGACATCCTAACGAATTTGACCTCGCAAACGGGGATTGGTCAATTTTTAAACGAAGAATCGAAAATTACTTTGTAGCTAATGCTATTGCTGATAATGATCGAAAAGCTGCAATTCTATTAAATGTGTGTAGTAATGACGCTTATAAATTAATTTATGATCTATGCTTACCAAAAGAACCAGAAAAATTAAAATATTCAGAGTTGATTATCTTACTATCTGAATATTTTAAACCAAGTGTATACGTGTTTTTTGGTAAGGTATAAGTTTTATAATCTCGAAAAAAGTGCAAAATGAATCTGCAAGAGAGTGGGCAGCCAGACATAGAAGTTTAGCAGCATTATGTAAGTTCGACGATAAACAGCTGGATTTTGTACTACGGGACTATTTCATAATTGGATACAACAAGGGCGAGGTTCAAGACAGGCTTTTTGAAGAAAAAATTACTGTTACGTTAAAAGAAGCAATAGAAATCGCTACCGCAAAGTCTACTACGTTGCCATCTGGTAATGAAGAAGAAATTCCCATCAAAAAAAAAGTCAGAGTTGTACCATGTGATCAACAAGAAAACGGCTAATCTACATCGCAACGAGAGGGGTAATCGGACAAGGCAGGTATTTCATATTAAATGCTGTGTTTGTGGACGCAAAAACCACGTTGGGATTGTTTTAGTTACATTTGCAACAAAAAAGGACATTTAGCCCCAATATGTTCCAATAAAATAAAAACGCATAAAAATAAAAAAATGTTGTAAATAAAACAAGTTCGCAAAATTATTTGGAATCAGACTATCATTTATACAATTTGGATTGCAAAATCAAACCAATTAGTATAATTGTTTGCATAAATGATAAGTTACTTGATTTTCTCTTAGATACTGGATCAAGTTATTCGGTGATTTCTGAACAATTTTATTTACAAAATTTTAAGGCTGAAATTTTGCCTGCAACTGATAAAATATTTAATCTGTATAATAGCTACCAAATTGTACTGTTAGGATATATTAGTTGTAAAATCTCTTATCAAAATAAGGAACGTTATTTAGATTTTTATGTAATAAGAACTAATACAGGTCCTCCTTTGTTAGGACGCGATTTTTTCAATGAATTTAATTTAGGAATTACACAGATAAATCATATTCATTTATCAGAAGACGTACGAAGCTTGATACAAAAGTATTATAACGTGTTTTCACCTGGTTTAGGCTGTTTTAAAAGGGTGTTACTTCGATTAAATTAAAAAAAGAAGACGTGACTCCTAAATTATATCGAGCACGTCCGCTTCCATCTGCAATTAAAAATAAAGTTGAAAAGGAGTTAGACCGATTAGTAAAAAGCAAAGTTATAGAACGTACGGATTACAGTCCGTGGGGAACGCCTATTGTACCGGTATTAAAAAAAGATGGCGCTATTAGGTTGTGCGGAGATTTTAAAATGACTGTAAATCCTTTTATTGAATCGTTACCCACTTCCGAGAATTGAAAAACTGTTTGTAAAGTTACAGGGTGGCATAGAATTCTCAAAATTAGATTTATCGAATGCCTACCAGCAAATCTGTTTAGATGAAAATTCAAAATATTTAGTAACTATTCCAACCCATAAGGGTTTGTTTAAATATAATCGTGCACCTTTTGGTATCGCTAGTATTCCGGCCAAATTTCAAAGTATTATGGATGCTCTATTGCAAGGGTTAGATGGTGTAATAGTGTTCCTTGACGGTATTTTGATAACAGGTAAAACCAGGACCCAAAATATTGAACGATAAAATAAAGTTTTATTTATCCTACAAGATGTTGGTTTGAAAATATCGTTAGAAAAAAGTAATTTTTTCCAACCAGCAATTTCATACTTGGGTTTTACTATCGATACAATGGGGTTACATGCGGATAAAGATAAAGTTATTGCAATTCAAAACGCACCAATTCCACAAAATGTTACTCAATTAAAGTCGTTTATTGGAACGATAAATTATTATGGAAAATTTATACCCAATTTATCAATGGTGTTACACCCGTTATATAACATACTTAAGGCAAATGTCAGGTGGTTTTAGACACCTGACTGTGATATGGGTTTTAAAGAAGTAAAAAAGTGTTAACGTCGGTTGAAATTTTATCACATTTTAATCCGGATTGGCCAATTAAATTAAGTACCTATGCATCAGAGGTTCTCAGTCATATTACGCCAGACGGTCAGGAAAAACCAATTGCATTTGCTTCGCGTACGCTGTCCGATACCGAAAAAAGATATTCACAAATTGAAAAAGAAGGGTTATTAATTATATTTGGTTTATTTAATATATTTAATCAATATTTA
Source organism: Abscondita cerata (assembly GCA_030710515.1). Lineage (NCBI taxonomy): Eukaryota > Metazoa > Arthropoda > Insecta > Coleoptera > Lampyridae > Abscondita > Abscondita cerata. The sequence goes on along the minus strand of JALBCR010000885.1, from coordinate 339,363 downwards.
TATGTAAACAAATTTATCTTATTAACTGATCACAAGCCGTTGACTTCTATTTTCATTCCTAAAAAAGGTATTCCGCAGTTTTCGGCAAATCGACTTCGCAGATGGGCAGTAACTCTTTCAAATTATCAATATGACATTAAATTTATTAAATCGGATCAAAACCGCGCAGATATTTTATGGCGGTTACCAATTAAAAAATGCAAATACTACTAATTAGGTTTGTTATAGCATTTTCAGTAGAACGTTTTGGTCAGAATCCGTATTGGTTGCTATTTAATATATTCTATTTTTGTAAAAAAGACATGAGTTGCAATTTCATGTGTTTTTCAAATAGTTTTGATAAATTTGATAGAATAGTTATAGGTCTATAGTTGTTCAAATTATACGTATTCCCTTCTTCAAAAATAGGAACAATTACTTTTTCTTGAAAACTCAGGGAACTGGCCTTCCAACGAGCATCAATTAATATGCTACATATTATGTCAACACTTTTATAGAATTGAAATGTTTATGTCACAACTCAATATTTACCTCAGTTTTAATTATCAAAAAATTTAATGGCGTTAGATGTTTTCTATTTCTGGTATAGGAAAAATACAATGTCTTAGAATGGACAACTTCCGATGAATGTGTTAAATCATTATCGTTAAAACTTTGGTCCAATGTCAGTTAAGAAATTGTTGAATGCATTGGCAATATGTAACGGATCAGTTAATTCTCTCCTATTATTTTGTATTTTTTAAATTTCAGATAAGTTTTTGTAATGTATTGTAATATACCACTTTATAGCGCATTCTCTACACATGTAGACCCATGAAATTTAAAACTTGGACACCACAATTTCTGTAAACAAAAGTTTGCACATTGTGAAACGGGCTTAAGGGTATCATTTACAATTCTAACAGCAGGTAGTCTCAGCAGGGGTTATCTTATAGAAGGACTGTAGAATGAATCATTACACTAAGCACGTTTTAGAAAATAGGTAATTTACGTTGCTTACTTAATTTTTTCTTTAAAGAATATATTTGAAGGTATCGCTAATTAAACACCATAGCTCGATTAATTATCGAATCAAAATTTTGTTTAGGAAATGTTTACAAAATAAAATTAGAAATAATTTTGATTTAAAAACGTCTACAAGCAATAACTTTTAAATTAAATCAAAAACTAAACATGGTTATTTGGGTTGACTGATTATTACTTATTTTTAAATAAATCTAACCTACTAATTATTGTAAGTTATTAAAAAAATCATTAAACTCTCTATTCATAATATTTAGTCCTTACAAAATGTATATTTTATGACGTTTCATTTTTTTCTGTAGTTAATATAAAAAGTGAAAATAAAAACTAAGGCAATTCTTATTGTCAACGTATATATTTAGTTTTTGACAAGAATTTATTACATAATTATAATTAAGATACCAAGTTATAGTTTAAAATTAAATGAAAACTTTTTTTTAAATAAAGGTATTACTATATAAATAAATATAAGAAATCAATAATGGGTGTGACCTCCATTATTATTGATACATTCTTGGAGGCGTCTGCTCATTGACGCTATCAAGGTATCAATATAATTAATATTAATCGTTTCCCATGCGGTATCAATGGCTGCAATTAGTGCATTACGGTTTACTGGTATAAAATTTGGCCCTTGTTGTCTTCGGATAACAGCAAGTATTCGAACCCAAACATTTTCGATAATGTTAAAATCTGGGCTTTTTGCTGGCCAGGGTAACAGCTCCAAGTTATTTTCTCGTATCCAATTGCGCACAACCCGCGAAATATAAATAGGGCGTTGTCCTTTAACAACAAAAATACATTATGAAAATGTTAATTCAACAAATCCCGAACTATTTTTTGGAGAAAGTATAGTGAAATAAGAACCTTACTTGTTGGAAAATATAATCTTCGTCTGGATAAAACACTTCGACTGAAGGTTTCATAATAGTTTCCAAAATATCTAAATACGCAGCAGAATCAAGACGTCCATCGATAGCCCAACAAACTCCTGGACCCCGCGCTAACCCAACCCCACACATTCACAGAAAAATAACCACTTCATTTTTTAGAAATATGTGATTATTTTCGTAACGAGTTCCTTCCATTCTAAAAACTTTTAGTGGTCCATCGTTGCGGCTATTGAACGTTTTTCGTCGCTAAAAATCACTCAATTCCAAAATTCCAAAGGTTCGTTCACATATCGCCTTCCAAATTCCAGACGACGTCTCATATTTTCGTCACTGAGAACTTCTTTCGCAGCAGCATTATACTTTTTTATTCCCATCTCCTTTAATCTTTTTTGTGCAGTTATACGGCATCCGGGAAAATGTGTATCTGCTATAGCCCTGGAGTATGTAGCAAATGGTTGTTCTGTTACGTAATGAAACAACTCGAGATCTTGAGCACGTGTAGATACTTTAGGTCTACCACTTACGATGGCTCTTTCCAAAGTGTGTTCAAGATTCCATTTTACTCGGTAATGCCCTACGGTGCTTTTTGGTATATCTAACATACGTGAAATTTCACGCACGCTACGGCCCGCCGCTAATTCCAAACAATCCGCGCTTTCAAATCAGCACCGAGATGAGGTGGCATTTTCACAACACTTAAAATTTTAAACTAAAATGGAATTTACATTTCTTACTTTATTTATTGGTTCACACTACCCCTTCTCAAACAGTAGGTAATTGTTTATTTATTACATACTTCTAATGACCAATGTAACAACCCTTAGAGCAATATGACTCAAAGGAAGTAAATTAAACAAGTAAGGATATTCTATTGTTATTGAAACTTATTCATAAAGTAAAAGCCATTTCCTTATAATGCTAATGGACAGGATTTTAGTATTAAGTTGTCATAAATTTGATATGATATAAATTTGTGTTTCTAATATTACATCACAAACTAATTTTTATTCGCCAAAAATTGTTGCTTAAGTTGTAAAGCTTCGTACACACCTGAACAACAAACCGAGCAACAAACATAACAACGAACCAAAATCAAACAGAACGACAAACGATCTTTTATGATTTCCACAATCCGAACAACAAACGGAACGTTTGTGCTGTTCCCATAATTATTTTCAGTAGTTTTCAGTTCATATATATTTATTATTGAGAAGAGAAAATTGCGGAAAACAAGAAGATAGTGACAACCAAATTTTTACGCACAAAGAAGAGTAAAAAATTATAATTTACTTCGCTTTTTTTTATTTTGGAAATTTCCCGCCCAAATGATGCTAATAGGGACATCATTATTTTTCTTGCATTCTTAAACACTGATTAATTTAAAACATTTTCTTCTGTCAACTCCATAATATTACCTAAAAACACAACAAACCCACAAAAGGGAAGGACAAAAAATAAATAATTTAATTCTCCCGCATAAGTTTGTTCGCCGTTTTGTTTAGATTTTCTTTGATGTCGGAGAAAAAACCGACAAGTTGCGGGAACGCCGCAAACCGTTCGTGGAACAATCAGGACTTGCGAATCTGTTCTAAAATTCGTACGTAGCACCGTCCAAATTAATGTTCCGATTGCCGTTCGGTTCGTTGTTCTGTTTGTTCCTCGGTTTGTTGTTCAGGTGTGTACGAAGCTTTACAATAAGCATATTAATATGAACTATATCTTATGAAAAGAGAGTTATGTAACTATAATTAACGACTTAACGTTACGTTAGTAGATTCCATTTACTATTTACACATATTTTCTTGGAACATTCGATAATTAACTATCGGGATATGATGACCCTATACTTCGCTGGTTGTGCGCAACTGGATACAAACAAATAACTTGGAGCTGTTACCCTGGCCAGCAAAAAGCCCAGATTTTAACATTATCGAAAATGTTTGGGCTCGAATACTTGCTGTTATCCGAAGACAACAAGGGCCAAATTTTATACCAGTAAACCGTAATGCACTAATTGCAGCCATTGATACCGCATGAGAAACGATTAATATTAATTATATTGATACCTTGATAGCGTCAATGAGCAGACGCCTCCAAGAATGTATCAATAATAATGGAGGTCACACCCATTATTGATTTCTTATATTTATTTATATAGTAATACCTTTATTTAAAAAAAACGTTTTCATTTAATTTTAAACTATAACTTGGTATCTTAATTATAATTATGTAATAAATCCTTGTCAAAAACTAAATATATACGTTGACAATAAGAATTGCCTTAGTTTTTATTTTCACTTTTTTATATTAACTACAGAAAAAAATGAAACATCATAAAATATACATTTTGTAAGGACTAAATATTATGAATAGAGAGTTTAGTGATTTTTTTAATAACTTACAATAATTAGTAGGTTAGATTTATTTAAAAATAAGTAATAATCAGTCAACCCAAATAACCATGTTTAGTTTATTGATTTAATTTAAAAGTTATTGCTTGTAGACGTTTTTAAATCAAAATTATTTCTAATTTTATTTTGTAAACATTTCCTAAACAAAATTTTGATTCGATAATTAATCGAGCTATGGTGTTTAATTAGCGATACCTTCAAATATATTCTTTAAAGAAAAAATTAAGTAAGCAACGTAAATTACCTATTTTCTAAAACGTGCTTAGTGTAATGATTCATTCTACAGTCCTTCTATAAGATAACCCCTGCTGAGACTACCTGCTGTTAGAATTGTAAATGATACCCTTAAGCCCGCTTCACAATGTGCAAACTTTTGTTTACAGAAATTGTGGTGTCCAAGTTTTAAATTTCATGAATGTACATTGTAGCGAACTATTGTAGATAGTAAGTTTAGTTATAGTGGGAATGTCCATGTTAAAAATATTACTAAATAAATGTACGTTGTGGCATTCAGTCTTTTATTTATGCATTAGTAAAATTACACAAAAATATTACAGTTATTACATTTGTTTAAACAATTTTTAACGACATTCTAAATGTGTTTAGGTAGGTTTTTGTCTTTCAGTAAATTTTAATAGAGTATGATCAAAACCTTAAGAGAAACGTAGAAACGCATTTTTAAACTGGATATCGATGCAGTAATTATTGTTTGCCAACTTTTGTTTATAACCTCTTTGTTTTTCCTGCGTATCCAATTTTGTTTATTTTTTATTCTACAAAACAGTTTTTTTTAACTATCCGCTGCCTGTATTAAACTTAGTAAGTTACTTTAATTATTAATTTCATGTTATATTAATGTAATCAAATCTAGTTCTTTATATAATATGCGACGTAATTACACTCAAAAAATAAAACAATAGGACAAGGCAGTTTCTTTAAAATAAAGTTTTTATATTGAGAAGCGGGCTTACAAGTATCTCTAGTATTTAATTGCAGGTGGTTGGTAAATACCTTCCAGCAGAGATTACCTTAATGAATAAGTTATGTCTCACATAATATCAATATATTATTCCGCATCCCAGAGTCTAGAATTGATGTTTAAAGTAATCCCACGATGTTTTCCATGTAAATAAACCCCAAATCTTGTAAATGTGTAGAAATCGCTGATGACTGGAAATATTGTTTCAGCTGTTAGGTGTTTGACCTAAATTATCCATGTTTCCGTGTTAAAATCAATTAGTTATGATTCTCCAGCATCTCCAAAAGTCGAATCCAGCACCAAATCCTAGATAAAAACAAAATTAGTAATAGAAGAATTATAATAAAATTACCGAAATACAAAATTAATACAACTATGTGTGTGGGATAGACTAGATGTTTCTAACGTAAAAGTAGTGTAGAAACATAAATCTATGAGAAAAACAGTCCGAGAAAGTCAAAACCAAAATTAATTAAGAAAAACGCTAATTGCAAGACAGGTTAGGATAACGCAAAAGTTCAACACCTGATATTTTTATGGGGCACAAAATTTATGCAAAACGCATACAATGGGAGAATAACCCTAATTAATTAAGATAAAACCAATTAACTCCCGAAAATTAACAGCAAAATTGCCGGAATAAGCGTAGTTGAAAAAAATTGTTATTTAAACTACTAATATAGTGGGTCATAGAATGAAAAATGATAAATATGGTCGCAAACCGACGCCAAGTTCTTTTTAGTATCAGATCGTGTAAAAATAACGACGGCAAAATTTAATGAAATTAAAAGAGAGAGTTGTATGTGACGTCACAAGTAAATTCAAGTGAGAAAAAATAAAATTTGAAGTAACGCAAAAAGTATAACGAGTTCCCAAAAGAAACACAGAAACGTTAAGTAAATTATTACGAGAGCACCGAATAAAATTAAACGTTAATTAATTAAATAAAATCTTAAGTTATAATACGTACACAATCACGTGTTTGTTAAAGTTGTAAAATTAAGTGCTGTGCCACGAACTTTCGCTAACAAGCTGATGGTTGAAAAAGAAGACCTAAACGAAGGCGGCAGTTGCAGATCTAAACCAACAGGGCAGTTGAGTCGAGATAACCTGAAAAAGATACAAGACGAAAAAATCCAAAAGACAACAATTGAGTTACTTACCTGTACTAATGACCAAGGTTAGTTGTTTATTGTAGTAGTTTTAGTTTAGTTTTAATCTAATTTGCGTAAAGAATTTGTCGCACACATTTAAATCACTTGTTGAATGTTCCGAGAGTCATTGCGGTATGCGATAACACGTATTAGCAAAATTTTAAATCGCTGTTGCACGATTTAAATTTAATAAAACAAAATTTCTTTTATTTCTTGTGTGTGTGTAAATAAAGAATTTTATTTCATAGTTACGGTGTGGTTTAAATCTTATGGGTAACATCGTTAGAATTAGTTCAGAGTGATATTGTTAAAAGGAGATAAAGATTTATTATTCCTGGTAAAATACAGAGAATTATTATTTGTTTTCCTTTTTATGGGTTTCGGTTTCTGTTAACAACTTAGTATTATGAATTTTATCTAGCGTATTTTCAAAAATTTTTATTTAAATGCGTTTTTCTGAAACGTATATTGGTGCAACCGGTTAGTTTTGTGTTGGTTTACATATATATTGGGGCGGAACGTGTCTAGATTTATGCAGGCAATGTAATTTAATTGCGGTCGAATGAATAACGTTAAGACTTTATCTAAACTTTTCTTTTTCATTTCTAACCCGTACCGCTTTGATTTTAAACGGTTTTGAATGTCCGAAAAGCGTAAAAATTTTAATCGCGTATATCTCGGAAACGGTTAGGAGTACGGATTAGCTCTTATATCAAAAGTTGGTCGCACGTAAGTCCTCTACCCGACCGAACCGAAATTGATAAAAAAAAAGTTTCAAAATTCGATTTCGAAACGATTTTGCCGGTTCAAAAACTGAGCGGAGAGGTACGGACCTATCACGTTTTGATTTAGGTAGGTGCCGAACTTGAATTCGAAACCCTAGACTTGGAAAAAAAATGTCCCCGTTGCCGCCCCCAAAGCGGTGTTCAGCGCATGATAGTTTGCCGTTCGCCCCGAATGTCAATTTGGATTTGGTCATGGGCGTTTGTTTTAACGATTTTTGTTTTTTTCGCCATTTTTATCGTTTTTTTGACCATAAGATCGTCTTTTTCTTAGTTATTTTTTAAACGCACAATTTTGAGACGAAGCGATAATAGTAAGTAAAATTTTTTCAAATTTTGCCTAGAACATTAAGAGAAAGTCAATTTTTTCATAAAGTGTTTTAACATTTTTTTTTGGGTCACAATATGAAATTGAAAATGTGTAAATTTTTGAGGTTTTTTGAATTTTTCACCCGTTTCTTCATATTAAATGACCTTGAACCCATGAGAGGTATTGATGTTCCAAAAAGTTTGGAAGCCAATAAATAAAGCATTCGTTTAAATTTCGAATATGATATAACTTGAATATGACTTTTGTTTAATAATGTTTTTGACATTTTTAGACCTATAATTTTACGTTTTATAAAAAATTGTCTTGTACAAAAAATTAAAGATCAGTCTTTTCCGATTGTAAATGTGTTTTTAAAATTTAAAACTATAACGCTTGTAATGCAAAACGATTTTAAGACACTATCCTTTTTCAAAATTTTCACCCGTTTTGTCCTTTCTATTGCAACTTTCATCCTTAAAACCCACTGTGACCAATTACTAAGTTTGGGAAATACATTTTTTAGAATTATCAGGGACATTAATTGGAATTTCGTTTATAAAGATGATATAGATGCTAATACTAAATGTAGCATTTTCCATTTTCCAGTCTTAGAAAGAAGTGCCAATAAGAAAGCGTGCCAAGTACAACAATTATGAATAGTAGTGCTAAATCTTATATAGTAAATGACATTAATATTAATTCTACATTAAATTTTGAGTTTAAACCAATTTAAGAGATGTTATTAAAAATTAAAAAATACACAAATACCAAAGATGTGTATGGATTAACTTCTAATCTTATTATAATAATCTTGAATGCTATAGTTATTCCCCTAACGAAAATTATAAACAATTGTATTACAGAAGGAGATTTCCCAGATTTAAAATTAGCAAAAATTATTCCGATTTATAAAAATGGTGTTACTAATAATAAAAACAATTATAGACCGATAGCATTGTTGCCAATTATATCTAAAGTTTTTGAAAAAGTATTATCTGTACAACTTGTAACTTAGTTTGAAAACAAAAATTTATTATACCAACATCAGTATGCTTACAGAACTAAAAAGTCTACTACTGATGCACTTTTTATGCTTTCTTGATCAGTGTTGTGATGCGCTGAATAATGAAGAACACTTATTAGCTTTGACTTTAGATTCAAGTAAGGCGTTTGATTGTATGATGACAAAAATGACAAAACTGTAAAAACTATATTTAGTCTTAAGAATATTAATCAAACTACAGATTTTTCCAATAAATTAAATTTTTGGGGTTTTGTGTAGATTCTAAGCTTTTCCAAAAATTAAATAAATCAATGTACTTAATAAGAAATTTAAATTGTTGTGTTTCTCAATTTATACTAATCAAATCATACTATGCACATTTTCATTGCCATTTGCAATACGGCATATTGGGTTGGGGTCATTCTGTTATTTGGGCATAGAATCTTTGCATTACAACGCAGAGTCCTTAGAATAATATGTAATATTGGTTATGCGAAAGATTGCAAAAACACATTTTAAAAATTTGAAAATACTTACATTTTCATGTTTGTATATATATATATATATATATATATATATATATATTTGTAATAAAAATCTTTGGGGTTTAAACACGTGTAATAATTATTAAATAATTACAACGTTTCGCCACGCTAACACGCAACTTTTTCAAGTAATTTATAAATAACAATTTTAGTTTCTATGCGATTTTGACCTTGAACGTGTCGCTGGACCAGAGTAACCAATAGCATTACGTATCGGTATCATGGTAATGTTGCTTTGTATATTTTGTTGTACTATTTGTTGGATATTTGGAGATCTTCTATCCTGAGGTAAAGTTAATAACGGTTTCCAAGTGTTAGGTAAACCTTTTCCATCATCTCGTTTATTAATGCAACTAGGACGTCTTTCTATCTCGATTTGTTCTCTAATGAGGCGGTTACATAAATATTTTTCTCTTCCTAGCATTCTTGTATTTTCAAATTTTATGTCCTGTTTGGTGATGATGTTCAGCTAGAGAATAAGTTAAACATCCTTTTCGGACTGCTAGTTTGTGTTCTTCTCTTCTCGCAGAAATACGTCGATTGGTTTGTCCACGTTAGAGATGTTACATCCTTTGCAAGAATTTCGTAAATGCCTTGATCTTCTAAAGGAATAATATTTTTAGGGAACGGAGGAAAGACTTAACTTTATTAACAGGTACAGAAACTACTCGTATGTTGTGTTTCTGTAGAATGTTACTTATCTTCTCTGTAGTACCTTTGAAGTACGGGATTGATACAGTAAACGTACTCTTATCGTTAACTTCGTCGTCACTTCTTTGTTTCATCCTTTTCGCTTTCATAACATGATGACGTGAAAAACCATTTTGTTTAAAGCTTGATTCAGAAGATTCATTTCTTCGTGTATATGCTCGCTGTCTGTTAGTCTAGCAGATCTAATTAATAAGGTTTTTAAAACAGAATTTAAATGTTGTGGATGATGATGTGAATTAGCATGTAGATATCTATTGGTATGAGTTTGTTTTCTATACACTGTATGTCTAAACTTCCGTCTGGTTTCCTAATTAGTAACACGTCAAGAAAAGGTAGTTTTCCGTTAACTTCTACATCTTAGTAAATTTAATTTGTGGATGAATATTATTTAAATAATTTAAAAAGCTAGTAATGCTTCATTACCATGTGGCCATATGGAGAAGATATCATCAACGTATCGTAACCAAAGTTCTCGTTTGTTGGAAGATTCTTGAATTGCATTTATTTCAAAGTTATTCATAAATAAATTAGCAATTGCAGGTGAGATAGGTGATCCCATTGGTGCTCCTTTAGTTTGTTTATATTTCTTAGAGTCGTATAAGAAGTATGTGTTGGTTAAACAATGTTTAGTTAAACGAACAACATCAGGTGTTAACATATGTTTGTTTGCTAGAATATTAAGAGTTTCTTCTATTGGAACTTTAGTAAACAAGGACTCAACGTCGAAGCTGACCATGATATCTGTAGGTTTTAATTTACGACCTCTAATACAATCTATAAAATGTGTTGAATTATTAATATAAGAACTTGAGGATTCAACAGAAGGTTGTAATATTTTAAAACATATCCAGCTAACTTTTGTGTTGGTGAATCTATACTACTAACGATAGGTCTAAGTGGTACTCCATTTTTATGAATTTTCGGTAATCCATAAAATTTTGGACATTTAGAAGACTTTTCTCTTGGTATTAATTTCTTTTGAATTTCCTTATCAGTATACATTCCTTAATTACAGCTATTCAATGAAAAATCGAAACATTGTTACAAGATCCTATTTACAAAATTATAAACTCTGATCCTACAACGTATCTCGAAAAAACTACTAAAGCTGTAATTAAGGAATGTATACTCGATAAGGAAATTCAAAAGAAATTAATACCAAGAGAAAAGTCTTCTAAATGTCCAAAATTTTATGGATTACCTAAAATTCATAAAAATGGAGTACCACTTAGACTATTGTTAGTAGTATAGATTCACCAACACAAAGTTAGCTGGATATGTTTCTAAAATATTACAACCTTCTGTTGAATCTCAAGTTCTTATATTAAAATTCAACACATTTTATAGATTGTATTAGAGGTCGTAAATTAAAAACTACAGATATCATGGTCGCTTCGACGTTGAGTCCTTGTTTACTAAAGTTCCAATAGAAGAAACTCTTAATATTCTAGCAAACAAACATGTTAATACCTGATGTTGTTCGTTTAACTAAACATTGTTTAACCAACACATACTTCTTATACGACTCTAAGAAATATAAACAAACTAAAGGAGCACCAATGGGATCACCTATCTCACCTTCAGTTGCTAATTTATTTATGGATAACTTTGAAACAAATGCAATTCAAGAATCTTCAACAAACCAGAACTTTGGTTACGATATGTTGATGATATCTTCTCCATATGGCCACATGGTAATGAAGCATTACTAGCTTTTTAAATTATTTAAATAATATTCATCCACAAATTAAATTTACTACCGAAGTAGAAGTTGACGGAAAACTACCTTTCTTGACGGGTTACTAATTAGGAAACCAGACGGAAGTTTAGGACATACAGTGTATAGAAAACAAACTCATACCAATAGATATCAACATGCTAATTCACATCATCATCCACAACATTTAAATTCTGTTTTAAAAACCTTATTAATTAGATCTGCTAGACTAACAGACAGCGAGCATATACACAAAGAAATGAATCTTCTGAATCAAGTTTAGAACAAAATAGTTTTTCACGTCATCATGTTATGAAAGCGAAAAGAATGAAACAAGGAAGTGACGACGAAGTTAACGATAAGAGTACGTTTACTGTATCAATGCCGTACTTCAAAGATACTACAGAGAAGATAAGTAACATTCTACAGAAACACAACATACGAGTAGTTTCTGTACCTGTTAATAAAGTTAAGTCTTTCCTCCGTTCCCTAAAGATATTATTCTTTTAGAAAGATCAAGCAATTTACGAAATTCGCTTGCGAAGGATGTAACATCTCTTACGTTGGACAAACCAATCGACGTATTTCTGCGAGAAGAGAAGAACATAAACTAGCAGTCCGAAAAGGATGTTTAACTTATTCTCAGCTGAACATCATCACCAAACAGGACATAAAATCGATTTTGAAAATACAAGAATGCTAGAAAGAGAAAATATTTATGTAACCGCCTCATTAGAGAACAAATTGAGATAGAAAGACGTCCTAGTTGCATTAATAAACGATATGATGGAAAAGGTTTAACTAACACTTGGAAACCGTTATTAACTTTTACCTCAGGATAGAAGATCTCCAAATATCCAACAAGTAGGACAACAAAATATACAAAGCAACATTACCATGATACCGATACGTAATGCTATTGGTTACTCTGGTCCAGCGACACGTTCAAGGTCAAAATCGCATAGAAACTAAAATTGTTATTTATTAATTACTTGAAAAGCTGCGTGTTAGCGTGGCGAAACGTTGTAATTATTTAATAATGATTACACGTGTTTAAACCCTAAAGATTTTTATTACAAACATGTTACACGTGAAAGAATAAAGCATTATAATACAATTGTCAACTCTATATTAAGATAAATGAGCATAATTTTGGAACCCACATGGATAACCATAATTACTTAACTAGAGCAAGATATGACGTCTACATTAAGTCAATTCGTTTAAGTCGATTGCAAAGTGGTGTTAATTACTAGGCAATTAAATTTTACTATGCTCTACCTTTGGATATTATACAATTGCAATACGTTACTTTTAAAAGTAAAATAAAATGTGTCTTGCAAACAAATGCGTACTATTCTATAGAAGAATACCTCGATAACGTTAATGAGAATTGTCTGCTCTAGGTACAAATAATTTATTATAATAGTAATTTGACTTGTGTAAACCGTTTTAGGTAATCATAAATAAAGCATTATTATTATTTTTTTTATTTTTTTAAGGAAGCGGATTGTATCGAGATATGTTAAATTATCTTCAAGTGCTAGCTTCACATTATACAGTCGTCTCTGGACACTAAACTGTAGACATTCACAAATTATATGTGTGATCGTAAAGTTTACGTTACACATTTGGCACTGAGGCCAGTTTTCTCCCTTCAACACATGCTGATGTGTAATCGCAACATGCCCTATACGTAACCTATGAGTTGCTACCTTTTCTTTCCTGGGTAATGGTAACTAGGACAAGGAGTTCTTACAAATGGTTTTACCCTTGAGAGTTGGCTATTGTTTCTAGCCCATCGATCCTGTCAATTGTCTAATATTTTGTTTTTAGTTTGAAGTCTTTTCGCATCACCAGCATTACGTCTTGCACTATACCTGAGGTTGCGTATCGGGCAGCTTTGTTGGCCTCGTCATTTTCCATCACACCAATGTGACTGGGAGTCCAGCTGAAAGTTATTTTACAGGTCTCCTGGAGGTGCTTGACTAGTGCCTGTATATTTTGCGTTATTGAATCCCTAGAATATATATCCTTCACTCCCAACAAAACACTTAGACAATTGGTAACTATAACGCATTTATCCACATCTACACATATGGAGCAGTAGAGAAGAGCCTGCTAGATGGCGTACTGTTTCGCCGAGTATATAGATGTGCGCTTGTCCAGCGTCCACGAATGGGCAATACGTAATTACGTAAATAGCACAACCTACACCCTCTTCAGTTTTTGAGCCGTCTGTGTAGATAAAGGTTGTTCTCCAAGATTTATAACATAGTTCGTTAAACTCCTGGTAATATGACGTCTCTGGTAGATGTCGTAAAATAATTATGGTACGTATATCGGGTACAGTCCACGGAGGAATCTCGTTCGGTCCCTCGTTAATTAATGTAGAAATATGCATATCCATCGAGTTCATACATTCCTGGAAACTTACCCCACAAGGTCTAGTTGTAGTCGGACGTACTGTATAGTCATTCAAAGATCGAAAGAGAAATTTGTAATTTGGATGATGTGGATGTGCTCTTATCATGGTTATGTAACCAGCTGTTAGGATGTCTCTTCTCTGATATAACGACGTTGATCCCGTCTCGCAGTACAAGCTTTCTACCAGACTGGTAAAAAAGGCCCCTAAACAGCGAGGTCTTAAATGGTGAATCGTATCCAATTTGCGCAAACGACTTTGACGTGCTGACGCGTACACGATGCATCCATAGTCTAATCGTAATAACACGATAGCCCTATAGATTCGAATCAATGTTATAGGTTGTGCTTTCCATTTAGTATGAGCTAAAATTTTGATGACGTTTATTGTTCTGCTACATTTTTTCGTTATCAAAGATATGTACAATCCCCAGGTTAGTTTGATATCAAAAACCATTCCTAAAAATTTAACATGAGGTTGGCCTACAAAAGTGGATGGTGTTAGTTTTCTCTTCAGAAAATACGAAACCAAGATTTTTTCCATTTTTAATTATTTTATTTATAGACTCCTGCAGCTTGCGTGTTATCACCCCTACAGTTTTACCCGATAACATAATGGCCAGGTCATTTACAGCAACAGTAAACAGGAGTACAACTCAGGGTAGATCCTTGGGGTACGCCGTTTTTAAACCCGAGAAGATGATAGGTGATTCCCCACTCTTACTCTGAAACGACGATATGTATAGAACAATTTTACAAATTTAAGCATGTTGCCCCTAATTCTGTAGCCGTGTAGTTTTTGTAGTATTCCATGTCTTTATGTCATGTCATATGCGCTCTTTTATGTCAAAGAACACCGTGACCAGATGTTTCCGATTTTTAAAAAGAATCCTGAATATGATTTTCTAATAATACGATGTGGTCTAGGGTATATTTGCTTTTACGAAAACCCGCCTGATAAAAAGCTAACAAATTATTCTTTTCCAGGAACCATTGCAACCTACTGTTAACCATTTTTTTCATCAGCTTCCCATGCAGCATGTAAGACTTATAGTACCTTTAGTACTAGAATACCTGAAAACTAGTGTCACAAATGCTTAAAAGTTAAAGACAAAAAAGTTATGCGTTAAAATTACCGTTGACCTACCCAAAACGGACGCCTATAACCGGTAGTAGAAATTCGCAATTGATGGAATCGATTTATCTCTGAAGGCTAAATAAGCATACTAGTTTTTGTTTTTCTAAGTAGAAGGTTCTGGAGGTATTTAAAAAAACTATTTACAAGCCGCCATCTTTAAAGAGCTCTAGCTCCTTTAGGAAGCATTTTCGGACTAGGTGAATTAGGTTAAATTGTCTTAAAATTATCTGAGGAATCTCCGGTCTTCGTTTGTCAGGAGAGTTTTTGGACACCCTGTATAGGTAATTTTCAACCCACCAATTAAGTGACAGTGCTTATGAGCAAGAGGTCACTGTAAGATCAATGGCTGAAAAGTTGTTAGATCTCTCGCTAAAATGTGTCGATGAGCCATTATTGAGAACCCCTACATCGTTTCTTTCTAACCAGCTTTTCAAAATACGTTCTCTATCGTCGGCTCTTAAGGAACCACACAAATTGCTGTGGGCATTAAAATTGCCAAGTAAAATAAAAGGAGTCGGAAGTTGATCTATAATCTGCTGGATATCATGAATTCGCCAATTTCGGTTTGGTAAGTATAAATTACATACCGTCACCTTAATCGGTAGAATCACTTCAACAGCGACAACTTGGAGTGCACCACTTAATGCTATCTCCCGAAATCTAATTCCATTTCTGAGGAAGATAGCAACCCCTCCACCAGCCCGTTCATTGATTTCACCATCTCGCCTAACTACCACATACTCTCTGAGAGAGTATCGTTGTCCACGACTCAAATGAGTCTCTTGTAGGCACAGAGACATTAGTTGATGTTTTTGTAGCAACATTTTTATATAACAGTAGTTATAAACTTATCCTCTACAATTCCATTGTAGTATTTTGTTAAATGTGGCGAATTTTGTTTGTAGATGTGTGGTATACAAAAACATTCTGATGTAAATAAATAACTAAATAACTATGTGGATAACAAATACAACACGAATAAATAAATAAACGTATCGAAAGATATCACAAATAAATATCACAGCACTAACTTTTATCAGTAGTTGGTTTGAGCTTGCCGTGAGATTCGTGTCACGAACCTTTCGGTTTTCCCTTGACTCAACCTTTTTTCGTTTGGCTTGTGATTTTGACCTTTTCTACTACTTCATCGTGACATGATTTAGCGGGTTCTTTAAAAACAAAACATGACTTAGAAGCGTTAACCAATGAAGGAATTAATTCTCTCATCAGGGATTGCGTATCAACCTTCACTGGTGTAGACGCCGCTTTGGCATACGACATATTAGGCGACGGGGTGACAGTGATGACCTTCTTTGCATCAGCATATGGTAAGTTCTCTCTCGCTTTTATTTCCTAAATGGCCATTTCTTGCTTATATATCGGGCAAGCTCGGGAAAGTGTAAAATGTTCTTCATCACAATTAATACATCTAACTGGTTTGTCACACGGTTGTCCTTCATGAGGAACCTTACCACATCCGCACAGTTGTTGACCCTCACATCTTATTGTCGTATCACCAAATTTCAAACATCTATAGCAACGCATAAGGGACGGTACATATAATTTTACTGGTAACTGATAAAATGCAGCTTTAATTTTAATTGGTAACTTAGGCGTATTAAACGTTAAAACACTATTGGCAGTATCACAAATTAGATCATTGACTTTGGTTTTGATACGTAGCACTTCAATAACTCCTTGACTTTTGAGTTTTCTGAAATTTCGTCCACCGTACAATTTAGCAGATCCTTGTAGTATATGACGCCTTTAGATGTATTGAGAGTTTATGTGCACCTATTTCTACATCATAATTTCCAACTGTAGTAGTATTTAACAGCTTATTGGACTGGGCTGCTGAAACCGTTTCCACAATTAATCCTTCTCTAACTTTTCTTATACTTTTAAGCTCTCCAACTAATCCAAACAAAATTTTTGTATGAAGAAGGGACTCTCATTAAAGAAATCCTCCCTTTCTCTTCACGATCAAGAACCGGGGAGATACCGCCTTTTCTTCATTCGCGTTGTTTATTTGTGAGTTTTACGTGGACCCACATCCACGTCCATTATCTCACCGAGTTCACCAACATTGAGCTGACGTCCAGCATTAGAGGTAGCCCTACCTCTAATGCATCCGAGGAATTACCGTTTTGGTTCATACCATTTTTTGCATTTTATAGCTCCTGCCAGCTCACAGGGTGGAAAAAAGTCTAACTTGGCAGACCCCTGCCGTACCGGAAAAACCAAAAGACCGATAGCACCAAGTTAAGGAGATTTTACGACAGTGGTCCCCTGGCCCACTGTAGAGCTTGGGGCCCCGAGTTTGCTAAGCCCGTACCTGCATGCAGGTCCCCTGGGGATTATTATTATTAGTATTATTATTATTATTATTATTATTATTATTTTTTTTTTTGAGAGCGTTTCCCGTTTTCAGTGATATTTTGACCATCACAAACTCACCTCGATTGTATATGTGTTTTACACGATTCCGTTAAAAAAAGTTTGTATTACGAAACGTCGTTTTTGGTCAAACTAATTTTACAATATTACATTTGTTTTCGGGAATGGGATTAAACAATTGAATGCTAATACGTATTTATCTAGGCATATACCATTGAAAATTCTTTACATTTTTTATGAACTTATGATTTTCTCGGGTTTATTTGATATTTTGCGACAAAAGTCGATTAACGTTTTTTGTTCTTTGATATTTAAAGATTATAACAGCCTTAGATTTGTTTAAATAAGAGCTACCATTTAGAAGTAACATAAGTTGATAATGACTTTTGTTTCATTTTTTTTGACATTTTTCAAACGCTTTTTTTAGGCCTATAATTTTACGTTTTACGAGATATTAAGTATCAGTCTTTTCCGATCCAAAGTATGTTTTTAAAATTTAAAGGTTGTAACGCAAAACATTTTGAAAAAAGTATCGTTTTTGTAAATTTTCACCCTTTTGCCCTTTTTTGAGGGTGTTTTTATATACAGTGACCATCACAAACTTTCTTTAATTTTTTGTACTTCACATGATTCTGTGAAAAAGGTTAGTAATTCCAAGTTCCGTTTTTGGGCAAACTCTCACAAACATCTAATAATGAAATGCTATTTTTCATTAATTTCTAACGTTTTATAATTTTTATAAATACTTTCTAGCTCTTTGAAGATTGTAGACTAGAGAAGATCATTGAGTAAATATTGTCCAAGCATATGTATTATTTGTAACGTTTTGGGTTCACTTACATTAATTTAAATACTAATTTGTTCTGGTACCGTTGAACTTCCCCCAGCGCGTACTAAATTTGAAGGTGATTTCGAACGTTGCCAGAGCCGACTTTGATAAACTCTTTGAAATAAATTTGGTATTTCCTCTTTTACCTTTGAAGCTTAGAATTGTAAGTGTTAAAATTAATCGAAGCATTTTAGAAAAATAATATTTCTAATCATTGTAAATGTATGAGTAAGTATTTTCGACCTTTATTTTTATTTAAGTTGCTCGATTTTTGTAAACCAAGTTTTATTGTATTTACGTAATTATTTAGTTTCTTGGTGAAGGATGCGGTACGTTCTTCTGTGAGGCCATTTTGGAATTATGGTCTATACATATTTCCCTTTATTGTATTAATGTTTCGGTCAACACAAGAAACGTACATTAATATTTATTGTAAACCAATAAGATTAGAATTTAATGCTTTTGTAAAATTTTAGAATCGTGTAATATATGGAATTAATAAACTGTATGACAATCCTAAATAAACATGGGAGTCTGGATTACATTATTTAAAGTCTGACTCGGAGCCGAACTCGACGCTTTTGTTGGGGTAGCCAGCCAAAGCAATAATTTCCCTCCAGCCGTTCCCCGACGTAAGGGTCCTTTATGCACGAGCGGTCACTGCGCAGCGGCAGCCGCCGCTTTCTCAGGTACACTCATGAAATTTAAAACTTGGACACCACAATTTCTGTAAACAAAAGTTTGCACATTGTGAAGCGGGCTTAAGGGTATCATTTACAATTCTAACAGCAGGTAGTCTCAGCAGGGGTTATCTTATAGAAGGACTGTAGAATGAATCATTACACTAAGCACGTTTTAGAAAATAGGTAATTTACGTTGCTTACTTAATTTTTTCTTTAAAGAATATATTTGAAGGTATCGCTAATTAAACACCATAGCTCGATTAATTATCGAATCAAAATTTTGTTTAGGAAATGTTTACAAAATAAAATTAGAAATAATTTTGATTTAAAAACGTCTACAAGCAATAACTTTTAAATTAAATCAAAAACTAAACATGGTTATTTGGGTTGACTGATTATTACTTATTTTTAAATAAATCTAACCTACTAATTATTGTAAGTTATTAAAAAAATCATTAAACTCTCTATTCATAATATTTAGTCCTTACAAAATGTATATTTTATGACGTTTCATTTTTTCTGTAGTTAATATAAAAGTGAAAATAAAAACTAAGGCAATTCTTATTGTCAACGTATATATTTAGTTTTTGACAAGAATTTATTACATAATTATAATTAAGATACCAAGTTATAGTTTAAAATTAAATGAAAACGTTTTTTTTAAATAAAGGTATTACTATATAAATAAATATAAGAAATCAATAATGGGTGTGACCTCCATTATTATTGATACATTCTTGGAGGCGTCTGCTCATTGACGCTATCAAGGTATCAATATAATTAATATTAATCGTTTCCCATGCGGTATCAATGGCTGCAATTAGTGCATTACGGTTTACTGGTATAAAATTTGGCCCTTGTTGTCTTCGGATAACAGCAAGTATTCGAGCCCAAACATTTTCGATAATGTTAAAATCTGGGCTTTTGCTGGCCAGGGTAACAGCTCCAAGTTATTTTCGTATCCAATTGCGCACAACCCGCGAAGTATGAATAGGGCGTTGTCCTTTAACAACAAAAATACATTATGAAAATGTTAATTCAACAGATCCCGAACTATTTTTGGAGAAAGTATAGTGAAATAAGAATACTTACTTGTTGGAAAATATAATCTTCGTCTGGATAAAACACTTCGACTGAAGGTTTCATAATAGTTTCCAAAATATCTAAATACGCAGCAGAATCAAGACGTCCATCGATAGCCCAACAAACTCCTGGACCCCGCGCGCTAACCCAACCCCACACATTCACAGAAAATAACCACTTCGTTTTTTAGGACATATGTGATTATTTTCGTAACGAGTTCCTTCCATTCTAAAAACTTTTAGTGGTCCATCGTTGCGGCTATTGAACGTTTTTTCGTCGCTAAAAATCACTCGATTCCAAAATTCCAAAGGTTCGTTCACATATCGCCTTGCAAATTCCAGACGACGTCTCATATTTTCGTCACTGAGAACTTCTTTCGCAGCAGCATTATACTTCTTTATTCCCATCTCCTTTAATCTTTTTGTGCAGTTATACGGCATCCGGGAAATGTGTATCTGCTATAGCCCTGAGTATGTAGCAAATGGTTGTTCTGTTACGTAATGAAACAACTCGAGATCTTGAGCACGTGTAGATACTTTAGGTCTACCACTTCCGATGGCTCTTTCCAAAGTGTGTTCAAGATTCCATTTTACTCGGTAATGCCCTACGGTGCTTTTTGGTATATCTAACATACGTGAAATTTCACGCACGCTACGGCCCGCCGCTAATTCCGAAACAATCCGCGCTTTCAAATCAGCACCGAGATGAGGTGGCATTTTCACAACACTTGAAATTTTAAACTAAAATGGAATTTACATTTCTTACTTTATTTATTGGTTCACACTACCCTTTCTCAAACAGTAGGTAATTGTTTATTTATTACATACTTCTAATGACCAATGTAACAACCCTTAGAGCAATATGACTCAAAGGAAGTAAATTAAACAAGCAAGGATATTCTATTGTTATTGAAACTTATTCATAAAGTAAAACCATTTCCTTATAATGCTAATGGACAGGATTTTCTTTTTAAGTATTAAGATTACAATAGAGGACTTATAAACTTTCGAAAATATCTAATTATAAATATTTACACTGCAATTGCGCTTTTTCCTTAATAATTTCTTAGCAATAACATACACGTTCTTGGTTTTTAGTTGTCATAAATTTGATATGATATAAATTTGTAAAGTTTCGTACACACCTAAATAACAAACCGAGCAACAAACATAACAACAAACCAAAAGTCAAACAGAACGACAAACGATCTTTTATGATTTCCACAATCCGAACAACAAACGGAACGTTTGTGCTGTTTCCACAATTATTTTCAATAGTTTTCAGTTCATATATATATTTATTATTGAGAAGAGAAAATTGCGGAAAACAAGAAGATAGTGCCAACCAAATTTTTACGCACAAAGAAGAGTAAAAAATTATAATTTACTTCGCTTTTTTTAAATTTTGTTTGTTCGCCGTTATATTTAGATTCGTCCAAACCTGCAAACGCATTCGCGCGCATTTTATTTGATGTCGGAGAAAAAACCTACAAGTTGCGGGAACGCCGCAAACCGTTCGTGGAACAATCAGGACTTGCGAATCTGTTCTAAAATTCGTACGTAGCACCGTCCAAATTAATGTTCCGATTGCCGTTCGGTTCGTTGTTCTGTTTGTTCCTCGGTTTGTTGTTCAGGTGTGTACGAAGCTTTACAATAAGCATATTAATATGAACTATATCTTATGAAAGGAGAGTTATGTAACTATAATTAACGACTTAACGTTACGTTAGTAGATTCCATTTACTATTTACACATATTTTCTTGGAACATTCGATAATTAACTATCGGGATATGATGACCCTATACTTCGCAGGTTGTGCGCAACTGGATACAAGCAAATAACTTGAGCTGTTACCCTGGCCAGCAAAAAGCCCAGATTTTAACATTATCGAAAATGTTTGGGCTCGAATACTTGCTGTTATCCGAAGACAACAAGGGCCAAATTTTATACCAGTAAACCGTAATGCACTAATTGCAGCCATTGATACCGCATGGGAAACGATTAATATTAATTATATTGATACCTTGATAGCGTCAATGAGCAGACGCCTCCAAGAATGTATCAATAATAATGGATTATTGATTTCTTATATTTATTTATATAGTAATACCTTTATTTAAAAAAAACGTTTTCATTTAATTTTAAACTATAACTTGGTATCTTAATTATAATTATGTAATAAATTTTGTCAAAAACTAAATATATACGTTGACAATAAGAATTGCCTTAGTTTTTATTTTCACTTTTTATATTAACTACAGAAAAAATGAAACGTCATAAAATATACATTTTGTAAGGACTAAATATTATGAATAGAGAGTTTAATGATTTTTTTAATAACTTACAATAATTAGTAGGTTAGATTTATTTAAAAATAAGTAATAATCAGTCAACCCAAATAACCATGTTTAGTTTTTGATTTAATTTAAAAGTTATTGCTTGTAGACGTTTTTTAAATCAAAATTATTTCTAATTTTATTTTGTAAACATTTCCTAAACAAAATTTTGATTCGATAATTAATCGAGCTATGGTGTTTAATTAGCGATACCTTCAAATATATTCTTTAAAGAAAAAATTAAGTAAGCAACGTAAATTACCTATTTTCTAAAACGTGCTTAGTGTAATGATTCATTCTACAGTCCTTCTATAAGATAACCCCTGCTGAGACTACCTGCTGTTAGAATTGTAAATGATACCCTTAAGCCCGCTTCACAATGTGCAAACTTTTGTTTACAGAAATTGTAGTGTCCAAGTTTTATATTTCATGAGTGTACATGGGCTCTAATGGGCTCTTTTATGCACAGCGGGGCGGGCTGCTATTTTTTGCCCGCAGGTCGAAAGCGGCTGACCTACGCACCGCTACTTTTCGGCGGTGTGAAGGTGCATTGAGTCTTATGGGAGCTTATAAACGCTGCGCGGGCTGCTGCCGCTGTCAGTGCTGCCAACGCCAGCCAACAACACGCTTGCTCAGAGCAGTGGCTACGTTGTAGCAAATAATAAATCATGAACGTTGGCAGCACTGACGTTCCCTTCTATAGTGGGTATATAAAACTGGCGGGACGCTCACCGCAAACGCGTCAAAATTTTCTCACCCGCCTGTTTTTGGCGGCGCGCCGCAAACCGCTGCCGCGGTGCATAAAAGCTGACGCACAAGGAAGATCCGCGGTCGCAGGTGGCGCATTTTTATGGAAACTCCCGGATCAAGGCGTGGAGGCTAGTTTTGAGGGAAGATTATAAGGAGGTGGTGCTGGATCTGCAGTACGGGTTTCGTTGGTTCCCTGGTCCAGAATCGAGTTGCTGGAGTGGTATTAAATCCATATTTTGTTTGACACAATTGTTATTTAATTATTAAATGAAATTAATTTGTATATGTACGAAATCGTAACCATTCAGTCGAGTAAATATAATAGTTAGTTGGATTTCGGTTTTAATCTTCGGAACACAAATGGTAGCAGAACGTGGTTGTTTTTTTAAGATATACTGTAGATTAAAATTTTGTTAAAATTTACTCGATTGATTGGTTATTATAGTAAAGGGTCAAAATTTTGTGTGGCAGCGCAACATTCAAATTTCAGAACTTTATTTTTCTTAATTTTAAATACCGGTTAGTACGGCGTTAAAATGCCCGATGACCCCAAAGTTGAAGAACCTAAAGATGAAATATCCCAAGAATTGTCGAATGTGGATTCCAAGCAGGAAACCACTAATGTTGTTTCTGAATCTACTGTAAGACGACCATCTGGTGTCTCAGTTAAAACCAAAACTCGGAAACCACGAGGGGGCAAACAACCTAAATCCAACAACTAAGTAGCTCTTTTTTAAACCAAGTAAATGAGTTACGATTATCAAATCAAAATCAAAATGAAATTATATTAAATGTGATCAATTTGTATATGTACGAAATCGTAACCATTCAGTCGAGTAAATACAGTAGTTAATGGGATTTCGGTTTTAATATTCGGTTCTTATTATTACTATTAGTATTGTTATTATTATTATTATTATTTATTTATTCATTTATTATACAATACTAAGGGCTGAGGCATAAAGACTATGTAAACATATAAAACTAAATATAATGACAAGTACAACTTCAAAAATAATTAATTAATTCTTATTCTAATATGAACTCAAATGCAATAATAAAACATAAGAAAGTAAAGATGAAAGAACCAATACAACTAAATTTAATTAATTAAATCGTATTGACAGCGTGCTATGTAACATTTTTTAAATTATTACGCTAGAAATTACCCGATTTGGGCATGCGAAAGGCATGCATTAGAAAATGTCGCTTATCACTTGTACGCTGGGTTTTACAAACCAGAACGCGGATTTGTTCGCAAATAAAATAAATTAAGGTTTACTCTTAAATGTATTGTAATTAGTACGTTAATAAATGCAACAACCTCATTGTTGAATAAAACACTTTTCGACTGCGTTTTGTTGCATGCACTTTATTTTTATTAATTTCAAAAATTAACTGAAAGCTAATTCTTTAGTGGTACACTAGAGTACGGTTTAAACGCAAGTGCCGTTTCTAGCGGCAAGCATTCTACCTCACTACCTGCAGAGGGTCGAAACTACACAAAAATTCTTAAGTATTTAACATAGCCCCCACCTTGAAAGAGGGTCTTTCAACAAGACATACAAAATACAAAATAACATAACTATAATAAACATAAAAATTTATAACAGTACAAATAGAAATACAAGCAATACATATTGCAAACACAAAATACATATAGAGCCGATAGAAAAAAATTTTTTTTTTAACCTTCCACAGGAAAATAACACAAATTTGATACCCCGCGTTTATATCTTACACTAATTGTACGTACAGTCACTACGCGCACCTTTCCATCAGGACCCGGATGGAGCTCGATAATTCATCCCAAGGTCCATTTTAACGGTGGAGCTGTCGGATCTTTTATTAGAACCATAGCACCAATTTGTATTGGACTAATATTCTGCACTGAGAGAAATAATATACGATATTAAGGATATTACATCATTTTTTCTGTATAGAACCGAACTTAACTTGCTTTGTATGAAACATATAAACTGGAAAGTATATTGTGTATGACGTATACCTAATGACGTCATACAGTATCTAAAAGACAAGTAAAGATCATACATAATGTGACGTAAGTAATGTATTGAATAATTGTATGAAATATACGTACTCTAGACAAATGGGTGGGATATATAGATATTACTTACGTTTTTGAATATGTATTTTACTTACTTCCCGTATATTTCTTAAGAACACCTGTATGTAATATCGTTTTTACGTATTAATGCACGTGCCTTACCGATGTTGTATCTATACTTGATGTACGTATCTTCATTACGCCTGTATGTCATATACGTTTTTACGTATACAATGTATGTGTATTACCGATGTAGTATCCTTACTTTATGTACGCATCTCCATTACGCCTCTATGTAATATGCGTTTTTACGTATGAAATACATAAGTATTACCGATGTAGTATCCTTTCTTTGTGTACCTATCTTCATTACGCATGTATGTAATATATGTTTTTCGTACGTAAAGCGCGTGTAACACCGATGGTGTATCCTTACCTTATATTCGTATCGTCATTGACTTCGTATAATGTACTTACTTTTAGTTTGTATGTATCATACATTACATGTACACCACATTAAATGTTTTGGTGAAAGGTTACAATGCGGTTAAGAAAAACAATATACTTCCTCTACCTACTAAACAATTTATAAAAACAAAGAAATGTACATAGTAACATAATGCTTAAAGTGAAATAAATGATAAATCTAAGTCAATCGAACAAAAGTTAATCTATAGGTCGCCTTACAGTTACGTATATCTTAAAGTCCGGCATGATTGTCAAAGTGTTTGGTGAAGGAGAGATTAAATCAATATACCGAACCCACAAAATTTGATTTGTTCTTTCGACATGGTACGCATAGTAGTGCAAGTCAAATTCTAAAGATTTAAAGGTCTCGCACATAAATAAGACATCATCCTCGTCAGTAATATATATGTCTCGAATTTGTACAAAAATGGGTAGAAAAGTATCTAAGCACAAATCCAATGTGGCAACAGAATCTTTTCAAATTTGAATCCTTTCACTTCCACCCAACGAATTTTGTAGGTCTGAGTTGTTAATGATAAATGAAATTTATTCCTTATTGTTGTAGATAGGTTTTTTGTAATATTAACTTTTTTACCAAAAGAACACAAAGTAGTAGAATAATTATTGGCAAAAAGAATATCGTTCAAAATTAACTGATTCTTTATAGCAATGGTTTTACAAATATTAATTTTATTTGAAGACACTCTTGCTGCGATTTTGGATACTCTGTGTTTTGCCTCAAAACGCATACTCCATATTTGTGTAAGAGGTCCGAATTTTAAGAGCATTTTCGGATAATGTATGAGAAAATGAAATTTTGGTTTTAGAGATGTCTTTGCTAGTTGACAATAAGATTCGTTTAATCCAGCAATTAAATATTTTAGTTGTTCTGTTGTATCGTTATAAACTCGATGGTTTAATAATCTATCCAATATTTTGCGTAATGTAATGTATAACTCCCAAACATCGTTTCCTAAAGGCACATAATATCCTAGAATAACAGAAAAATATCTAACGAGTGTTAACATTTCCGATGCTGAAGATTTAATTACTAAAGTAGAACCCTCAAGGCGAATCGCGTTAGATGGTTTTGAAGAAGAATCAGGACCATAGTTGAATGATACCATTTTTGATTTTAAAACGTTGTAGGGTATTAATTTAGATTCGACAACTAAATACTGAATCACAAATTGCATTACATAACGACAGCAACCCTCTAAAAAGTCGTGAAGGAAGTCTACAGCTACGTTATCAAACAAATCAAAGCCATCTAACTTTAAAAAACGCACCTTTCTTTAATACCAGTTTGTGAAACATTATTTAACAGCAGTTGTTCATTATAATTATTTAAATTCCTTAATAATGCATCATCTTCAAAATACATTTTTTTAAGAGCGATCTTATCAGCATTGCAAATTCTGCAGCAGTGATTAGCCGAAAAACTTTCAACAAAGCCTAAAATGCTGTGTAATCCTAAATTATCGCCTGTAACTGCAACAACATGAAATTTTATAATGCCAGTGAAGACATCAGTGTCAACCAGTACTCCCTCATGATGTAAAAATTCAGTTGTTCGATTACTTTTGAAATATTAAACTGTTTCCAAATTTTATTCTGTCCGAAGCATGGAAAAGAGCTAATACAAAAATGCTACTTAACTTAGACACTAAATGTGGAGGTAAAGATGGTAAAGACAAATAAACTGCGCCTAATTTATGAATACTTGCTCTGCTACCGAGAGGATTATTTATTTCAAAATCATCGAAATATATGATTATAGGAAAATGTAGTTCATTTCCTCGATTTATTTCTAATATTTTTGCCAAACTTCTCCTTGAATGATATTTGTAATTGGAGTTCTATAGCACTGCAGTTCTTTCATATGTTCTAAAGATTGCTTCAAAATGTCGTTAACTCCAAAAAATTAGCAAGAACTTCTTTTATTGGTACAATCTGCATTGTGCAAGGGACTGAAACCAGTCCGTTTTACTTTTCTTTGAACGTTTGTTCTCCATTCGTTGACCAATACTTACTTCTACTGGCGAAATATAAGTGCCCAAGTTTTCAAAATATTGAATACGTTTGAAGTGTGAACGGAAATCTGAGAAACTATTGTGGTACTTTGACAAAGCCTGATTAATGGCAACACCAACATTATGTGGAACTAAATCTTTGGAAAGTAAAGAATAAAAGTGTTCTTCGATTATAACTTTTGATTTTTCGAGCATCTTAATTGTTTCGTCGACAACAAGCTGAACAGTTTTTTTCGGAATTAAAGGATCTGCGTACAATGTCGATAACAATAACAAAAATTGCGTACAAGAATCATTTTGACGTTTTAAAGTGGATTCATTTTGAATGTCTGTACGGTTATTACTATTAGAACAATAATGGGTTACTAATTCTGTTGTAGGTTTATTTTCATAATGAATATTAAGTAAATGCCTTTTAAATGAAATACTAGAGCTGAAATGCCTAAAACAGTTTTTTTCTCCACATCGATATTCCAAGGAAGCAATAGACACACGAGAACTACAATTTTCACGCATGTGTTTAATAAGCTTCCCTGGAGTATCAAATTGTTGAATGCAATGGTAGCAGCTATACATTATTATACGATAATGTCTATATCAGTTAAGAACGATTTCACTCCAGAGTTTAAACGATCATACTTAGTTTGTATGTCATAAAATGCTCGTTGAACTACTAGCCAAATGTCTTCAGCTTCTTCCGGGTAACGAGCGCCTGTTGCATGAAATAATTTAAATGCAATATCAACGCCTTCTAATAATGAACTCAATGAATACTTCGTATTATCGATAACAAGAAATACCCGGGAAATATCATTAGACGCATTTCTGGCATACAAAACTAAGGGTTGGAATGTCCTACCTAATCGAGAAAGCTTATTTTTTCTTGCCTCAATGGTAGCACCTAATTCAGTTTCTGACGCTATTTCGGTTATAAATCCATCTCTTATTTCAGACCGTGACGTCTTCCAAGGTATTTTCCCACTTGATTTTCTCGTAGGTGGTATTGCCAGAACCAAAGGTATAAGTAGTATTGCAACAATACTTTTTGAATCTGGATCTTCAGCTAAAAAATATTAAAGAGTAAACACGTACATAAAATTGATTTTTTTTTTAAATTAATTTTGATTAAGTAAATACTTACGTATGATATAAGACAGCACGTGCGAAATTTGTTGTTTTTGGTCTTTGTCTCTTGACAAGCGTTCTTTGGTTACAGCATGTGAAATTATTATTTCTCGTTTTTGTACCAACTTATTATAAAAGATGTGCTCCTTATTGGGGTACAGATGGTTAAAATCTTCGACCAGCTAAAAAAGGTTTGTTTAAATTAAACGTATTAAAATATCTTACACCTAAAAAATCGGATAATTACTATTACTCAATTTTAGAAAAACTAATGAAATATAAAAATGACTGTATATGTACCTAAATTTTAATTAAGAACCGTAAAGCTACTTACTAGTGTATATCCTAGAGGTTGCTTTAATGCAGGGAATTTATTAAAATAATCGGCTACTGTTCCTTCCCTTCAGTGACGTCTGCTAATCTAAATGAAGTAGTTGCTGACCAATTGAGCTGCACCAATGCCCAAGGTTCAATACTGTTTTTTAACCAATCTAGTTTATCTTGCTCAACTGCGGGTATTTCTAAAAAATACGTAAAATAATAACTACATGAATCTATAAATATGTAACGAGTGTTCAAATAATAAAACTGAGCTGAGGAAGCTATGGAATTTAATTATTTGCATTGTAGACAAATAGTACAGCAAAGACGTGTCGTGGAAGTGTGTGTTCAAACGTGGTATAATTAACCTAAAAATGATCAGAGAAAAATGTTTTGTTTGGTTTCGCACGAAATGAAAAATGGTCAGTTCTAAAAAGTACTGATTTGTTTGAAAGTCACATTCGATAGATAGTTCGAATTCTAACCTAAAACTCCGTATCAGCTAACGACTTTGTTAAAAAATTACCAATCAAACAAAATTCCAAGACCTACTCAGAGTGTTATCTGAACACTGGTTCATTAATAATAACTAATCATTTGTAACACCCCAAGCCCACTGAACCCGTTTCGACAGCAAAATGTGACCAACATGGGAAGGAATACAGTATTTCTACCGATGTCGATCAGTGGAACACAGTAGAATCGTATTAGATTAATAATTTCTACTTGGCTATAGTTGTACAAGTTTTATAAATTTTGCAGATACTACCGATTGTTTTCCATATTGACATTGAGGTATACATTACTTACGTTCTTGTATTTGCTGTTCTTCCATAGAGTGTACTGATGATGGTGTTGACGATCTTGAACGAGGAGAAAAAGATATAGTACCTAAATTTCTTAACTGTCTCCTCCTAGTAATATAAGCTTCATAAAGGATTCCTGACAAATTTCTCTTAGTCTGATATTTAGTTTTGGCAAGTGAAGGAGCAAAAAATAAAGATGCGCCTTCTTTTGAAAATATTTCCGCAATTTGCAACGATACTCGCATGAAATCTGTACTAGTTATTCGACGATTAGGATCGTCATTAAGTATTTGTCTTATTAATAATCGGCCGAGAGCCTTTCTTTCCGTTACGCTAAGGTGGTCCTGTCTATGGGCAGTTGTTAGAAGTGATCGTCCTTCCACTGAATTTTGTAATGTATTCAACACCTTTTGAATAAACAAACAATATAATTAAACAATTATTGAAATGGAAATATGTTTAGTAATAAATTCTAAAATGAGATTTTTTTTTAAATGGAGGCAATACAAATTTACTATTAAGTCAAACCCAATACGGATGAATGATGTACATTTTGATATTACAGACTAAAAAAAATTGTTAAAAAAGAACTACTAATATGAGTAAACAATGATAATTAGTGGTTCTTTTTCATTGGTCTGGTCATTTTCTATTTAAAATTGAAATTTTATTTATTTTCGTCGCCAAGCTTTGAGTGACTTTTATTCTATTTAAAAGAGAAGTAAAATCGATCAATGCTTACAAAGTTTTTGTCAACAGCTACTCCTATGGCGGGGTTGCTACTAGAAGTTGAAGGTCCTGTGTTATTAATAAGACTTTGTGAATTACCGCCTTGCAGAACGAAATGTTGATTCTGGATGTTATCAGGAATGTTTTCTATTGTAGTACAATTGTAAGAGTTTCGAAATGCTGCATCTACTTCTAAATCCGAAATGACAATCACATTATCGGAAGAATTTAACGTCTAAAATGGTAAAATAAGAGTATTACTGTCTAAATTGCATAGTTTTCCTATTCACCAGTTAAAATATATTATAATACAAATTTACTATTAAGTCAAACCCAATACGGATGAATGATGTATATTTTGATATTACAGAGTAAAAATTGTTAAAAAGAACTACTAATATGAGTAAACAATGATAATTAGTGGTTCTTTTAAAAAAATTATAATTTAAACAATCACTTGAACAAAAGATGGTTACCAAAATATTTTAAGAGTCGAAAATAGTTAGTTATTCTGTAAGAATTATTGTTCCAAAATATATATCATATCATCCGTTGTGTTTGACTTTACGAAATTACACCGGATTCCTAATTACCCTCATCAATAATACTTCAAGTATGGATCACCATTTCACTTTTAATTTAAAAATATTTTAATCAAAATTGAACATTTACAAAATAAAACAAACAATTACCGAAGTTGTATCGTTGCAATGCGCCCTTTCGACATCTTCCTTCCATACCGTTAATTGTGATCTAAACTTAGCCCTCGACCCTATATGAGGAATAAGTTGTTGCAGATCACTCTCAGAGAGCAATCGAAGTGCTCTTACATCAATCAATTGTTCTGAAACAACGTTTATGTGATCAAATCACGTATGCTAAAGTTGCTAGCATGGTATTTTTAAATTAGTCACAAGCATAGTATCGCTGCTTGTTTAAAAAGGAAATACTTCTACGCATATCGCTATGCGAGTTTTATAATGGTTTTATCAAAATAAGTGGGTCAAAAGCTTTGTTTTAATATTACGTCCGCCAAAACAACAATAAATAGATAATGAATTACTTACCTGTGAAAAGATCTAAATATTCATTACATCCCCACTGGATAAGTAGGTGTCTTGTTTCTTCGTCCATTACAATAACCAATGGTACAATTTTAAACAGTTTCACATTAAATAAAACGAAGGTACGTAATCGGTAAATCACGACGCAAGTATAACGCTTATTAAGTTTAGCAATGAGTTGGTGGGTACGCAGCAACGGCAGATCGCAAAATGCAAAATCATCACCTCTCAGTTACCAGATCTAGAGTACGTATGCAACATCCAAATAATAAAGATTATGGTAGCAGTGCACGTGCATTCCACAATAAATGATACGTTAGCAGTATTTCGAAAATGACATCACTAGTGAACTTTATAGATCGCATATATGAAACATACAATTAATCAGATGTAACGTCATTATAACAGATATTTATACAAAATTTGTACATTTTGAATTTATCCATTCCATAATGGATGTAACATATTAACAGAGAATCTAAAGTACAAACGTCTCATCAGTAACTCAAGAGCAACATACTTCTGACGTAGGTATCATATGAAATTTATAAACAATGTTGTTATACATCCATTTGTATAAATTATTTTTCTCAGTGTGGGTTCGTTCCTTTTTTTCGACACCGTAATTCCCCCTCATCCTCTTGCCACCAGCGCTTCCAAAAATGTTGAGCTAGTTTGAAAGCGCGACAATCTCGACTGGGAAACATCTAATACATTGTGATGAAAAGGATAAAGGGGATAAAGGACGAAAATTTAGTACAGCCTCTATCTGAATCACTGTAGTGTTTAGTTCCTCAAATGTTAAATTTGCGTGACCAACAATTCTTTTAAGATGGAATTTGACACTTTTGACGCCAGCTTCGTGGAGTCCACCAAAATGCGTTATTCTAGGTGGAATAAATTTCCACGAGATTCCATCTTTAGATAGGGAATCCTCTAACGTACCCTTATTTGGGTTAGCCTTAAGACTATGCAGAAATCTTTTTAGTTCTGCGTCTGCTTCCACAAAATTCGTAGCATTATCAGACAAAATCCTTGTAGGTTTGCCACACCTCGAATACAAATCTTTTTATAGCGGCCAAGAAGGCTACCGTGGTTAGGTCGCCTACTACTTCTATGTGTATAGCTTTAGTGGTGGCGCAAACAAACAAACGAATATATGCTTTAATTCTTCTTTGACATTTTCTGTTTTTTATAACAATGGGAACACAATAATCAACGTTAGTAACGTAAAAGAGAAGTGACAATTGTACGCGTTCGATCGGAAGCGCGCCTAATAATTGCGCATAAGTTTTAGGTTTAATTCGAAAACATGTTACTCATTTATGCACCGTGTTTCTGCAAATATATCTGCCTGATATTAGCCAGAATCTCTCTCTGAGAGATGCTAACAACACTTGAGGTCCTGCATGCAGCATTCTTAGATGCTCGTACCTAACGATTAAAGTTGTTAATAGGATGTTTTGGAGGTAATATCAAAGGAAATTTTTATCATGATGAAAGTTGGAATTACACAGCCTGCCTCTCGCCCCAACAAGACCTAATGGGTCAATAAACGGATTTAATGAAAGCAGCTTGCTTTTAGAAGAAATTACTCTATCATTTTTTAAATCTCTTAATTCTGCCTTAAAGGTTTCTTTTTTGTGCAATTCGTATTAAAATAAGTAATGCATCATTTAATTCATTTGATTCTAAATGACCTAAAGTTCGTTGGATACAAGATTTTCGAAAGATTACGTATAAATCTTAAGCAATAAGCCACTGTTCTTTGCAACTTGGTTAGAGAGAAAAAACGCTCGAACAAATAAAATGGTTTTTGTATTGCTACAACACACGTAACCTCGCGTGCGCGAAGCTCACTTTCGAACAAGGTATCATTTAGAATATTTGAAGAGGCTTTTTGGCCGGTTTTCGTTCTTTTCAGATAGCCATGATGGTCCGTGCCACCATAAAGGACTGTTGATTAATTGCTTGGGCATGACACCCCGTGATATTAGATCTGCCGGGTTGTTTGCTGAACTGACATGTCAATCGTTTCCCATGCGGTATCAAAGGTTGCAATTAGTGTTATTACGGTTTACTGGTATTAAAATTGGGCCCTTGTTGTCTTCGGATAACAGCATGGTTTTTAATGGAGCCACCTGACTTTGAGCACATTAAATTTACTCCAACATCACCCTGAGAGTTTCGCTCCTGACAAAACACACGCTCCATAAGCCATGTTAGAGCTATCCGAAAATCCATGAAGTTCAATATTTTGAAAATTTTCAATTAACGCGTGTCTTGGAATTTGTGACGCTTTAAAGCGGCTATTTGATTTTGAAATTTCAACCATTTGGTGTGTAAATCCATTAGTATTGACGCGTCCCAAGAAAGTTTCAAAGGCCTTAAAGTCTGCAACATGGTTTTAGGAATTATAATAGCAGGGGACAGAATTCCAAGAGGGTCAAAATTTTTGCAATGGCGGAGAGAATCGTTCGCTTAGTTATAGAGGTGTTTGTGCAGTTCGCATTTATGCTACAGCTTAATTTATCTGAACACGGCAACCACACTAATCCCAAAGTCCTTTTTGTTTTTTGAGGCCCTAAATGAATAACCTTAAATTCTGTTTGATTGTTTATGTTCTTTAAGATCTCCGGAGAATTGGATGCCCATTTTCTTAGTTCAAAACAGCCTAAGTTTAGTACATACGCGATTTCTCTTTGTAAAAGATTGCTTCCTGGATCGTATTTGCTCCGGACAGCAAGTCGTCAACGTAAAAATCATTTAGTATTATTTTGGAAGCTTGTGGATGGTCTTTTTATTTTCGTGGCCTAGCTGTTGAAGACAGCGTATGGCCAAGAAAGACGCGGCAGAGGTGCCATAACTCACTGTGTTCAGTGTGTAGTGAGAGAGTGGATCAAATGGATTCTCTCTCCATACAATGCGTTGAAGGTCTCTTTGGTCTGGTCGAACAAGTACCTGGCGGTATTTTTGTTACATCGGCCGTCAATGCGTATTTGTGTTTCCTCCATCGTATGAGTATGGAAACAATTCATCTTGAATTACGGGACCAATCATTTGAAGGTCGTTTATTGAAACACCAGTACTGGTTTTGGCGGACCCGTCAAACACAACGCGTAGCTTACTAGTGAAGCTATCTTCCTTAAGCACACCGTGATGTGGAAGGTAATAAGAAATCGTGTTTTATCTGGGTTTTAATTTGCGTCATATGTCCCAAACGTTCGTATTCTAACATAAAATCGACGTACAATTTTTTAATTGTGGATCCCTTCTAACTTACGTTCAAGAGAATAAAATCTATTTATTGCCATCATGGTTGAGTCACCTAGTGATGTAATGGTTTTCTTGAACGGGGTAGAAACACAAAATCTTCCATTTTTCTCGCGAGTTGTAGTCCTTTGAAAATGAGTTTTACGTTGTTTTTCTTCTTTAGATAATGAGGGCTGAACGCGACATTCTTCTAATTCCCAGAATTTAGCCAATTGATTTTGTATAATACAATTCTCAACGGCGCTTACGTTGCAGTGGGTGTTATTGTTGTTGACGTTCCAATTAAATGAACCTGCCAGTACCCATCCAAATTTCGTTTTTTGCAACGTAAGTCCACAATTTAATTTAATTTGACCAATGCACATAAGGTCGAAAAATATTTGTGTTCCTAGTAATATATCTATTTTTGGGATTGATTACATTTACTATCAGCTAATTTTATGTTAGGTGGTATAGATAATTTTGACCATTCAAGTGAAGCACTAGGAATGTTACCTGTTATTTTTGGTATCACTATGCATGACAAATTTGTTTCATAACTGTTGTCATGAGCTGACCGAACCTTAACATCTACCTTATGGGTTATATTTGTAATCATACCGTTTATCCCTTTAACGCTTAAACTAAGCTGTGATTTTCTAATCTAACATGCCGCAAACTTCTTCTGATATGAAGTGCGACTGACTGCCACTATCTAAAAGCGCTTCTAAAATATGATACTTTCCAAGTTTATCACGTAACTTTACGGCTGCCGTAGAAGCATAACTTGTTGACTGTGATTAAGAGCATGATAATGTTTCGCTTGTTGATGGTTGAGAATCGTGACATACATTGGACTGCTGAGAATTTCCAGCGTTTCGATTTTGCAAATGTAGCAGGGTATGTATGCTTTCTACCATAGCCTGGCTAATTTGGATTTGATTTACAAAATCTGCACAAAATGTCGCAGACGCAAACAATTAAGGCATAACTTCGAGCTCTGTTTCATCAATCCTTTTTTTGAGATGTGCTGTATAAGATTTTTACAATACTCGCACGAATTAAGCTTCTCATCGGTGGAAGTTGCTGGTAGAGAATGGTTGCTACTGTGTTTAGATTTTTGCACTGAAATGCGAAGAGTTACCTATTTATTGATATTTAATGCCTCTAATAACTGACACCTACAATTTAAAAATTCAATGAAATCTTTCAAAGTCGGAACCTCTCCATTGGCTTTATGCGACTCCCATTCCCGCTTGCTAACGGGATCTAATTTATTTGACAAAATATATATCAACAGCGTATCCCAGTGTTCCACCGGTTGATTTAACGCCTTTAATGACCTTAAATGTTTAGACAAACCATCCAGTAATTGTCTCATTGAATCATGACACTCTTTAAGTTAAAACAGGTAATTCAAAAATTGTCTTAACGTGATTTGTGAATTATCAATCGTTCGTTACTGTACCTTTCCAATAAAGACTGTAAAAGCAACTAAATAGTAATCATTAGATAATGTTAAGGGATTAAACCACTTGATTAGCTAAGGGAAATTTCAATGATGCCTTTAAATAGTGGAAATTTCATTATGTTTGATAGAGAAATTATTATTATTGTGAATTAGTGAGATAAAAGTATCTTTTGTACTCAAAAAATTGCTATAATCACCTGAAAAAGGTCGGAAGATCAATAATTAATAGTTTAACTTGACCCGATTGATCTGTTACTAAATTATTATTTGCATTTATGGGAGCAGAAAACAGCATTTGACAATTTATTTGTAATATTTTTTTGCCTTTTGTAGTAAATTATAATAAGAATTTTTAAAGGCTTCCCTTTCTTTAAAATGGATATCTAATTTATCATCTCCATCGTCTAAAGTTCAATTTGGGAATGAATTTCATTAAACTCATTTAATAATAACAAAAATGTTTCCAATCAAATTGGTATTTGTT
Source organism: Abscondita cerata (assembly GCA_030710515.1). Lineage (NCBI taxonomy): Eukaryota > Metazoa > Arthropoda > Insecta > Coleoptera > Lampyridae > Abscondita > Abscondita cerata. The sequence continues at coordinate 302,374 of JALBCR010000885.1, read as the reverse complement.
GTACATTAACGCGTCATTAACATCTGAAATATCTTTAATCCCTCGAGATTAAATTTTGAAAACGCGTTACATGACCTTTAAGCGTACCGCGCTTTATGGTTAATGATTTTATATCAGTCATTGTTAACAAAATAGCACCACAAAGATTCAGGTAAACAGTACCAAATAAGCAGGTACAGAAAATGTAGATACAGAAGGATAAACGAATGGAAACTTACTTGACCGTTGAAGTCGGAGGACTCAGGTATAGAGGGTATCGTATGCCGGCCGAAGTACCCTTACGTAGGGGTTGTCTGAGACGATCGCCTTTGTTGTATACTGCGATGGAAAATTCCAGACGCCCTTGTTTGCAAATGTTGATTGCTGAATTTTGATTACGGAAATTCGATTGTTGCACGTCACGGATTCTTGTAAATCGACGTGCAGTCCGTTTTATCACTAATTTCTTCAGTTGACAAATCGAATTAACACACCTTTGATTAACAAAGTATTTTACTTTAATTTCCGTTAATTAATTGATTTATTTTTGCTGATTTTACAATCAGGCACGAAGGACCAAAATATGTTGAATAAAACACTTTTCGACTGCGTTTTGTTGAATGCACTTTATTTTTATTAAATACAAAAATTAACTAAAAGCAAATTTTTTAATGGTACATTCAAGTACGGTTTAAACGCAAGTGCCGTTTCTAGCGGCAAGCATTCTACCCCACTACCTGCAGAGGGTCGAAACTACACAAACAATGCTTAAGTATTTAACATCATATAGAGGTAAATAGTTCAGTTCAGTGAAAATATAATTAAAAAAATTATTTTAGATTTTATTGCTAGGGTTACATTTTTTGGAGCAAAATAAGGCAGTTTTGAACTTGTTAATTATATCTAAATCTGAAATTGGAAACACCGGAACAGCTTCCAAAAGATAGCAGTGGTATGCACGATAATCTTAATTCGAAAACTGTTAGTGTTACCATTTAACATTTATTTTATTTACGCTAAATTCTACGTTATTGAGAATGAACTTTTGCGTTTCTCTCATGATTGTTTTCTTATTAAAATTCGTGTTACTTATGAATGAATTTGTATTATCCTAATTGTTGTGATCTCGACCTTACAACGGATTGTTTTCATTTTTATGGTCGAGTGGCGCCCGTTTTGAAATCGGAAGTAAGTTTGGAGTGTCACAAACCCTGGATACCAAAAGAGCTGTCGGAGCATTAATTACATATCACCAATTTAAAAGAAAACAAAAGATGATAAATAAAAGGTAATTATACTCTACACCCTTCAAAAACTTGCGTATCCGTTGTAACGTGCCTAGTGTTTACATTTTTATTGTTACTATACTATACAACAGGTGGAATTATCTCATTTGTAGACTTCTAAAATGGAAATCGCTACAAAATCGTTTAATGGTAGGCAGCGGTTTAAAAAGATTGTAAGATGAAAACAAATGCTTTGATGACGATAATTTTTTAGTTAGTGGTCTTGGATGAAATTTTAGTATATGTATAATACATCCGACTCTTGATATATGGACCGGGATGAAGAAGATATAGACAAGAAAAGATCTTACAATAAATAAATAGCTTTGCTGGATATACCTGGTTACGTGGAGATTAATATGGAAGTGGACCTGATGATGAACCACTGAGTCTAGTTAGGGAGAAGTTTGAGATGTGAGTCCAGTACACTCCATGAAATTTAAAACTTGGACACCACAATTTCTGTAAACAAAAGTTTGCACATTGTGAAGCGGGCTTAAGGGTATCATTTACAATTCTAACAGCAGGTAGTCTCAGCAGGGGTACGTAATTTTTTCTTTAAAGAATATATTTGAAGGTATCGCTAATTAAACACCATAGCTCGATTAATTATCGAATCAAAATTTTGTTTAGGAAATGTTTACAAATAAAATTAGAAATAATTTTGATTTAAAAACGTCTACAAGCAATAACTTTTAAATTAAATCAAAAACTAAACATGGTTATTTGGGTTGACTGATTATTACTTATTTTTAAATAAATCTAACTCTTACTAATTATTGTAAGTTATTAAAAAATTATTAAACTCTCTATTCATAATATTTAATCCTTACAAATGTATATATTTTATGACGTTTCATTTTTTTTCAGTTAATATAAAAAATAAAATAAAAACTAAGGCAATTTATTGTCAACGTATATATCGATACCTCCAAATTAAAACATTGTAACCGACATTTGGCTATTTTCATGTTTTAACGTTTTCATACCCGCAGATCTCAGTTATTTACTTCATTAAAAGAACGCTTAATTTTTGCACCTTTTAAATAGTATATAAAGTGAAATATTTTCATTGTATGTACAATCCTTGGGCATTCTAACGTTAATAATATGGTAAAATACCTTACAATTTCTGGTTTGAATTTTCTTTAATTGCATAACTTTTTTACAATGAGCATATTACTGTGTTCTACACAAATGCAATTGTATAGTATGTTGCGATGATAATGCTCGGAGAATATTAAACCCTGATAGAATTGTAAATGCACTTACAATTTTTTTTATTCGAAGTTTTGGCGTGGTATACGATCGGCTTAAGCGCATACAATGTTTTATCTGATGGGTAGAATATTTGAGCGCGTTTGTAGATACAATGTTGTTACAGTGTTGAAACAAATTATATGTAATATTGTTACTACAATTAACAGACTTTTGTAAATGATTGGAAGAAAAGCAATTCCTAATGAGTTCTAGAGGTAAAAAACTTTTTAGAGTTGGCAAGGCAAAAGGTAAGTCAATGTTAATTAATTTAATTAAGGAGGTAATGATACATAACCTCAATAAACAATATTATTTCTTTGCAATTAAATCATCTTACATAACATTTAATTGCTGCTTACGCAGATTGTCCATTCACCTTTATATTAACGTAGATTATAAGCAGATACTTTTATATTGCAGAGCAAACTGAAAACTTCGTTGATAATGCTATATTGCCAAAAATTCTAAATTGAACACAACCATCAGAGTATGAAAAATGATTTAACATCCTCCTGAAGTATCGATTATTCTCAACAGGTATAGTTATTTTTGTAATTCATAATTATTTTCTATTTGAAGTTTGCTCTTATCCCTTTTCGTAGAACCAGTTATTTCTAAAAATTACAATAATGAAGCAGTTTATGTCTATGAAGTCAGATCAAGTACTTCATTTAAATACTTTAAAAGCCTCAACGAATTATGTAGTACTAGTAGCAACAACGTAATTGAAAACAGTAACTATAGCTTATATTATTTTCCACTAGAAGAAAATATTATTTGTGATTTGAAATCAACACCATACTGAAATGATTATACAAGAAGTAACAAAACACAGTGCAATAACGCTGTTAATGAAATTGTTACTGAAGAAGTTACTAATCAACAGTGCAATACTATCACTTCAAAATAGTAGTCCTACAGAAATGATACAGAGAATTACAACTCACCAGATGAAGACAATTTATCAGAATATGAACCAAACAGTTCTGATAATATCTTAAATATCTTAAAATTATTAAATATCTTAATACGCAGCAAAATCAAGACGTCCATCGATAGCCCAACAAACTCCTGGACCCCAAGCAAGAACTTCTTTCGCAGCAGCATTATACTTCTTTACTCCCATCTCCTTTAATCTTTTTTGTGCAGTTATGCGGCATCCGAAAAAATGTGTATCTGCTATAGCCCTGGAGTATGTAGCAAATGGTTGTTCTGTTACGTAATGAAACAACTCGAGATCTTGATCACGTGTAGATACTTTAGGTCTACCACTTCCGATGGCTCTTTCCGAAATGTATTTAAGATTCCATTTTACTCGGTAATGCCCTACGATGCTTTTTGGTATATCTAACATACGTGAAATTTTACGGACTACGCCGCTAATTCCGAAACAATCCGCGCTTTCAAATCAACAGCACCGAGATGAGGTGGCATTTTACAACACTTGGAAATTTTAAACTAAAATGGAATTTATATTTTTACTTTATTTATTGGTTCACACTACCCTTCTCAACAGTAGGTAATTGTTTATTTATTACATACTTCTAATGACCAATGTAACAACCCTTAGAGCAATATGACTCAAAGGAAGTAAATTAAACAAACAAGGATCTTCTATTGTTATTGAAACATATTCATAAAGTAAAAGCCATTTCCTTATAATGCTAATGAACTGGATTTTTTATGTATTAAGATTACAATAGAGGACTTATAAACTTTTAAAATATCTAATTATAAATATTTACACTGCAATTGCGCTCTTTCTTTAATAATTTCTTAGCAATAACATACACGTTCTGGTTTTAAGTTGTCATAAATTTGATATGATATAAATTTATGATTCTAATATTACATCACAAACTAATCTTTTATTCGGCTAAAAAATTGTTGCTTAAGTTGTAAAGTTTCGTACACACCTAAACAACAAACCCTGGACAGCAAAAAGCCCAGATTTTAACATTATCGAAAATGTTTGGGCTCGAATACTTAATGTTATCCGAACACAACAAGGCCAAATTTTATACCAGTAAACCGTAATGCACTAATTGCAGCCATTGATACCGCATGGGAAACGATTAATATGAATTATATTATTACCTTTGATTGCGCGTCAATGAGCAGACGCCTCCAAGAATGTATCAATAATAATGGAGGTCACACCCATTATTGATTTCTTATATGTATTTATATAGTAAGATTATACAAGAAGTAACAAAACAGTGCAATAACGTTAATACGAAATTGTTACTGAAGAAGTTACTAATCAACAGTGCAATAATTTAATATCACTTCAAAATAGTAGTCCTACAGAAATGGATACAGAGAATTACAACTCACCAGATGAAGCATAATTTATCAGAATATGAACCAAACACTTGATAATGAATCAAATGCTTCATCCTCCAAGGTTACTCCTAAAAGAATAGAGTCATTACTGGATCAGTTGTCAGCTAATAGCACTAATTTGTCCGTAAAATACAGTGACAGAAAACAGTGAGGGTAAAAGAGGAAGCGTGAAGTTTTACCCAGGCAAGATAATACGAGAAAGAAGAAAAGCGAATCCATCTGTTTGGAAAATAAATATTCAGAAAACAAAATACGAACTGGTCAAGAATACCTTAACAAGAGCGGTAAAGTAGTACAAAAGAAAGAAATGAAACCTGGCTGCAGCGACAATCAAAAAGGTGTAACCAAACTCTGATGAACAACGAATACTTATATTTCAAAATTTTGGGGGTATGGGTAATTATACACAGCCCGCATTCGTCGGTACTTGTGTGCGTCGTATTCCTAAAAAAGAATTTCTGTTAAAGAAAATGATGAACTGTCTCGCAGAACGTCAAGTTTGTCTTTACATTTTGCCAAAAAATGCTTTAGAAAAATCGAAGTGTGTAAAACAATGTTTTTAAATACATTAAGCATAACTGATATGTGGGTGATGACTGTAATTAAAAAAATGGATAGTTCTGCTACTGGCATAATTACACCAGATAAAAGAGGTTCGCATAGCAACAGACCTTATATAATTCCAGAGGCCATTAAACGTAGTGTTCGTCAACATATTGCCTATTTCAAAGTACCATCCGCTTGCCGGAGCGAAACAAATAAATTGTAGAGGAAGGCTTAACCATAGCGAAAACAATAGTTTATACAGAATCCTGGCTGGCGAAATGATCTTTGTGTTAATGGCAACTGAAAGACAATATAGAGATATTTTAATAACGAGTTCAATATTGGGTTTTTATAAACCAAAGAAAGATGTATGTGATATCTGCAATACGTTCCAAATAGCAGAAGAAAACACAAGAAATGATCGAGAAACAAACAAACATCTGGCTAGGAAAGACATAGGAGAAAGAAGAAAGAAGAAAGTAAAACGAGGCAAAGATTGACAATACTTCTATCTGTTTCATGTTTTGACTTACAAAAGGTTATCCAACTGCCGCAGTCTAATAATTAATTCACATTTTTACTATAAATGTAAATTGTCAGTTTTCAATTTTACTTATTTTGAATTGGTGAACAAAGAAGGATTTTAATAACATGGCACGAAGCTATTGGTAAAAGAGGCGCCAACGAAATTGCAAGTTGTTTGTATCTTTATTTAATACAGATGAATAAGAGTGGTAAAAGAAATTTATATTTACTCTGACAATTGTATTGGTCAAAATAAAACAAAGTTTTAGTCAGCATGTACTCTTATACCGTTAACTGTCATAAATCATTATCCACAGATTTCTTGAGCAGGGGCACACGCAAAACGAAAACGATAGTGTTCATGCACTCATTGAAAAAAGAAACGTCATGTTGATTTATTTACACCTGATCAGTTAATACTAGTTAAAATGGCAGTACAAGGAAAACCATACAATGTGAAAGAATTGATTAAGACGATATCTTTTGATTTCTAAAAACTCAGCAACAACTTTAAGAATTTCACCAAGAACACCAACGGAGAAAAGATTACCTGGAACAATATAACTGAAATAATGGTAGAAGCAGAAAACCCTGAACTTATATCTTATAAGTATGAATTAGACGGAGCTTCATATTCTATAATTTAAATCAAGCAAAGAAGACCAGAAATATCGTCTTCGCTTAGCAGAAATGATAAAGCATTTCAAAAGTGCTAAGCAACAATCCATTGCCAATTCCTTAAAAAATTCGAGCATTTACAGTATCTGAAAACTAAATTGCCAGATACCTACAGATACTTTTATGAATCACTCCATTGCAATAATGAAAAGAAAGTGTGATAGTGAATCAGAATAATGTAGAAGTTTTCAATAATAATAATCGATTTGTTGAATTGCGCAAACGTATTTTTAAGTTCAACTGTAGTATCCTATACGCATCCAGTAATAAAATTTTTCATAATGTTGTTCTTAAAAAGACTTTGTTTTTATATTACTTTTCTATCACGCGTAAATTTATAGTTAAACATTATTGATAAGTTATGATTTTTTTTTAAATGATTAATTATTTTTAAAAAATCAAGATGCTAAATGGACTTTACAATCATATTTTACGGATTTGAGCATAACACCATAATTGTAATTAACCACTGCAGTTCTTGGTATTTAATGTCAAAACATTGTAAATACACTCATAATGTTTTTGCCAAATAAAGTGAAAAATGAACAAAATTGTAATTGACACTAAACACACAAAAATAATTAAAACGACGGAAAATGATACAGAGATTGTTAAATGGCTTGTAAATCATACTAGTAATAAACTAAACGGATATTTTAGTTGTATCGTCAAATGATATTGACGAATGAAACTTCACGGAAATATTGTAACACCTCTCCTGTTAAATGAATTTGCCAGTTACAATGTTCTAATTTGGAGGTATCGATATTTAGTTTTTTGACAAGAATTTATTACATAATTATAATTAAAAATACTAAGTTATAGTTTAAAATTAAATGAAAACTTTTCTTTAAATAAAGGTATTACTATATAAATAAATATAAGAAATCAATAATGGGTGTACTCCATTATTATTGACCATGGAGTGCTGCCTGCCTTACGACGCTATCAAGGTATCAATATAATTAATATTAATCGTTTCCCATGCGGTATCATTGGCTGCAATTAGTGCATTACGGTTTACTGGTATAAAGTTTGGCCCTTGTTGTCTTCGGAAACAGCAAGAGCTCGAGTTCAAACATTTTCGATAATACTCATGAAAATGTTAATTTTAACAGATCCCGAACTATTTTTTTTGGAGAAAGTATAGTGAAATAAGAATTACTGGTTGGAAAATATAATCTTCGTCTGGATAAACACTTCGACTAAAGGTTTCATAATAGTTTCCATCAAATATATCTTGAATACGCAGCTAAAAATCAAGACGTCCAAAGGTTCGATAGCCTTACAAACTCCTCTGGACGTCCCATATTTTCGTCACTGAGAACTTCTTTCGCAGCAGCATTATACTTCTTTATTCCCATCTCCTTTAATCTTTTTGTGCAGTTATACGGCATCCGAAAAATGTGTATCTGCTATAGCCCTGAGTATGTAGCAAATGGTTGTTCTGTTACGTAATGAAACAACTCGAGATCTTGAGCACGTGTAGATACTTTAGGTCTACCACTTCCGATGGCTCTTTCCAAAGTGTGTTTAAGATTCCATTTTACTCGGTAATGCCCTACGATGCTTTTGGTATATCTAACATACGTGAAATTTTACGCACGCTACGCCGCTAATTCCGAAACAATCCGCGCTTTCAAATCAGCACCGAGATGAGGTGGCATTTTTACAACACTTGAAATTTTAAACTAAAATGGAATTTACATTTTTACTTTATTTATTGGTTCACACTACCCCTTCTCAAACAGTAGGTAATTGTTTATTTATTACATACTTCTAATGACCAATGTAACAACCCTTAGAGCAATATGACTCAAAGGAAGTAAATTAAACAAACAAGGATATTCTATTGTTATTGAAACTTATTCATAAAGTAAAGCCATTTCCTTATAATGCTAATGAACAGGATTTTTTTTATGTATTAAGATTACAATAGAGGACTTATAAACTTTTAAAATATCTAATTATAAATATTTACACTGCAATTGCGCTCTTTCCTTTTAATAATTTCTTAGCAATAACATACACGTTCTTGGTTTTAAGTTGTCATAAATTTGATATGATATAAATTTATGATTCTAATATTACATCACAAACTAATCTTTGATTCGCCAAAAAATTGTTGCTAAGTTGTAAAGTTCGTACACACCTAAAACAACTAACCCTGGCCAGCAAAAAGCCCAGATTTTAACATTATCGAAAATGTTTGGGCTCGAATACTTGCTGTTATCCGAAGACAACAAGGGCCAAATTTTATACCAGTAAACCGTAATGCACTAATTGCAGCCATTGATACCGCATGGGAAACGATTAATATTAATTATATTGATACCTTGATAGCGTCAATGAGCAGACGCCTCCAAGAATGTATCAATAATAATGGAGGTCACACCCATTATTGATTTCTTATATTTATTTATATAGTAATACCTTTATTTAAAAAAAAGTTTTCATTTAATTTTAAACTATAACTTGGTATCTTAATTATAATTATGTAATAAATTCTTGTCAAAAAACTAAATATATACGTTGACAATAAGAATTGCCTTAGTTTTTATTTTCACTTTTTATATTAACTACAGAAAAAAATGAAACGTCATAAAATATACATTTTGTAAGGACTAAATATTATGAATAGAGAGTTTAATGATTTTTTTTAATAACTTACAATAATTAGTAGGTTAGATTTATTTAAAATAAGTAATAATCAGTCAACCCAAATAACCATGTTTAGTTTTTGATTTAATTTAAAAGTTATTGCTTGTAGACGTTTTTTAAATCAAAATTATTTCTAATTTTATTTTGTAAACATTTCCTAAACAAAATTTTGATTCGATAATTAATCGAGCTATGGTGTTTAATTAGCGATACCTTCAAATATATTCTTTAAAGAAAAAATTAAGTAAGCAACGTAAATTACCTATTTTCTAAAACGTGCTTAGTGTAATGATTCATTCTACAGTCCTTCTATAAGATAACCCCTGCTGAGACTACCTGCTGTTAGAATTGTAAATGATACCCTTAAGCCCGCTTCACAATGTGCAAACTTTTGTTTACAGAAATTGTGGTGTCCAAGTTTTAAATTTCATGAGTGTACATCTTCACAAAACTCAAATTCAATACTGAAGAAATCGCCGTTTTCCGTTACCTACAATTAGTAATTCAGCTGTAGATCCTTCCTCTCCTATAACAAATATTTCTTACACTGACTTTAAGAAACCAAAATGGTCAAACACACCTCCAGTATACACTGGTACTGGTACAAGTGATTCTGTATATGTTGGTAGTTTTCCAAAGTAAGTAATAACTTTTTTGTTTAACGATTAGAAATTTTATTGTTATTTGTATAGATACTAAATGACAAGGATTTGACGCCTCGTCATATTTGACAAACTTTTTTGATGAGAAAGTTATTTAGCTAATTGTGGAACAATCAGAAGTTTATGCTAGACAAAAAAAATGCTCATAACTTTAATATTTCTTCAACAACGATGTTTGTACTTTCATTGGTATACGATTACTGACCGGATACCATAGCGTTCCACAAGAACGAATGTATTGGTGTTGTGACGAAGATTTAAGTGTAGATTGTGACGGTATTATTTTGCAAATAATTGGTTTATAGATCAATTTCTCCCTACAGTATAGACAACCGTGTTTACACTCAAGCGTTTTGAATACAAGTTTCTGTATTGAAAAATCTTCTGGGAATATTAGTTGTTGAAATTGCCAGTTCCGATCATTTATCTGCATTTGCTCGCAAAAGTTATACCTCATTTCTTATTTGCTAACTGTCGTGAAAAGTTGTACATAAAAATGTTGTCTAAAAATTGAACAATTAGACATGTGTTTTGTAATATTTTTTCTTTTTGTGAGTTTTCCCCTTTGGCTTCTTCTGCTGGTCACTGCAGACGTACTCCGTTTTAATTAATCAATGGATCTCTAATTCTGGTTATGCTGGCAATGATAATAATCCGAAAATAAAATATCATAGTGGGTCTGTTACGTGGTTTTTGAAAGCAGCCCAGTAACTGTTATCAACAAAGTTCAGTTTGGTTTTCCTTTTCTTCATTGGATAATAAAATATTAGAGTTGGATACAGAAACTGTCACATCTACCGATTAACTATCGAACACCGAAGACTTCCTATTTATACAAGCTAAGTTAATTCTTTTATGCATGTCATTCATTCATTTTGTCGCGTTCTATGTATACGTACCGAGGCCGTAAGTTTTGTTTGTCCGCTTTAAAACTATTTAAATAATCGGCCAAAGTCCGGTACTCTTCTGTAATTGTTGTCAAGTACATTCCAAACAATATTTGCTACGTGAACTCGGTTAATAGCTTGCATGGAAAAATCGGTGCTACGCCCAGTCAAAGGTTTATAATACGCACCAAATTATTCGTGCTTTAACTCCCTCCCGTAAATTATTATTATTTTATAACTATATTTTGCTATTAATTCTAAATGATATTATCTATTGTTGTGTCGAGGTGTTTCTATGTGTGTTAATTGAACTCTAGTCGCTATAATAATATACATATTTCTATCCAAAGTACGGTTTGTTTCTGTGTCTACGAGTTCCTAGTGTGCAGTGCAGTGTAGAAGCCTTCATTTCGAACGATTCTCAATAAGCCCACGACCACTTTCGAGTAAGAGGGCTGCCGGCCAGGCTTCTTAGCACTGCTATATATTTTTTTAGAGTTTGTTTACAAATAAACCGTAACAAGATTTTATAAAGAAAATGTATGTCTAGGGACCGTTACTTAGAGATCAAGACGTATCTCCATTTGGCAGATAACAGTGCTATTGGTACACTACAGACCGTATGTACAAACCGACCTTTAATGGATCTTTTGTAAGATAATTTTCGTAAGTGGGGCATTTTTCACAAAGACTTATCAATTGATGAGTCTATGGTGGAGTATTTTGGCGGCCACCCAGAAAAGCCAATTTTGAAAAGAAAACCGGTAACGTTTGAATTACAAAAACTGGGTTTTGAGTAGTTCCACAGGATACTGCTATTCATTTAACATATATTGTGGAAAGAAAAACGAAGAAAGATAAACTCCACTTGGTGCTACAGGATGTCCCAGAGATCACTCCCCAGGCTTGTATTTCCGTTATTTTTTATGTTTTATTTTTTTTTTAATTTTTTGTAAATGAGACTAAATTCTCTATAAGATAAGCAAAATACAATTTTAAAATTCTGCACTCGTATAATGGTAGCGATATTCAACTTTTTTTTCCAATAGCATAATATATTTTTTTTTAATATTTTTGGATAGTACCTTTTATTGTCTTTACAACCATATAAAAAAAATATGGGTCTTACATAAGAACGTTTTTTAGAAAAATACGATTAATAGTTGAGGCTGAGTTTGCCATGGAAATAACTGATGTTTGTCAGTTTTATCTAGAAGCCTATGAAAACAATGCGTAAAGTTAGTTGTCAAACTGATTTCCATAATTTTTAGTGTTCCGTTTATCATAATAAATATGAATTACATCAATTCCAAAAAGTGCGAAATGATGCTAATGTGATTATTATTATTTTTGTGATTATGTTATAATAGAAAATTGTATTTACTTATCTTATAGAGAATTTAATCTCATTTACGAAAATAAAAAAAGTAACTTTACGCATTGTTTTTATAGGCCCCTAGACAAAAATGACAAAAATCAGTTATTTCCATAGCAAACCTACCTTCAAGTAATTAATCGTATTTTTTCTAACAAAATTTTTATGTAGGCCCCATATTTTTTTATATGGCTGTAAACAAGAATAAAAGGTACTATCCAAAATATAAACAAAAATATCGCCACCATTATACGGGTGCAGAATTTGAAAATTGTATTTACTTATCTTATAGAGAATTTACGAAAATTAAAAGAAAATAATAAAAAATTACGGAAATACAAGTCTGGGGAGTGATCTCTTGGGACACCCCTGTATATATATATATATATATATATATATATATATATATATATATATATAAGCAGCTATTGCCGACAGGTATGTAAAGCAGTTACTAGTCGATCCTTCAATAATTATAGCTAACATAACAGTTGGCAAGTATAAAAATTTCGAATCGCCTGCAGTAAAGTACGCAAGTGGTTGTACAATAGCAAACAAACACTGAGAATCACCCGACAGCTGTTTCGTTCTTTTGGGACTCATCGGGAGTGAGAGAACTCGAGTGTAAGTTCACCATTGTACAAACGCTCGCTGTCGACTATATGCAGGCAATTCAAAATTTTTATACTTGCCAACTGTTATGTTGGCTATAATTATTGAAGAATCGACTATGTAACTGCTTTACATACCTGTCGGCAAAAGTTGCTTACATTTACGTACGTGAACGCTTTCACGAGTCGACACTAGATGTCGAAAAAGTTATCGTTTATATATATAAATCTATTAACTTTAGTTACCGTTAAGTTTTAAGGTATTACAAATACAATTTCAATCCACCAAAAACTAAAGTACTTTACAATACATTTTGAAATTAAACTAAATATGCTTAATTATTAATCATACTAAAATAAAATAATATAATAAGATAAGGTAATGTGATAAACTTAAACATCACTGTAAATTTTTTTAACTCATTTTTTTTGTTTTTGCCAATATTTTCCCTTCGTTCCATGTCAGACCTTTTTGTCGCAGCTTCTCTATTATTTCGTTCTTTTCTTTTTGTTATGATCTGGTCTCCCATATTCTCTTTGTTGTTCTATCTTTCCCCATCCTTACTACATGTCCAAACCAACGTAGTTTCTAACGATTAATGCTTTTTTATAATTGGTTCTATTTCTCGTTCTTCTCTCACGATGTCGTTTCTAATTCTGTATTTTTGGTAATTCCCTCCTCAGAGATATCTCATTTCAATAGCTTAAATTTTACTTTATGCTCTCTTCGATAATACCCAAATTTCACTTATATAAGTTAGTATGGGCTTAAAAACGGAATTGAATATCGTTAACTTTGATTTCTTAGATATCTTCTTTTTCCTTACAAAAGATTTGCTTAAAGAGTAGTATAATTTTGAAGCACTTTTTAGTCTATCATTTATTTCAGCGTCCATTCTTCCATTGCTCTGTAACTTCACTCCTAAATATTTAAAAGTCTGTACTTGTTCAATGTCTTTCCCATTTATCTGTGTTGATATATCTCAATTACCTTTTTCTAACATTATTACCTTTGTCTTATCAACGATTATTTTAGATTTTTAGCTAATAGGGCGTTGTTCCATGTTTCTAGGTTATGTTGTAGATCTTGTTTGTTTTTGGCATATATAACTAAGTCGTAGCCAAATACGCTTCCGCTATTTCCACCATTTTCATCTTCTATATCCTACTTTCAACTTTCCTATTTTTCCCTTCATTTTCTTTATCACATCATCCACCACCATATTAAATAGTGCAGGACTAAGAACTCCTTCTTGTCTTAATCCCTCCTTGATTGAGATCTTTTCCGATTTCAGGTTTCCTGTTCTCACATAGCTTCTTGTGTTTTTGTAAATACTCTTTATACATGCTATCAATTTGCTATTTATCCTACTTTTCTCAAGGCTACTCTGTTACGGTTCTAAATTTTCGAACTGACGTAGGTCGTAAGCCGTGCGAAACACGTAGGGCGTAGGTACATCGAATTTTCCTATTGGTGGAATCAGAATTATAGCATTTCTTTTTTTACTTCACTCGGATCACTGGAATACACTTGTATACCTTATATACTACATTGTTCCGTCTCTTGTTCTTCTCCAGTCGTTCCATTCTCGTAGTAGTTTCGAGCAGCTCTTTTTTCAGTTCTGTGTAATCCTTATTCATAATAACATTCTCTTTTATTAATTTTCCGTTTTCTTTCTTTTATTTTTTTTTGTTCCTTGTTAGTCTGGTCCTGAGTTTGCCTTATTTGATTCACGTCGAGTGTTAGCTGATGTAGCAATTCTAATACTTTATCTTGCTTTTCCTCGTTCTTTTCTTTCAATTTTAGTGGTGACCTGTATGTTTTTCTATTTTTGGCAAAAATATTTGTTATTTCTTCAAAGTCTTCCACATCCACATCCATTTCTTTATTCACCTTCCGTTGACTCGCTGTCCGTGTTACTCATTTTTGCTTTTGTTTTTCTTTTATTTTACGATAGCGAAAAATTGTTATTTGACCCGATCTCATTTTAATTTGTATTTCCATTTTATTTATTATTTGACTCACTTTCGTTTTCAAAGTTGTGTGTAATTAACATTCGCTTATCAGCCCGGGTTAACCGATACGCGTTTTGCTTGACTGAACAATTTATATTGCTTTTACCGTGTTAATAAATATATTTAAGTGTTTATAAATTGTTTATTTTCGGTTAATTCACATGTTTTTAATTAATTGCTTTGAATGCCTAACTTTTTGTGACCACTCCACGCTATTTTCTAACACAATCACTTATCTTATTTCACTTAAACTTTACTTTGTGATGGAGCCGATATGATCGGTGTTCACGTCGACAACAAACAAGGTATATTATACATAACAACAATATTACGTGATGGTCTGGAAACTGAGTACATTTTGCCTCTTTTTAGGAAAATAATTAAATATAGTTTTGATGATTGGTTTTTTTCAAAATATGGTAGTAAAATACTGATTTGACGATTATCTTCGACAACTATAAAGTATAGTTTGAGGTTTTTTAAGTTTGTTTTTATGTTTTATAAAAAGAATAATATGTTTTTAATGATTTTTTTAGCAATATGGTGGGTACCTCGTTGGGTAAAATTATATTTTAATTTATTAAAAGGCAGTAATTGGGGGTAGCATCAAATTTGCAGACATTGTAAATATGGTCGTAGACATTTTTTATTCTTTAATTTATAACGCTTTAATAAATTTGTACCAAAAATTCGCATTAATGAAGTTATCTAGTTTTGTTTTCTCATAAACTTATTGCTACTATAAAAGTTAGGAATTTCCACTATAAACCACAATTTGCAAGAGTTTCGCAGAATACGGGCTGAAGTCAAATATTATATTAGGATTGCGTTTAAACGTAACAATAATGAAAGTTTCTAATATAATTATAAAAATAGTAGTCACAGCATCAAAACTTAGTAAATGTTTACAGATTATTCCAAATTAGTTTATTCCCAAAATTCACCATACGACATTAGTTATCTGATGTCAGTAGCAAAACTTAATACCGTTGAAAGAATGTTGAATAGTTATCATACAAAAAAAATAGATGCACAGTTGAATTGCACTATGCGTATAACTAATAGAACCATTAAATCTACTTCTTTCGATTGGCTTCCTGTTCCGTCCTGCTAAGAGACTTAAATTTCAAAGTCCTGTAAAGTTGCAAGACTACTTAGTACGGTTTTTTCTGAAGTTAAAGAGTGGAAAAAATTATGGTCTAATGTTTTCAATAAACATCTTATTGATGATCCAACAATAGAAGTCCCGGGTTTTAGTCAAAAAAGCAAAATTTTTTTAAAAGTAAATCGCACAAGAACAGGCCATTTAAAATTCAACTCTATGTTGTTTAAATGGGGTGCGATTTCTAATCGAAATTGTGATTGTAGAAACAAACGAGAGACCGTTGCACATATTGTGGTGGATTGTCACTTAACAATGTTCAAAAGAGGATTTGTAAACATTCATAACTTAACAGACCGAATGATATTATGGCTTACTCGTTTGAAGTGATATCTGAAGTTAGATTTTGTATTCTCTATCCTGACTATCTGTTTTTCTATTATTTTGTTTGCTATTTCTTTTATCCTGCTATTTTTTTTATCATTGTCAAGATTGACGCTTGTACCAGTTTATTATATGTTGTTATTCAATGGCTGTACTACTGTTATATATTGTATGTTCTTATTTACTTTCTATAATGTTTACACACTTAATTATTATTAATACATAATAAAATGTACCATACAAAAAAATAAATAAATGAATGATTACATATGAATATTAACCCATTTGATCCCATTGTACTCAAATGAGTACGGAAGGTATGTTAGACAAATACTTACCTCTAGTGACACATTTTGCAATTGGTTAAGACAAACCCTAATCAGATATTACAGGTTACTATATTTTCAAGTAATTTTGAGATACTGGTTGTTCTGACAATTAATAGGTGGCCGAGGTTAAATTTCATTTTATCAGGTGCAAATTTTGTCGAGTTACAACTTGTCGCACATGAAATCTTTGGTCGACAAATTTCTTTGCAACGGTGATAGTACGTGTTTGTGAAGACTGTTCCTATCGGTAGAAGCATAAAGAATGTAAGTATCGTATTTTGCTGTATTTTTGTATTTTGTCCGTTGGTTAGAGTCCGGTAAACATTGATGTACTTGTTTGAGTACACTGGGAAAATCTATGTAGTAAATAATTTTACTTTTGCAGAAGTATAGAACAGAAAGAAGCAGATAATTTTCAGCCGATAGCTGTAAGAACTTTTATAATAAGGCTTTTATACCAGTTTAAATGATGCTTTGGACAATTTGCCCTCTGTAGAAGCAGATACAATAATTGATATAGTTGTACTACCTCCAGATACAGTGGATCCACAAACCGACGAAGAAGAAGTACACGACGACGATAATGCTGAAAACCAAAATGCTCAGACTCTTTGCGATGTTGCTGGGAAAATTGAAATTCAATTTGAAATAGAAAGCGATGATGAAGATGAAGATGATTTACCTTTGTCAGTCCTGAAAAGAAAATTGATTAGTGAGAAGAAAAGTAATGGTTCTCAAACTACCAAATCAAACGAACAGCCTGAATGGACTGACAATATTAGTGATATGGGAATGGCGTCTACCTCTGGTTGTATTGATCGTCGGAATATTGTTATTGCTGATGTAGAAAACCTGGAACCAGTTGACGTATTTGAAAATTTTGATGACGAGGTGATGCACCATATCATCAAAGAAACACATGAATATTCCCATCAAAAAACAATCACAGTTTTTATTTATCGAAAGCGGATCTACGCCAGTTCATTGGAATCCTTTTGCTAAGTGGCTACCATACGTTGCCTCGTGAAAGACTTTATTGGGGCCTTGATGAGGATGTTGGGGTAAAGCTTGTTTCAGACGCAATGTCGAGAAACAGGTTTCAGGAAATAAAAAGTTACCTCCATTTGGCAAATAATAGCGAATTAGATAAAGATGATAAACTGGCAAAAATTCGCCCTCTTATAAATTTACTGAATCAACGGTTTCAACAGTGGGGTGTTTTCGAACGTGATTTATCCATAGATGAAGCTATGATCAAATACTTCGGACATCATTCCGCCAAACAGTTTATAAAAAGGCAAACCTGTGCGTTTCGGGTATAAGACTTGGATGTTGTGCAGCGCCTCGGGATACTGTTTTGGTTTTGATATTTATTGTGGTGCGAAAAAGGCACGTGAAAACAGGATTTACCGTTAGGATCGCAAGTAGTTCTTGACCTCTTATCGATAGTCGCGGTACCTTCCGATCATATTGTATATTTCGATAATTATTTTACGAGCTATAATCTTTTGCAAATCCTAAAGCAAAAAAGGATTTAAAGCCACAGGAACTGTTCGTGACAATCGGACAAAGAAGTGCCCTCTAACTGCCATCAAACAATGCGCCAAAAGGTCTCGAGGAAGCTATGAATACAAATTCGATTCAAAATCTAAATTGTTATTTGTGCGATGGACAGATAATAATGTTGTTACAATGGCAACAAACTATGATTCTATAATTCCATTAGGTAAAGTAAGCCGTTGGTCAAATTTGCAAAAACAAAAAGTAGATGTCCCACAACCATTTTGTTTCAAAATTACAATCGTTACATGGGGGTGTGGACTTATTAGATCAGTCAGTGAACAATTACCGCACTAAAATTGAGGCAAAAATGGTGGTGGGTGTTATTTACACACACAGTAAATGTTGCTTTGGTGAATGCTTGGCGATTATATCAACTCGCATCAGAAAAAGCAATGGATTTATGCAGTTTCAGAGAGGGGTAGCACGTCATTACTTGCGTTGCAATGCTAAAAGTATTAAAAGACCATCAGCTGTAGTACCTGTAAGTATCAGAAACAGCGAAAGGATCATTTTCCTACAAAACTGGAAAAACAACTTCGATGCACTGTCTGCCATATGAGAGCTCGCTGGGGGCTGTACTAAGTGTTGTGTTACTTTATGTTTAGAAAAAGAGACTGTTTCCAAGCATACCATTCATAATGTTCCAGAGATTGTTCCACTGTATACAGGAATTATTATCATTATTTTTAATAAATTATGTTCGTTCATTATGTTTTATTTACATTTTTATAATATTCTCCTGATTTCAGTTATATTTTCCCATTGTACTCATTTGAGTGCATATATATATCTCACTTATTTAATTTTTTTTACATACTGTCTGACCTCAAAATGCTTCAAATTGATCATTTAAGCAGACCTATAAAATAATTGAAATTTATAGAAAAGTCGTGGGATCAAATGGGTTAAAGTGGATAAGAATAGGCAAAATCACAATGGTTTATCGTTACGTCAGGGTATTCCACAAGGCGATAACATAGGGTCCTTTACTCACTGGAAATTTCTGATCACTAATAGGTAATACTTATTTCAAGTAAACACCGATCTCTTATTTCACAACAAAGTAAGGAACAATATTAAAGCCGCGACTTTAACAATCATCGAAGTTCATTTGTTTCCATGGCTTACCAGATAATAAAATATAATAATCGGCTTGTCAAGATCTTTTATTTCAAACATATCATTTAACATATCATTGAAAACGCAGAAAAATAGTAGAAGTTATTTATGAAAAAATCTAAAATGGCGCCTATTTAAATTAAGAAAGTTGCTATCAATATCTCCAACACCATGTTTGCCATAATCTTTTTATCAAATCAAATCAAATTTATTTGTCTTTTTAAAATAACAATTGATTCGGTTCTTTCACAAACTTTTAAACTTAAAACTAAATACGAAATTGAACTAAAAAACTTAACAATCATTTTCTTTTTATCCATATTTGATTCCATCTATTATTAAATCGTTGTATTTGTTGTTATATCTTCCTTGTCTCAATCTTTGTTCTTCTCTCTCCTGCACCTGGTTATGATTGTCTTTTTTTACTATCTCTTCTTACACCTTTCTTCCTTCACCTCTTAGCTTTTTTTTATTTTTTTTCTTGTGTATCCTCCTCTTTGGATAATATGCTTTCCTATCTTCTTTACCTTATTTCACTTTTTTGTTCTCTATCTCTTTCTAACATATGTACAGCATTTTATCTTCTTTTCTGTTTTCCATTTTTCCTTCAGTTTCAATGCTCTATTTCCTGTTTGAATTATTAGGTATCCTGGTCTTTTTTTATCTAATCCTAAAGTCCACCTTTTTGAATAACTAATTCCTGTTCCCCTTCAACCTCCCATCCATCTCTTCTCTAAGCTTTCTGTATTTTCTTTTTCTCTAATCCATCACTTTCCTCCTCCAACACTTCCGTCATTATTGTTTTCCTTCCCCTTTCTCTCCTAGTAGTAACTTCCATTCCTTTCCTCTTGTCTTGTTTTCCTGCATCCCTCTTTCATATGTAATATATATATCATATGTATATATTTTTCCCATTCATTCCACACAACCTGCATTATCTCTCCTCATCACTCATCCAATATTTATTTTCATTTTCTTCATTTCCCAATTTAAACCTTGCAATAATTCTCTATTTCATTCATTCCTTTTCCCTCTGTTATGTACCTTGGTGTCTTGTCTGTCGTTTTTATGTATTTCTATTATATTTTCCTTCCTTTATTTTTGCCCTTCTTTCCTGCTTCTGTGTATCTTTATCTCTTACAATTATTTCCTCCTCCATCTTTCTCCCCTCCTCTTTAATCTCTTTATCTCTTCTCTCGCGTATCCCACTTTTTTCATAATATTTTTCTTCTTTTTCTCCCCATATTTTACCTTCTGTGCCTCGATCTCTTTCCAACATTCACATAGTATTTCATTTTCCTTCCTACTTCCATTTTTTCTTCATACCTTACTGATTCTTCCTGCTTGTATCCTTATTTTTCTATTTCTAGCTCTTTTCCACTATATACCCGGTGTTTCCTTCTCTAGTCTAACGTCCACTTCCAGTATTTCTCCTGTATCTTCTCCAGCTCTTTGCCATTCTTTTTATCTTTTGAGAAGTAGATTATAATTTGCCTTAATTAGTGAAAGAAACTTTGTACAACCTTTTTTGAGTAGTACTGTTCTAACAATGTGAAATAATTAATATTTCGAAAATACATTGTTCGTTTTTTCCGGATATCTTCGGAACCGATCGGAATTTGTGATTCTAGTTAACGGCATCTCAATCGGTATGAAAATCTGTCCATTGCCCATTTAACCGAATCATTACCTTTGTTAATAACAAAGATACCCATACAATACTACTCAGATTGGAACACTGTATATAAATAAATTCCTATTTTCCTTTGTCACGCCATAACTTGAGAACACCTTTATCGACTTCAATGCTGGTTTTCATAACGCTTTGTAGAAGGTTCTTACGGAACAAAAATAAGAAAATTACGCAAAAAATTTAAAATTTCAGAAAACTTAAGAAAATGTTTGATAGTTCTCGAGTTTGACAGTTTTAAGTGTGTTGGGTGAGTGTTTTGAGAAATGTTTGTTCATTGCATTTAGTTTATTATATTAAGGGTTTATATTAAAAGTTTAATTTAATTTAACATCGATTTTGGCAAATTTTAATAGCCTAACTAGTGGTATAAAAAATGGATGTACAGAAACACTAAGTGGCTTAGTTTTTTTTTTTTTTTTTTTTTTTTTTTTTTTTTTTTTATTAAATTTTTTTTTATTTTTTTTTATTTTTTTTATTTTTTTTTTTTTTTTTTTTTTTAATTTTTTTAATATTTTTAAAAATTAAAAATATAAATTTTTTTTTTTTTTTTATTTTTAAAAATTTTTTTTTTTTTTTAAATAATTTTTAAAAAATTATTTTATTTTTTTTTTTTTATTTTTTTTTTATATTTTTTATTATTAATTTTAATTTTTTTTTTAATTTTTTATAATTTTTTTTTTTTTTATATTTTTTTTTTTTTTTTAAAAATTTTTTATTTTTTATTAAATTTATAATTATTTTTTAAATTATAAATTTTTTTAAATTTAAATATTTATAATAAAAAAAAATTAAAAAATTTATTTTATAAAAAAAAAATTAAAAAAAAAAAAAAAAAATAAAAATTATATAATAAAATTATTAAATTTAATTTAATAATTTTTTTTAAATTATCCTTCAGTAGTAGAGGAGTAATGGGCATTCAGCAGCAATAACTAGTACATTTTGTAATTACTCTCTGTACATGCAAGTACACACCGTGTACTTAGTGTAATTGCATGTGCGCTTGCGGGGTGTAGATGGTGTACATGCAGTACTTTTGTTTTTCAATTACTCTCGGTACTTGCCGAGGGCATAATTGGGCCAACCCTTTCCGGCGCCCCCCTTGATGAGGTATTACATACTTTCTCTCTGTACGCAAGTACATGAAGTAATTGGTCTCTGTGCATTGTGTTAATTATAGGGACGACAAGTACATAGTACGCGAGTGCATGAAGTAATTGGGCTCGGTACATTATGCTAATTATGCGGATAGGAAAGAATGCAGACGCAGGTACCAAACCTTCGCCGCAGGTAAAACAGCCCCTTCAGCATAAAGTTGTAGACACCTGTTAATTTTTCACTGTTAAAAGTAGTATCATTTAAATAATCTCAGCTAATGAAAACCGCTAATTACACATATTTACACCCATTTTGTCGAGGATATGGCTTTGTTAAAAAATATTTGAAAACATGTTGTTTATTTGCGCGTCCTCCGTCGCATGATTTCCATAAATAATGACTTTTGTATAATTAGGTGACAATAAAAATTCAAAAGCACATCTAAGATGGCCTTCTTGCAAGACACCACACCTGTCCAAGATGGCGTGTATGTAATTGAATAATTGCTAATTAAAACCGCTACGTAATGATTGTTCAATGGTTTGTGTTCTACCACCGCCCCGAGTACTTTCAATATTGATAGGGTGGAAATAAATGTAATTATCTTGTTTACAACAAGAATTTAAACTGAATGTCAATTATGTAATTGTGTTAATTATAATCAACAGCGTTCTATTGTAAGCATCGTTATGCCAGGTGTTTGAGGCGTTTATTCAAAAATTCTTGTGTGAACTTGCGACGTTATTCTTTTCTATCGTATTTGTTTATCCCTCTCTTGCTGCACGAAGGGTATATCTAAAAAGAATGCGGTGGTTGGCCTTGAATATAATCAAAATATAAAAGAAATTGAAGGTCAAAATGAGCTTTCTATTCTTTAAATGATTAATAGCGAGATTATTAAATTGTCTGTTTATATTTAAATTAAACTTCGGTATCGTTCAATAATGATTAAAATGAATCTAACAGGCTCGATCACTAGCTGCGTACCCAGCCAAACAAGGGTTAAACATCTGCAATCTTCCTTCCTTCTAAATGCGGATACTCGAGCGAGTTATTCCATAAGAATTTTTAACAATATGGAAGCTGTAAAAATCAGATATTTAAACGGGAATTATAAATGTGACTGTAATTTTACCGCAGCCAATTCCTCGATGTTTTTGTTAATAAACTCTTAAATTACAAAGTATTGTTATCGCGATCACGGGGCGTTAGTTGAAAGAAATTGAACGTCTATACAAAATTTTACGGCCCCCTTCTAAAGTTATTATTTCATTTTTATTATATAATACCGTACTTTTCGTGTTGTACCAAATATTTCTCTTCTTATTGCACTATTGGTTTATGTTTCTGTTATTAAATAGTATTAAATTTACAGTGTAAAAGTTTTGATTTTACAGCAGACTTGTAGGCCTTTTATCATAAGAAAATACCCTCGTTAATACAACAACAAAAATATTCACTCATATTTTGTACGAAAGAACGGTAAACTGGGCTCGATGTTAATTATAAACTACAAGTGTCGTAGCGTTTTATACGCAAAGTTTTTGATATTTTTCGGTATTGAAAATTAAAACTAGGAAAAACTTCATTGACATATAATACAGTGGATAATGATTTCGAAAATCCTTTATAAATTGGTAAATCCAATGTAAATTAGGCTTTAATGTAGAAGTAAATGAAATAAAGCGGAGATATCTAAGGACCTCTCTTAGTTTACATTAAACAACTTAAGTCGATTGAAGGCAAAAAAAAGCTCTAATTAATATTAAAAATTTTTGGCGAGAAGTGTTTATGAGATAAATATCTAGGAAAATATCATAAAATACAAATGTATTTCAAATAGTGTATTTTAATTACAATAAATTCTATGACTGTCTGACGTTGATAATTGATTAACATCTTACTCAGCATACTTACTTCATCTGTCAAATTTTATGAATTCGTGCATATGTCTCTCTGTTATAACATAGATTTTGGCATCCTGCAGGCAACAATTGACAAGAGATTTAACAGACCTTTTTCTACTACACTACAAGCGTTATCAATACTCACCATAATTGAATTCAAACCGAAATAGCTTAATAAAAACCGATACAAGGTTAAGGTAACTTAGCGGTCGTCCCAACAGAAATACACATACGCTTGACTAGGTGGCGCTGATGGCATTTATTAGTAGTTTATATACGAAATTTATGTGGGTTTATGAAATCCCAATTATCGAAACATGAAAATAATATGTATTTTGCGATGATTGTTTAGTGTACTTCAGTAATGAAGGTGGATTATATGAACATCAAAATTTTCGTTGTAACCATATAAGGGTTCGACTTCTCTCGAAGGGAACTGTGAAATGATGGTTTGAAACGGACTATCTAGAAATATTTTAAAATTTGGAGAAATTAAAAAATAAGATAACCTTTCCGGTGTATGTAGATTTTAGTTCTTTACTGGTGTATGCAGATTTTTGGTTCTTTACTGATCTCTACTGTATACTGTAAAAAAGGTGATGTAGAATCATACAGATAAACACATATCTATCAGCGTTATTCTTTTAGATATTGTATAAAAAGGTTATAAAATAGCTGTGTTCTTGAGAAAACCATGTTGATTAGACGAAATATCTTGAAAAATACTTTGATAAATTATGCTGTATAACAACATTTCGAAAACTTTGGCAAACATTATTTAATTAGCACATAATTGTTGCAATTATTAGAATCATCACTCTTGCGGATGAAGAAACATTTTTCCTATATTTCAGAAAACCAATGGGTTTTGACAGTGATCTTAAATCAATACATAAGGGTATAGCCGAAATATAAACATAATCGGTTGAAAGAAAGAATCTGATCCGGTTTTGACGTTTGTTGCATAGTTTTTAATACATCTGACAACATCTTGTTCGATAACATTCTTAATCAATATACCAAAAATTATATTAATAATGGTTGGAGGCTAAATTTATGGAACGTCAGTTCTCATATAACTTATTCTGCTACATTTACATGTTACTTCGTTCGAATAGAACGTTTGTTTTTATCATTACGACGCTATTTTTGTTAATTTATTGTATTTAGTCCACTTAGATTTAGTATTAGTGTTAGCGTATATGCTTACGTGATTTTCCGATAAGAGCTCTCATACGCTTTACCATTATCTTTCACATGTCTTAATAAAAGACCAACTTTTCCGCTCGAAACGTCGACAAACTAAAAGGACACGGTTATAGATTGATGTAGCATCCTCTCCAAAGTGTCTTCTGTGTCGTCCGATCCCCTGTGAAATTCCTACGTCTTGACTCAACTCTCAAAGGTACAGGTTTTAATAAAAATAATTATTTGATTTCACCCTCATTAACGTCAATTTCGTATGAAACCTTGTTCGGATCCTTTTCTAAAACACGCTCCTTTATTGTAATGGCGTTTTAAAACATGCTGTTTTTGTTGCTTTTCTCCACTTTTCGGAAACGATAGGTTTCTGAAATAATTGCACAGAACACTATAAATATGTCATTTTTTATTGTATTATGTTAACGCTCCTTTTGACACGATACATTATGGTCAAAATCTAATCAGATTTGTACTATTATCACATACAAAACACATACCGTAAGACATTATGGTTAAACTTCTCGGAATTGACGCTTGTATGGTTTAAATAATTGTATACTTCTGCAAATATTAACACCATTACGCTGAAACACCAAAAGCCGGTAGAGAATAGGTAGCCGGTTCTACGACCTCACTTACTCACCTCTGTCTGAGAAAGATCACAATATATCTTTCTCTCTCTATTCCCTGTCGGAAATACATGTAGAAGTCAATACAACAATTCTAATAGTTTCCTATGGTTTCAATAGATGCTTTTGACTGTGAAATTTCCAGTAAATTATATTAGAAATACTAAATTATTTATACAAAAAAATTTCCGTTTAAACTCTACAAGAAAACTGATAAAAACCCTTAGAAACCTTTACAAAACATGCGACGTACAAAATATTTTCCATAAAATCTATAAGAAACCAAGCACAAGCGAATACAAACTGTATAAAACCCATAAGACTTGCACTCGTCCCCATTGGGTAATTCATCAATAGAACATCGAAGAATATAGCGGCATAATATAACAATATTTGTTAAAATCGTTTAACATAATAATACCTTAAAATTTATAATTTTAGAATTAATATTTACATTACAAATCGATGGCTTAAGCGCAATATGACGTAACCCGTAAAAATTGGATTTTGCGTTTTTGGCACCATTCGATTCTTACAGTTTGAATCTATGTTCTCACAATAGAACGTAAGCCACATCACCATAGAAACCTTTTTACTTCAGTATTTCAAAAGATCGTATCCACAGGAAAGGTCAAAGTGAAACGTAATAGGTCGGAAACCACAATAAATAATTTCAGTGCAATATGTCGTAACTCTACTAAAAAGCTGCAAAATGTAGTTATTCATATTATGTTTTAACAGTTTTTGTGTTGTGTACGAAAGGTAAGGATATATTTTTATCATAGACAAAAAACATCACGAACTATACTTCTCTAATCTATTTTTGTTGATTTACGTTGTATCCCTCAATTACAATTTGTCGTAAGCCACACATTTTAGCATCTATTCTTGTGCTAACCCTATAAGTAAGATATAAATAAGACGTAACCCACAAAACAAGAATACGCAATAGGGCGTATCACACATAAATAATTAAATAGAACCGATAATTTAAAAATGCGATTAAAATACTTTGTCTGATTATATTTTAGTTATAATTCACTTAATAAAATATCACACATGACTTGAATATTCTTTCTGCGAAGTTTTTTGTGTCTCCTGTAAAATTTACTGCCAAGGGGTTACAACCTATTGCACTTAAGCCATCGATATGTAAAAAGAACGATAAATCCAAAAATTACGAGTAAATTTCCAAATAAAAACAATTATTTTCATATATACTTATTAAAGCATGGAAAGAACTTGAAATATAGCCTCTCTTTGTCTATAGTTTACACAAACTCCCCAAAACTGAAGAACATCTCAACAAAACAGAAAAAACACATGCAATACTGCAGATAGATGCACTAATTTACAAGACGATTTTCCTTGGTTCAAGTATAAAGATAGATACACTATAAGAAATTATCCATTAAAAAACACTTAAAACCAGAGAGATTAGGAACAGTAATAAGCTCAGATATGTATCAACCTTATTCTTTTGGATATCGTATAAAGAAGTTATCAAAATATGTTTAATATCGAGGCCAAGATTGGACTAAAGTCTTTGTAAACGTCTAGAAAATGATGTTAAAATAGTTTACCTAAAAAATTTAGCCCCTGTGATTGAACATAGTGAAAAGGAAAGGGTGGTTTTTATCACATCTGCAAACTGTCATATTTGTTAAAAACCCTTTAATCGCTGCACGATAACGGTATATATGATTATGATCATGGTCCTGCAATAGTGTTTGAAACCATAATTTTACAAGTCGTGCTCAATAGCAGCGTTTTTCACATTTTATCGAATTAATTCTATCCTATAAAAACCTTAGGTGTGGCAGGTGATGCAATAGATGTTATTGCGGAAAATAAGGAAAAGTATATCTCATTCTCGAAACAAAATCTGGCTGAAAAAAAATATAAATGGGAAATTACGAAGTAAATATTTGAAAATGAGGTTCTTAGGCCACTCGTTACGATTTATGCGCGACAGTCTTAATCGAAGAATGAATTTAAATGGTGATCGATGTTGAGCTATCAAATATTATTTTCCCCAAAACACGATAAATTTGGACTTATGAAAAAAGAAGAGCGTGTTTCCATATTTATTTGTCGGTTCTTTTAATAAACTATGTTGCAAACAACTAGCTTTGCTTGAAGAATTTTATAATGATCCGAGAAAAATGACATACATACATCAATTGAGAATTATTATCATGTGCAAACGCTTTGGAAAACATTTAATATTAGTACCATAGGAGAATACAGCGACTTACACTTAAAACGGATGTTCTTCTTCTATCTGATGTCTTTGAAGCATTTAGAAGCGAACGTGGAAAAATATATGATCTAGATCCGACCAACTTTTTACTGTTCATGGTTTGTCTTCAGCAATTATCCTCCTCCCCGTTGTCAGACTTTCGACTGGTTCGTTGCAGTCTTCCATGCTTGTGGATTTAGGTCCTTGCTTTTCATTTCTTTATAATTATCGCTGCCCGAGTCTATTATTATTTGCTTAATATATTGTAAGCGTGGTCTTCCTCTTGGGGTTTTTCCAGTTATTTTCCCTTCAATTATTGTTCTTAGTATGCCTTCTCTTCTCAATATGGGACCTATTAATTCCATTCTTTATGAGGTTCCAAATATTCCTTACTTGTTTTATTGTTCTTAGTACTTCTTCATCTGTTTTCCTTTCCGTCCATGAGATCCCTAATATTCTTCTAAAGCACCACACCTCGAAGGATTTTATTTTCTTTTATTCAGCTTTCCCTAGGCTTTATATGCATGTTTTTGTAAATTGTACTCTTGTGTCTATTGTTAAACCGTTCAATGTAAGTAGTTGTTTTTTTTTAAAAGCTCTCTTGGCCATATTTATTGTGTTTTTTTATTTCTTTGGTGCATCTTTCGTCCTGTGTGATTATGCTCCCTAGATATTTGAATTCGCTCACAGCTTTTATTATTTCTCCATTAATGACCACGTCATCCATATTTTGGTTGTTCCTTGAGCACTTCATCCCTTTTGTCTTGGTTTTGTTTATCTTGATGTTATAGACGTTTTGAAAAACGATGTCCATAGTTTCTACTGCTTGTCTTAATTCTTCCTGTGTTTCCGTGATTAGTGCTATGTTGTCGACGTATCTTATAGTGTTTATTCTTTCTCCATCCATGTAAAGATTGTATTGTATTAAGTTCATTAATGCTGTATGTACGGGAACAACTATACTTAAATATAACTATTAAACTAGACCTCTTAACTGGGATATCGCTATGTCACATTTATTAAAAAGGATATTAGAAGCTGAATTAGCCAATGTAGTATTCGGTATTTGAAAGCTATCAACAAATACATGTCAAGTTATTGATATTATCACCAATCGTTGGAGTTTGTAACAGTAGAGGAGATATCTGAAGGTTCATCAAAACCAAATATATCTCTGGGGTTGGCGTAATATATCCGAAAGAATTGCATGATCACCATAATGAATTTTCATTTAGCCGCAAAGACACTCCGTACAGTTGCATAGGCATTAGTTTGTCGAAAGCGGAATATTGCGCTTGTGTGGTTAAAAAGCTATCATCAAAGAAGGGTAAAAATAGAGCACAGTCGAATTGCACCATGCATACTTGTATTGTTGCAAGACTGTTTAAGTACGGCTTTTTCTGAAGTTGAAGAGTGGAAAAAATTATGCTCTAGAGTTAGTATTTTCAATAAACATCTTATTGATGATTGAACAATAGAAACCTCTGGCTTTGATTAAAAAAGAAAAATACGGCCAACAGTAAATCACATAAGAACAGACCATTCAAAATGCAACTCAATGCTGCTTAAATGGGATGCGATTGCTAATCCAAATTTGTGTTTGTATAAACGAATTAGAGACCATTGTCCATATTGTGACGGATTGTCAATTAACAAAGTTTAAAGGACTATTCAAAGTACTACAATACAAATAGTAACATAGGGCCTCTAAGGCTAAGCACTTCTTTTATATTTAAAAAATTGTAATTGTAATTTTATTGAATGTATGATGGTTTGGTCTAATTAGCGTTGTAAGTTTTGGTAATTTGTATTTGGTTGTATAATACTCCATTTGTTTTAAGCAAGATATATGATGTATTATCCATAATAAAATTGATTTGTAACTCACCTTACCTTTAAGTGATCAAGTTAGAAATTGGTAAATAAATATATACATATATAAATAAGCAATATAAAATGGATCCTATATTCATTCATAAAATGTATACATATTCAAATTAATGGTAAAGTTCAAACGGAACTTGAGATCATATATATCCAAAAATTATGATAGGGATTCGGTGATGGTAAGCGTAACAGTGAACGTTAACAATTACTTTTATAATTCAGGTTTACCAACATGTTGGCGTATTGGTATATATTTGTATTGTAAAGGATCTAGTTATAAATCCAGTTAGAAATATTCATTAGTTAGGGGGATTTTTCTTGTAACACTCTGTATGATGGTACTATCATGTACAAACAAAGAAAGGTACAAAATATATATGGTTAGAGAGAGAAAGATATATTGTGATCTTTCTCAGACAGAGGTGGTAAGTGAGGTCCTAGAACCGGCCCCCCTCCCCCATTTTTTTTTGTTTTTTCAAAATTTTTTAAATTTTTCAAAATTTATAATTTTTTAAAACAAAAAAACTTTTTTTTTCAAAATTTTAAACATAATTTTTTTAGGGTTTGTTTTTGTATGTGATAATAGTACAAATCTGATTAGATTTTGACCATAATGTATCGTGTCAAAAGGAGCGTTAACATAATACAATAAAAAATGACATATTTATAGTGTTCTGTGCAATTATTTCAGAAACCTATCGTTTCCGAAAAGTGGAGAAAAGCAACAAAAACAGCATGTTTTAAAACGCCATTACAATAAAGGAGCGTGTTTTAGAAAAGGATCCGAACAAGGTTTCATACGAAATTGACGTTAATGAGGGTGAAATCAAATAATTATTTTTATTAAAACCTGTACCTTTGAGAGTTGAGTCAAGACGTAGGAATTTCACAGGGGATCGGACGACACAGAAGACACTTTGGAGAGGATGCTACATCAATCTATAACCGTGTCCTTTTAGTTTGTCGACGTTTCGAGCGGAAAAGTTGGTCTTTTATTAAGACATGTGAAAGATAATGGTAAAGCGTATGAGAGCTCTTATCGGAAAATCACGTAAGCATATACGCTAACACTAATACTAAATCTAAGTGGACTAAATACAATAAATTAACAAAAATAGCGTCGTAATGATAAAATCAAACGTTACTATTCGAACGAAGTAACATGTAAATGTAGCAGAATAAGTTATAATTCCGATTCGAACTGATCGGTTCCATAAGGATTTAGCCTCCGAAAACCATTATTAATATAATTTTGGTATATTGTTTAAGACCATGGTTTGTAGAACAAGATGTTGTCAAGATGTTTATTAAAACTCTGCAACAAACGTCAAAACCGGATCAGATTCTTTCTGTTCAACCGATTAAAATTTGTTTTTATATTTCGGCTATACCCTTTGTATTGATTTTAAGCCCAATTTGCATTAAAGGTACAAAACCCATTGGTTAAAAAAAAAGATTCTGAAATATAGGAAATTATTACCGTTCCTGTTTCTTTTCTATCGTTTCGCAACGCGATACATGTTTTCTACATAATTGACAACAACCTTTTATAGTGTCTAAATTAAACGACATAAAGTTTGCCAAAGTTTTCAGAAATGTTGTTAACTAAACTGGCAGACAATACGGATTTATCAAAGTAAAGAGAGGATTTACTAAAGTGATATTTACTGTCTAACTAACCAACATGGTTTTCACAAGAACACAGCTATTTTATAACCTTTTTATACAATATCTAAAAGAATAACGCTGATAGATATGTGTTTATCTGTATGATTCTACATCACCTTTTTTACAGTATACAGTAGGCATCAGTAAAGAACCAAAATCTGCATACACCAGTAAAGAACTAAAATCTGCATACACCGGAAAGGTTATCTTATTTTTTTAATTTCTCCAAATTTTAAAATATTTCTAGATAGTCCGTTTCCAAACCATCATTTCACAGTTCCCTTCGAGAGAAGTCGAACCCTTATATGGTTACAACGAAAATTTTGATGTTCATATAATCCACCTTCATTACTGAAGTACACTAAACAATCATCGCAAGATACATATTATTTTCATGTTTCGATAATTGGGATTTCATAAACCCACATAAATTTCGTATAGAAACTACTAATAAATGCCATCAGCGCCACCTAGTCAAGCGTATGTGTATTTCTGTTGGGACGACCGCTAAGTTACCTTAACCTTGTATCGGTTTTATTAAGCTATTTCGGTTTGAATTCAATTATGGTGAGTATTGATAACGCTTGTAGTGTAGTAGAAAAAGGTCTGTTAAATCTCTTGTCAATTGTTGCCTGCAGGATGCCAAAATCTATGTTATAACAGAGAGACATATGCACGAATTCATAAAATTTGACAGATGAAGTAAGTATGCTGAGTAAGATGTTAATCAATTATCAACGTCAGACAGTCATAGAATTTATTGTAATTAAAATACACTATTTGAAATACATTTGTATTTTATGATATTTTCCTAGATATTTATCTCATAAACACTTCTCGCCAAAAATTTTTAATATTAATTAGAGCTTTTTTGCCTTCAATCGACTTAAGTTGTTTAATGTAAACTAAGAGAGGTCCTTAGATATCTCCGCTTTATTTCATTTACTTCTACATTAAAGCCTAATTTACATTGGATTTACCAATTTATAAAGGATTTTCGAAATCATTATCCACTGTATTATATGTCAATGAAGTTTTTCCTAGTTTTAATTTTCAATACCGAAAATATCAAAAAACTTTGCGTATAAAACGCTACGACACTTGTAGTTTATAATTAACATGAGCCCAGTTTACCGTTCTTTCGTACAAAATATGAGTGAATATTTTTGTTGTTGTATTAACGAGGGTATTTTCTTATGATAAAAGGCCTACAAGTCTGCTGTAAAATCAAAACTTTTACACTGTAAATTTAATACTATTTAATAACAGAAACATAAACCAATAGTGCAATAAGAAGAGAAATATTTGGTACAACACGAAAAGTACGGTATTATATAATAAAAATGAAATAATAACTTTAGAAGGGGACCGTAAAATTTTGTATAGACGTTCAATTTCTTTCAACTAACGCCCCGTGATCGCGATAACAATACTTTGCAATTTAAGAGTTTATTAACAAAAACATCGAGGAATTGGCTGCGGTAAAATTACAGTCACATTTATAATTCTCGTTTAAATATCTGATTTTACAGCTTCCATATTGTTAAAAATTCTTATGGAATAACTCGCTCGAGTATCCGCATTTAGAAGGAAGGAAGATTGTAGATGTTTAACCCTTGTTTGGCTGGGTACGCAGCTAGTGATCGAGCCTGTTAGATTCATTTTAATCATTATTGAACGATACCGAAGTTTAATTTAAATATAAACAGACAATTTAATAATCTCGTTATTAATCATTTAAAGAATAGAAAGCACATTTTGACCTTCAATTTCTTTTATATTTTGATTATATTCAAGGCCAACCACCGCATTCTTTTAGATATACCCTTCATGCAGCAAGAGAGGGATAAACAAATACGATAGAAAAGAATAACGTCGCAAGTTCACACAAGAATTTTTGAATAAACGCCTCAAACACCTGGCATAACGATGCTTACAATAGAACGCTGTTGATTATAATTAACACAATTACATAATTAACATTCAGTTTAAATTCTTGTTGTAAACAAGATAATTACATTAATTTCCACCCTATCAATATTGAAAGTACTCGGAGCGGTGGTAGAACACAAACCATTGAACAATCATTACGTAGCGGTTTTAATTAGCAATTATTCAATTACATACACGCCATCTTGGACAGGTGTGGTGTCTTGCAAGAAGGCCATCTTAGATGTGCTTTTGAATTTTTATTGTCACCTCATTATACAAAAGTCATTATTTATGGAAATCATGTGACGGAGGACGGCGCAAATAAACAACATGTTTTCAAATATTTTTAACAAAGCCACATCCTCGACAAAATGGGTGTAAATATGTGTAATTAGCGGTTTTCATTAGCTAAGATTATTTAAATGATACTACTTTTAACAGTGAAAAATTAACAGGTGTCTACAACTTTATGCTGAAGGGGTTGTTTTACCTGCGGCGAAGGTTTGGTACCTGCGTCTGCATTCTTTCCTATCCGCATAATTAGCATAATGTACCGAGCCCAATACCTCATGCAAGGGGCGCCGTACTATGTACTTTCGTCCCTATAATTAACACAATGTACAGGACCATATAGTACGCGTACAGAGAAGTTAACTGGGCGCCGGAAAGGGTTGGCCCAATTATGCCCTCGGCAAGTACCGAGGTAATTGAAAAAACAATAAGTACTGCATGTACACCATCTACACCCCGCAAGCGCACAAGCAATTACACTAAGTACACGCTGTGTACTTGCATGTACAGAGAGTAATTACAAAATGTACTAGTTATTGCTGCTGAATGCCCATTACTCCTACTCTTGCAGTTTATAAATTTTTGGATAAATCCAATTTCTTTACCACGTCTCATCCAAAATATTCAAAATTCCTAATCATAAAACTGGAATTGGAATATTTAAAATTCCTAATCATAAAACTGGAATTGGAAAATTAAGATTTAAGCAAAAGGCAGACAAATTAATTACGAGAAAAATAAATATTTAGATGAAAAAAGTAACTAGTATTAAGTGAAATGTGTGTCCTAGCGACATCTCGTGTAATAAAGGGACACGTGTAAATAGTATAAACTAAGCAATACCGTAACTAGTATTGTTATTGGATGAAGTTTACGTTAAATCCACCGTCTCTTACAAAGGAGGAAAAAATTGCAAGATAGATATTACCAAAAATGAAAACAATGAACGTTGTTTATCGTCATCATCACTATTACCAGCATCAGCAATACAAACTTTTATGAATTTGCTCAGTGCTATCACTTAATAAGATGTGAGTGGACTGTTTCCAATTTCAAAATTGAGGCAGGTTCTTGCATAAACTAATTTTCAGGTCTTAAAAATATTAACAGAAACGGACTACCATCAAATGGTTTGTATTGCAGTGACAATAATAATGTTAACCGTAACATGTTTAAACTTTTGAGCGAAGGACAGTTACAGCATTTTGTTATCAATCCTTATAAAAAATGAACACAAAATTTTTATTCTCTTTGATGTTATGCATGTTTGTGGAGGTATGAAGGACAATCATCACTCAATGGGCTGTGATTGCCGATGTTTCGGCCCTCATGGACGACCAAATCACATCTGTGAAAGCTTTGATAAAACCCTCAAAATGAGAGGCGAAACGTTGGCAATTACAGCCCATTGAGTTGTTTGTCATTCATACCTCTACAAAAAGGGGCACTTAAAAGACTAGATTGTTTAATAACTCAAATTTATATACATATGCATACATACATAACGGGATACATACGGTCCATACGATATTTAAAATGTAAACATTGTGAAGAGGACATATGCCACAACGTAACCCTGAATTGATAATTCTTTAAATAAAAATATTGTTCAATATCTAAATCAATTAAATCGTGTAGGGTTAAAATTTTCGAAAGAACTGTTTGTCAATATCATTTTGCAAATGCTTTTACTTTTAAAGTTCTCATTAGAGATGAGTTTGAAAAACTATTTTACGTTCTAAAGGTCAGTAAAACACTAAGGAGCTTAATTTTTTTTATTTACAGTGGAATTTCAGTTCTTATAAATGTCACCAATAAACGTAACAACTTAGATCGAAGAATCAGAAATGCTACGAATAAATTTTGGTTGTTATTCTCTTTAATGGAAATTGCCGAAACACGTCAATTTTTGTTGTTAATATAAAATTTTTAACGTGACTATTTCAATCCTGCCGTAGCTACTTTGTAAGTGAAGCAACCCCTTCAATTATTTTATACATAGGATTTTTTTAAATTAACTAAAAGTACTACAAATACATTACTTCTATTTGAATGATGCTGTATTTATGTTTTAGGACACTTCAAAAAAATAATTATTATTTATAGTTCTTTATACCACATTTAAAAGTTATTTTGCGGGTCAACTTTTATTCTTTTCAGGTCCGTCTACTTCCAACCCTACCGAATCCATTTGATCCAGCCAACCAATTCCATACACCTTGCTTATTATTTTAATACTCTTCTTATAATAAACTAAAAAAAAAAAAGAATTATATTTTGATTTGCATTTTATAAATATTATCTTTTAATGTTTATTATTTTTTATATCTTGTTTATTTTCGAAAACTTGATTTTTTTTATTATTGTCCTAGCAACCCGTACTTGCTAACTCATTAAAGTGTAAATTGAGCATCATCCCACAATTCAACTAACTTAATCTACACTACCTACATTTTATTTAAAATATAGGATTGTACAAAAATTATGTCATCTTAATATTCGTCCGATCTGTAAAGAACTTCTTAAGAAAGAAAAGACACCATTAAAAGAAAATTCTGAAGTTCATGAAACCGTAATCTAGAATTAAGAAGCTCGCAATACCGTACTTCGAGAAGATAGTTAGGAAAGAATGATACCGATAAAAAATAAACTGGCATTTCTAATTGTTTATCTAGGATTAATTCGAAAGAATTCTTTAAGAAAATGGTAGAGTGTAAATAAAGAAATCAATCAAAAACCTTCAAAGCTAGAAATTTAGTACTCATCGTTTGGAGGCTTGTAGAGTTACTAAATATTAATTGTTTGCAAATGGTTTTATAAAATTTGTCTCAAAGTCAAATGATGCCACCGAGTTACAGAAAAAATTACACTGTTGTTTGTATCTGGATTAAAAAGTTATACTTTGAATTTGTTTTAACCGCCTTACAATTTTGTAGAATTTATTTAAGTTTTTCAATTATGCTGTTAATTTGTAGACCTCTAACAAACTCAACTGTTAAAATCAATGTTAAACAGCAACCTTTATTTTGTAGAACTCTAAAGCAAAAATTAGGGTAACATTTGAATTAACTGCTCTCTGCCTGTAGAGTCTAGTATTAATTTATAGAAATTTATAAAAACAGAAAGTTTTATAACCAACTCGCCAATCTGGACTTTACAGTTTAGTTTTTCATTCCTAGAGTGGCGAACTGCATTGTATAAACGATACGATAAATTTAGAACTGCTTTAGTTAGTTTAATTTATATTTATTGTTTCTCTTTTTGTTTGAATATTTTGATATTATTAAAAATTAGTTCCGTATAAATAATTTATGATGTTAAAAAAATTATTTAAACTTTTGTGAATAAATTGCATAGTGATTGATTTTAAAAACGCTAATATTCGATGTTGGTTTTAAAAATTAATTTATTTATCCAGTGTTGTTTATGCAACTGGTGATTCTTTTTCAAACCTCAAGGAACAAGGTAAGCAAACTTCAGATTTTTGTACATAAATTCTTGAGTGACGTAAAGCCTTACAAATACTCAAATAAAATATAAAAAAATAATTAATTAATTAAAAGTATATTTTACCTCTTTAAGAAAATAGTTAAATAGTTTTTGATAATTCTTTGACAAAATGCAGTAATAAAATACTAATTTGACAATTATCTTCGACAACTATGAATTATAGTTTGAGGTTTTTTATGTTTGGTTTTGTGTTTCATGATAAGAATAAAATATTTATTTATACTTTTTTAAACCATTATTCTAGGGTATCTCGTTGAGTAAAATCATATGTTAAAAACCGCTAAAATCCTAGATTTTTTTAATTTTTCATTCCTATTTTTCTTTGTCGCGCTATAATTGGAAAACGACTTTAACGAATTAATTCTATCATTTTAAGTTTTAATGCTTCGTAGTTGGTTCTTGTAGAAAGAAAAAATTAAGAAAATTGCGCAAAATTTTGTTAATTTTAGAAAACTCAAAACGCATTTAACAGAATTCCAATGCTTTTTTGAAACATCTATTAATCCTTTTAACTCAACAATAATCCCAGTTAATTTTCTAATACTGTTACCTGTAAAGTCATTTCTGATGAAACTCCTAAAATTATTATTAAGTATAAGAGAAAAGATAAATTTTTTTTTTTTTAAAAATTGTACTTAACCTAGATTCAAGGGATCTATTAAATGAAATAAAATATTAAATTTTTCAAGCAAATCTTTAAAAAAATTTTACAATACAAGTGATGGTTAACGCACAATAACTCGAATAGAACGTGATATTTTTTGGTCGATCATTGAGAATATCGTTTTGAAGAAAAATAGATATGGAAAACGTGTTTAAAATATCCATTGTCATCACTTCCACAAGCATTAACATACTCTATAGAAGAAATCAAGATTGGCCAAAAAAATAATATTTTTTAATAGAAACTTCACACCACATTGGCTTTAAAATTATTTGATTTTTTGATATATAACTATCTTCATCAATTGAAGATTCAGAAATATCAACCCTAAAGAAGATTAAATACCATTTGCAAAGAAGCGCCGTTACAAAGTAGATCTACAAATTTTAATAAAAGTCTTAACAATTCAAAATTTAAAGAATCAATTGTAACCATTTTTAATACAATACTGATAATACATCTACCTCATTTATTGTCAATTAGAAGTGTTTTGTCTAGAGTTATAGTAGTGGAATAAAGACTCAAACGCTGAACGAAAATTATAAATGTTACCATAAAGAACAAATATGTTTATAAACCAGCATACGAAGATATTTTGAATTTGTCATTAAAATGCATAAAAGGAAAAAGAAAGAAAAATGTTTCAGTGATAACAAAGAAATGTTACTTATAATACTCAAATAGGTTTTCTGCACCTTTCCGGCTAAAAAAAAATGGTCTGCCGTAATTTTTCTGAATATGTATAAAATTTTGCACTAAATTAACTATAAGATTGATTGAAACCAAGCCCATCTTATACATCTAAGTGTAAATTTTTAATTGTCATTAAGCATTTTGAAAGACTTGAACACAGAGTTTTTAAGATTTGCGCTCCTTGCTTAAGTTTCTTTCTTTAAGTTTCGTATTTGAGTACTTTTTACCTCATTTTATTGAAAAATTAAAATGTATCAATGATTTTGATAAGCAGAACCAATTGTGTTGTAGCTGTTAATATATATATTTTCAAATATCTACTGTATGCTTCCATGAGTAAAATTTTATTTTGAGAACCGTTTGTATTTGTTGAATTAGGTTCCAAACTAAGTATTTATTTTGTTAATTTTGGGTTCTAGAAAGTATTGTCTTGTTTTGAGGTAATTCTTTAAAACCTGACAATTACGTATATTCACGGAATCCTGGACCTCTCTGTATACTAACCTTGATTCACTTAAATCTAAATTTGATAAATTTGTTTGTACCGTTCATGACTTACAACCAATTATTATATGTATCTCTGAGACATGGCTCAAACCAGTTGATCCAGACTGACTCGTTGCTATTAACGGATACACTATTTTCTGCTCTGATAGACCAACCAGAATTGGTAGAGGCGTATGTGCTTACCTTTGTGATAAAATTACACGTAATTTTTAAGTTAACTCTTCCAGTTGCCAATTACTTGGTATATACACTTTCTCAAACATTCCCAATGTAATAATTACAGGCGACTTTAATTTCTCCGACATTTCTTGGCCTATTACTAGTATCCTACATTCTCATCAATTTCAAACGTTTTTTTACAATTTTTCATTGATTCTAATTTATCTCAGCTAATAGTAAAACCCACAAGATATCGTACCAATAATAATCCATCAACCCTAAATCTAATTTTTACAAATGATGAACAACTTATAAATGAGGTGCAGTACATCTGTCGAATCGGTATATCTGATCATGTTTTGTTAATGGCACAAGTTTAAACACACTCTCGCAAGTCACAATGTTGTAAAATATATAGTAATTAAATACAAAGACGTTAAAACTGACTAAAAAATATCAACTTTGATGTGGTCTTAAATGCTCTGAATAACGCAACAGACATGTGGAATGTTTTTCTACAAATTATCAACAATACTATTCGCAAAAATTCGTTTATAAAACTTCCAGAAAGAATCCTATTAAGCCATGGATAAATAGTGAAATTATGTCACATATTAACCATAAACATAACCTTGAGAGAAAATACAAGCAGTCAAATACTAAGCAAGATTTTATTACTCACAAACTTTCTCAAACTTACTGAAATCCTCCATCAAGACCGCCAGACAGAATATGAAGAAAGTATTGCATGTTCAGATAATTACAACAAGTTTTATAAATATGTTCAATCAACTTTGTGCTCTAAAAACTAGTATCCTGATTTCAACTGATTTTGAAACTGCGGAAATTTTGGCAAACACATTTGCATCGGTTTGTACAAATGAACTTTCCAACAACATCTTACCGAAAATTAAAGCAAATCGCATTTAAGATAGTCTCACTGAAGTCACGTTCAATGTCAAGATAGTCAAAGAAAAACTACTCTTCACCTGGGATTGATAGGTTAAACACATTTTTCTTAAAAAAGTTTGGTGACATACTTTGTACTCTTATTTGCAACATTATGAATCGCTCATTGAAAACATCGACGGTACCAGATCTGTGGAAAGTAGTATCCGTAACTGCTGTGTATAAAAAAGGTGACAAAATGAACCCGACTAATTACTGCCCTATCAGCGTACTCTCAATTTCATCAAAAATTATGGAAAGCATTGTAGCAGAGGCAATCTCTAATTTTCTTACAAAACACCATGTAATACTACTCGAACAACATGGATTTGTGAAAGGAAGATCCACAACTGCAAATCTTCTTACTTGCATAAACGACTGGTCTCTGTCTCTTGATAATAAACTGCTAACTGATATAATATATCTTGACTTTGCCAAGGCTTTCGACAGAGTTCCACTCCGTAGATTACAGTACAAACTTGAGTCATACGGCTTGCGTGGTAATCTATTGCTTGGATTAAAAACTACCTACTACAATCTTTCTCGTCGGAAAAGTTTGGGAAAAGTGAAATTCCTCAGGGATAGATTCTTGGCCCTCTACTGTTTATTGCATACACTAGTAATTTACCATATCATATTAATTGCAAGAAAGCTTTATATGCTGATGATACAAAAATTTATGGTAATCCATTACTAAAACATTACGCCTTACAAGAAGATCTGGACTCTATCAGCAAGTGAGGTGTTGTGATTGGTTACTTCCCTTAAACGTATGCAAATGTGTTGTTTAGCACTTCGGCAAAAATAATCGGCGGTTTTAGTACTTTCTCCACGGCCAACTTCTTGAACCGGTATCGTCCTACGTGGATTTAGGTATTACAGTGACGTCAGATTTAACTTGGTCAGAACATATTATAAAAACATTTAAACGTGCTAAATATGTGTTATATCTCCTTCAAAAATTTTAAAATTTCATTCCAATCCTCAATCACTTTATATAAAACCTATGTTCGTCATCTTCTTTACTACGCGGGGGTAGTGTGGTTTCAGGTCCTTAATCGTGATCAACATATGTTAGAGAATGTTCAGTGTCGGGCTATTATACTGTGCTTTGGAGTTACATGACCACCGTATTCTGAGAGACTAAAATCGGTAACTTACTATATTTTTCGGATCGACTCTTACTCGGTGAACTCATGTTTGTTCTCAACACCGATTCTCACCTTCGTGGACATGGATTAAAATTAAAAAGAGAACAATTCAAGTGCGTTCAAAGATTAACTTTTCTTACAAACCGAGTGTTTCATTCCTGGAATGACCAATGCGAAGAAACAGTAAGATCATCTTCAGTTAATGTTTGCAAAAATAGAATTGATGTTAATTTGTTTTTATAATCACCTGTTAATGCGATTGGTTTACTTATTTATATTTTCTGCATATAGGCTACCACAGGTTTAACCTCAGCCTTTGTTCCTATGTAATAATAATAATAATATGTGACGTATTTTATTAAATCAAATCTTAATTCTTGTTTTTATCCTTCTGATTGTGTTCAGAAAATGAGTTTATTTATTTAATCTTTATGTTTTGACCTTATAACGTGTGTCCCACGGAAAACTTGACATAGGCTCTAACTGTGTTTAATTAAAAATTAACGCAAATTTTTTTTCGGAAAAATCTGCGATTTAGAACTTGGTGGAAACTCCTTGGTGGTTAAGTTGATTAACACGTCCTGCTTTACTCAATAAGCTTTGAGTTTGATATTGACTAAAGTTTTTTTTATTAGTTTTTGAACTTTAAACTTTAAAAACCATTATCTACAGTGATAAATGTTCATTAAAAATTTAAATTTCTTATTGATGTTTTTTTTTATCAAAAGTACTACTCATCTGAATGAGTAAATTTTTAAACTACTTGAATTTTTTTGAATTAGGTTGTGAGAAAGTAAAGGATATAATTCTTTCAATTTTATGTTTTCAAAAAAATTGTTATAAACATCATTTTATTTTAAAAAAATTGAATACTAAATTAATGATTAAATTACATAATGCGGTGTTTAAATGACTAGAACTTTGTTTTGGAAAAACTTTCGTTGTTTTTATTGACAAATTGAAAGTAAGTAACTTTATTTTATTTCTATGTTTCAAAACCTAAACTATTGTCTCACCCTTTTTTTTAAAAAAAAAGCTAATATCGCTTTTTTCTGTTTTTTAACTCCATATGGTGCGTCTAGATAAGCCAAGTTTGGTTTTGAAAACTACTAGTATTGTTTTAGTTTGGTTCAAAAACTAATTTTATTCTCTCAACTTGTCTTCCTATAACCATAAACTTATAGTTTTGCCCTATTGAATATAGATAGCCAATTGTTTTTCAATAATTTTTTGTCAAAATTCCGTGTTTGAATGGACAAATTTGTTCTTAAAATTTTGTTTGTGTTCTAGCAAATTAAGCCTAAAACGTAGGTTTCTTTCTTTAAACTGAATGTTAATACAACCATGCTCTTTTTAAAAACTAAAATTATTTTTTATTTATTTTAAAGAAACAGTTTTTTATTCCTATAAGTCGAATACTGTTTTTTAATCGTTTTTGTATCTTCGAAATATAGTCTTGTTTTTTATAAAAGTGTCAAATTGTTTTAAATGTTTTTTTTAAGAAAATGTGATTTGATTTCACAAACAAAATATATTCAATAAGAATTCTTGAACCCGAAATTATGCAATTGAAGGGGTGGATGGATGGTGTTAACTAACAAATTTAAATTTCTTCAGAAAAACAATTTTACCTAAATTTGATGTACATTTTTTACGGATGCATTAACATGCAGTAACTTTATATTATAATATACATTATCAAATTTATATTTTTTTGCCAAAAAGGGCACTTTCCCCACTTCCCAAATTTTGCCCAGATGAGAAAAATGTAGTTAACACCTTCACCCATGGCAATAATTTGTTCAGGTAAGCAAAATTATTACGAATAAACAAGATAACTGACAAACACTTTATTGTTTCAATACAAAAATTAATACAAAATCATGCATTAATTTCACTTACCTGTTTTTTTCCAAACTGCAGTTTTGGTAGTCTTAGGTTTAGCTTTGGTCTGCCTTTTCTTTTCTGAGTTGGAGGTTTGCTATTGATGTCTTCATTTTCTAAGAACTGTTCGTAAAAGCATCTGTATTCTTCATCTACAACCTTTAAGTTCTCCAGTTTCTCTTCTGAAATATTTCCGGTTTTTGTCAATCCGCCGAAGAGTTAGGTTAGGGTTAATGGAAGACTTGTTCTTGAGTAGGTTAACTCTTTTAAATGGTTCGTTCTCGTCATATGACTCTTTGTATACATAACTTCCAAATTCTTGCACACGAACTCATTTTATATTATCTCGAAAGTGAACCTTTTCATTATCAATACTTTTTTTAATTTATCAAATTTAACTGGGTAGCAAGATCTTCAATATTTTGGAAATGGTGTTCTATATCACATACAATACAGTTGTTCTTACTGGCATCCTTAATAATGTTTCTGTAAATATTTGGTTGTGCTTCCTTAGCCGTTTTCGATTCTTCCAAAATCGCAATCCAAATCAAGATATGAATGACCAATTTTTGCATATTTGTGGTCAATCAATTCAAACTTTCCTGTTCGTATCAAAAACTGATATAAACATATGATGTTAAAATCTTTATTTTGACCTGAGCACGAATCAGACCAAATGGTCAAATGGTTCACATTTTTCAATGTATCTTTACCAAGTTGAGTAAAATATAATAGGAAACTAGCTATTTCGTTGCTTCCTCTGCCAGCTATATCTTCGGTCCATGTAAACATAAAGGTTGGTGCCCATTGGTGGTAACAGTATGGACTCCAAAATTACAGCCATAGTTGTCGTAAGTAAAATGCTTTAGAAGTAGAGAGTTTTGGTAGGGGCATTGTTTGCTGTAAGTCCATAGTCATATAACAAAACTGAGCATTTGTAAGGGCCATCATTTCTATCCTTTCGTTGAAGTTCGAGCGCTGCTTTACGTGGTTATCATTGTTTTCCCACATCTACTACAGGCATCAACGCCAAATTAAATTCAGTGACAATTATTTCTCTATAAGAAGGTTCCTTGACTTGAAACTGTTCTGATTTTCCATCTTTTTTGAATTTTTTAATATATAATTTGTACATTCTGTTTACGTTTAGC
This sequence comes from Abscondita cerata, assembly GCA_030710515.1. Classification (NCBI taxonomy): domain Eukaryota; kingdom Metazoa; phylum Arthropoda; class Insecta; order Coleoptera; family Lampyridae; genus Abscondita; species Abscondita cerata. The sequence continues at coordinate 257,828 of JALBCR010000885.1, read as the reverse complement.
AGTAGTGACAAATACTTCCTGTTAAGGTTATTATTTCGAGAATAATGAGAGCTCTCTGCTGGAAATAGTTTAATGTTTTTTACTATATACTAAAACACTTCCTCCTTAATTTTGTGTGTGTTGATTAGTGTGTTTCCCACGCCTGTCTGCTTTGGTGGTGATGAAGTCCGGCTGATAACGTCTTTTGAATTAATTAAATTTTTTTTCTGCTTATTTGGAAAATTTGGCAAAATGATAATTTACAAACATTTGTTTGGTTACCATCCTTTACTACAAAATATTTAAAAGAAGCAGATCTATGTTTTGTTGCATTTGTTTTTACAGGTTGCACAGAACTCTTACTAATACTTCTAAAAATGTAGGCGTTTTTTAGTATTAATATTCATTTATAAAATTCTCTAAGTAGATTTTCTCTTTACATCAAATCAATTTTATCACTACACTTTAAACGACATTTTCTGTGCATAAGGGGTTTAGATTTACTGCTTTCGCAGTGCATTAATATTCCTGCTTGTGAAGTATATTCCTCACCTCTTTCTCTTCTTGTACTTGCTAGCTTTTTTTTCACACCGTTCTGTGTTCCTTTTCCTCCTTCTGCTTGTTTTATTTGACAGTTTTTGATGTTTTCCTGATTCTTCAAGAATTCCTCTGGTTCCTCATCGACAGTAGCAACGTTCTTTAAATTTTCTGTAAAATTCAAGTTAGGCTATGGAATTATTATGTTTTCGAACTTATTTCAAAAATATCGTAAATAATATGATAAAACCAACTTGTTAAATTGGTAGGATTAATATTCAACGCCTCTTCAGTTTTTTAAAACTTGTATCAGAAGAATTGCTATCATATTCGCCATTTTCGGGTAAGTATTCTTCACTGGAACCTGCTGAGTAATCTTGATCGCTTATAAAATTAGAACAGATGGATAGATAGACAAGTACCTACAATAATATTTCTACAAAGTCCTACCTGAATCACTTAAAGTAAAGTTTTCCACAAGTTATTGTTGGGTTACGCCCCTACTTGTGCCAGGTTTTGAGTTTTCAGACGTATTTTTATAAATGTCTATAAAATTAGAACAAATAAGTTAAATACAAGTACCTACAATAATATTTCTGCAAAGTCCTACCTGAATCACTTAAATTAAAGTTTTACACAAGTTGTTGTTGGGTTACGCCCCTAATCGTGCCAGGTTTTGGGTTTTCAGACGTATTTTTATGAACTGCATCAAGTACTTTCTTTACCATCAGTTTTCCACGTGACAGCATTGCCGCTAGCAACTTTTTTTAAACTACTAAATATTATAAAACTCGCGATATGAACCACTTTAAACGAACGTAACCTCAAATATACACGTGCGTTAGTTCCGTATACCAATAACTACCTCTAAAACGACATTTACAACTTAAATTTTTAATTAAAATGTTGAGTTCAAACAACTACAAGCTAATAATACATATTATAAAATACTTTCCAACAAAATAAATCAACCACCACATGTTACACACAAGAAATGTAACTAACTTATTGCTAACTAAAGAGCATGGGTAACATTTAAAAGTAGATAAAGGTGTTAAGTAGCATTGGCACCTTCATACATCAAACAGTGTTTTTGTTCAGTTATTTAACACGTTTATCTACTGAGTATCTACAAAACTAAGCGTAGAAACGCCACGAGAGTTTGCCATAAGATGTAATATCACTTAACACCTTCATTCACCACAAAAACTCGTTTTAAAAAAAAATTTAGTTAGCACCTTTATCCATCTACCCTTTCAATTATGAGACAAATTTACTTATTTTGACGTATACAAGTTCCTATATAAAAGATACTAAAAATGTATGGTTTTTCAATTGACTGAATCATTCATAGTAATCATGACCAAACTTGTACTCCATGGAAGCAATAATATCACAAATTAAATCAGCAAAACTGGTTCACTATAACACGTTTAGCTCCCTACAAATCCGCGCTAAAATTTAAATAAAATTATTTTATTGGTTTAAATTTTAAAGTCAGTATTACAACCAACACTACGTTCCTGCGTTTTTTTTTTTTAACATGTTGGTTTTTTCACATTGGTTTTCAGTAGTTTGCTCTTGTTTCTATTCGATTTACAAACAGTATTTTTCAATAGTTTGCTGTACATTTGTGATTATATTCAGGTAGATAGAAATCATTCTTTAATGATTAAATAAACAAAAATTTTTATTTTTTGTGTCATAATTAATTTTATTTAATTACAAATCAAGCTGCAGCCCATTCTCCCGCGAAGAAACGAACAGCCCGCCATTTTTCGGTTGACGACAAGGAACGTACTGTAAACTTTAAGGCTAACAGTAAAGAGCACGGCGATAACTCTAAGACACATGTTGTTGAGTTGACTGCAAAGTTTAAGTTTAAGGGTGTTATTAAAATTTATCTAAAGATTACAATTTAGGTATTAGAGTTTCGGGTCTATTTAAAATTTTCCATGAATACCAGGAGATACACAAACTTCAAGCACCAAAAAGTGTACCGTAGACCACGAGCAATTTTAGATAACATTGATCATAGAACCGAAACTGCTCTTCCACGTTCAATTCATTTTTCTTAAATTGCAGGAAAATGAAAATTTATCGCAATTTAAACGAACTACTTTGAGTAAATTGATCAAGGAAATTAGATTTCGATGAGTAAATAAGTTGTTTATTTATCCTTTTTTATATTGATGTTACAGGTTCTCACGCCCTTTAAAGAAAAAAACGGGATACGTGCCTGGAGGCGATGGTTTTGAGAGAAATTTTAAGTTTATTTATTTATATTTAATAGTGTTTATGTACAAACGTACTTACCCTCGTCATTGTATTTAATTAAAATCTAATAAAAATAAATTATGAATGTAAATAACATATATATTGTATCACATATTGATTGTTAAGGTGTAAGTATAAAATTCTTGAAAATCATAAAACGCGTTATTTAGTAAAAAAAAATTTAATTATTTCTTTAAACTTACTCATAGGTAAATGTCTTATGTGTTCTGGTAATACGTTAAAGAGCAACTAGGCTTAAAAATTGGACCATTTTGTGTCTTAGTTAGTCTACATCTATCTGTTCTAATATTGTTTTTGAATCTGGTTTCATAATTGTGAAATTCAGATTGAATAGAAAACACAAGTGTTTTCTTGCATAGCACAAGCATTGCAATATGTAAAAGGAAGGCTTTGTTAATATTTGTAACACTTTGAAGGACGTACGGCAATCATCTATATATCCTAATCCAGCTATTATGCAGATAGCTTTTCTTTGGAGTTGAAAAATAGTGTGCCAGTTATATGTGGCCCCAGACTAAAATAGCATAAGAAATATATCATAATATGCCGTCTTTACCACTGTATTAGATGCATTTTAACAAAAAATCGAACAATTTAACTTTTGCACAATTCCTGACAATCAATATTAAAATCAAGTTTAGTGTCTATAACACATTCAAGAAATTTGGTTGCAAATATATTATTTGGTTGATTTATCTGTCGCAAAGTAATAGCAAGATTTACAGTTTTGGTCGAGTTTAATATAAATTTATTGTGGTTGCATCCATTTTTTTATAATATTTATTGCTATGATTGTTTTATTTACCGCGGTGTTTATATCACAACCTGTATTGAGTAGAGTTGCATCGTCACCATATAGGATACATTTGCAATCCTCATTAAGTTTGACAGGCAAGTCGTTTATATAAATTAGAAAAGTAGTGGCCCAAGTATGAAACCTTGTGGAACAGCTTTATTAATGCGAATATTGTCCAAAATATTTTTTATTATAAGAAACACATTGATATCTGTTATACAAATATGATTTTATTAAAGATACACTACTATAATCAAATCGAATAAAAGACTTAACTTGCGCAATAGAATATCATGAGATATACTATCAAATGCTTTAGTAAAATCTATAAAGGTTGCGATTGAGTACATTCCCTTTTCAAAGTATTCGTGCGTTTTTAGAAACAAATAACCTTTATTTTTCGAAACCTAAATTGATTATGGTAAAATAAACTATTTGCGAAAATGATTTCTAATTTGGAAATCAAGAATTTTTTTCGAATGTTTTCGATAAGATAGGTAGAAGCAATATTGGCCTGTAATTGTTAAGATCATTAATATTTCTTTTCTTGTGAAGAGGTATTACAAGAGCTAACTTTAAAACTTGAACAGATTTTTTTAAATTTGTAGTTTGATACGTTTTATATAACTATAACACTAAGTTTAAGTTGTTTCTTAATCTTTTTAAGTTTTTCATCAAACCAAAAAGTTTGATTGTCACGTGATCTGAACCTAACTAATTTATTTGAAAAGGATAATAAAGAAGCTGAATGTAGTTTCTCAAAGAAAGTTGTAAAATCTAGTGTTAGAATTATTTTTTCTGTAATTTGCAGTGTGTTGAAATATAAATTAATAGCCCATTTTCGTAATGGGTCTAACTACTGTAGAATAATATGATTCATTATAAAGAGAAATATTAGATAGTAAACGGTGGTTTCTTTCTCCAATTGATTTTAAATTCTCAATTTTTAGCTTAAGGTCTTTCTTATGGAGATGCAGAGGAATAAAACTCTTTCACTGTTCTATTGTTCGCGACGTTTCGGAAACTTTTATTATTTATTAAAAAACAATCGTGTTCCCTTCATCAGGCGGCTAGTGACAAAGAAACAAACCAAATACAATAAGTTGTAAAACAAGTGTGTTATAGACATGTAACATTTGATTAATTTTAGGTAATCAACAAGAATCAAAATTTTAGCATAAATAACATAAGAAAAATTACTTACTTGATAGATATTGGAAAAAATTGTAAAAATGTATAATAGTATTAAAATTATTGGTCATTTACTTAAAAGATACTAAGTAATAAATACTAAAAACGACAAAATTTACAGAAAAAATTACACCACATGATTTACAATTAATAACTAACAACAATAATTCAATAAAACTTCACGTTAGTAAATGCAATATTTTTACTCACAAATCAAATAATAGTTCAAAAGGTATGTATAACATAAAGATAAAAAGAACGTGCTTGTTAAAAATTTGCAAATGCGTTAGAAAATTAATAACACAATATACAACACGTATTATTCAAAATAGAAAGATAAAACACCTTCTATTGAGAAATCAAGCCTCGTATATAGGATAGATTGTATGGGATGCAATGGCTGTTATGTAGGCTAAACAAAACAAAAACTCAAAAATAGGATTAAGAACCATAAATATGATTGTTCAAAAAGAAGTGATAGTACTGCACTTTCTGTACATCATAACCAGACTGGCCATAATTTCAATTTTGAACAACCAACGATATTAGATAACGAAACCAATTATAAAAAAATGATTATTTCTGAAATGATCTACATTAACGTTCATCGTAATAATATCAACTTTAAAACAGATACCAAGGATTTAAATACCAATTACAACAACATAATTAGTAAAATAAAACTTCAGCAATAATTTTCCTATCATAATTTTCATACATTCTTAAAGGTAGCTTTGGTTGCATATTTTATTAAAATTTTCTAACGTATTTGAGAATTTTTAACAAAGACGTTCTTTTTATCTCTATGTTATACATACACATATCATTTACTAATGTGCCGTCCTATTGATTTATTGTTGTTAGTTATTAATTGTAAATCATGTGGTGTAATTTTCTGTAAATTTTGTCGTTTTTAGTATTTATTAATTATTATCTTTTAAGTAAATGATCAATAATGTCGATACAATTACCACCTCTAGTAGGGGGAATATATTGTTTTATGAAACCATAGAAGACTAAATACAGTGGAGTTCTCAAAGAAGAAAGAGCGAGATGTAGGGTGTCTGTCATTGTTAAGAAAACTCTGAATAAATGTATAACTACCTGGAGTCAGATAAATGAGAGAATCTTGAAAGTAGAAATGGCCATAAAAGGGCACGACTTAGTGATATTTAGAATTTATGCACCAAATCAAGATGCAACAGAAAACACCAAAGAAAATTTCTATAAACAATTAACAGAATTGTTAGACTCAGTAAGTGACAGAAAGGAGATTATAATGCTGGGGTAAAGTTAAATGACCCAATATGATGAAGCTATAAAAAACAGCAACGGAGAAAAACTTATACTCTTATGCCAACAACATAACCTAAAAATAACAAATAGCTTCTGGAAACATAAAGAAATTCATAAATATACATGGAGCCAGCCCACTCGATGCTTAAAATTCATAATCGATTACGTTATAGTACGACAAAAAAGTCAAATTATAATAAGAGATGTAAGAGTTAAAAGAAGCGCAGAATGCGAGTCCGACCATCATCTTTTGAGAGCCTCAATTTATTTCCTATTTGTGCATTTTGACAAACCACAGACATTTAATGTGGTGACAAACGAAAACGCCAACACTAAACATAATTTATCGAAACTACAAGATAACTCGACAAAATTCCGTTACCAACTAATATTAGCTAATAAGCTTACTAGGATGCAAATAGGTACAGCCGAGAAACTTACAACCAAATTAAATATTGCATAGTCAATGCCGCGAAGAAAGTCTTGGGTGAAGAAAAGCAAGTAAAATAAAACAACAAAAAGTTCCATAGTAGAACGAAAACGTTGAAAATCTGGTGATGCAAAAGAAAACAGCTTACATGAAATAGCTAGTAACTAATAGTATAGAAGACAGAAATAGTATATTCTACACCAAGGTTGTGAAGTCTGTCAATAATGTCCAATAATGAACTTCACAACCATGGTGTATATATTATTTTTTTCCACTACTAGCCAAATTTAAGCCAAAATAAAAAATAAACATTTTTCTTGAAAAATCAAGTAGCACAGGAATGCAAATAAATCAAAAAAGTATTAAAAGCTACATACGTTGGTAAACCAACTGCAACTGATTCACTAAACACTTGTGTGACATATTTCACCCTCATTTTCTGAAAATTATTAGGAGTAATATGTAAATTAGTTGATTTAGGAGCCAATCGCAGCGGTTTAGATTTGTCTGACATGTAGAAATTTTTAATGTTTTCCAAGATGCTTTTTGTTATTAAAGATTATATCGTATTTAATCAAGTTATTTTGCACCGACTTCAATAAATAGGAGACATCGATTTTCTTATCGTTTACGAGAAGGTATGGTTTTTCCGGTGATACATCTATTCTTTTAATTAGGTTTCGAAAATTTTACTACTGCCTAACGTTGGCACCGCATTGTAGTTGTAGCTTTTCTATGCAGTTTAATACTATCGACTTCAATTTGTCACCTTTACATATCGTATTTGTAAAGATGTAGCACAAAGTTGTTTAAATTTTTTATATATAATTCTAACCATGATCACATAGAAGTTTCAGCTGGCAAAAAATTCAAAACCTACTTTAAAATTAAAATTTTGGGGCTCGTAAAATATAATTTTAGTGAAAATTATTTGAATTCTTCTGTATATCTCATGCTTCTTAGTGGTTTATTTTTTAAGTCCACTTTGGCTGTCACAATTTGTGCTATGCTTTCGGGAAGTAATCGTTGGGAGATGTTAACTTCAATTGAAGTGCTTTCTTTTACGTTGCAATTTAAGAATGTTCCTCCGTGATTTTTTTTACCTAAGAGTATTTAAGCTGCAAGCTTGAGTAGTTTTGGTATAGCTAGAGATGTTAACGGGCATTTATTGCTTCGCTAATATACCTTGCATCATTTGAATATTGGGTTTCAGAAATTGACACTTGTAATTCATTTAGGAATGGCAAGTGTTCGCCACATACTCGTTAAATTTTTAGAGTCGACATTTTTATGCAACAGATCGGACCTTCCAGATTCTGTTAACCATTCAAAACACCTACAACAAAATGTTTGTAATTTACTTAAAATTCTTCATGTAATTTAACTCGCTTGATTAAATCTTCTTTGAGAAACCTGAAAAAACTGATTCTACCATCATATTTAATAAATAAATAAATTCAGGTTATGTATTTGCGATTATGGGATGCGGGCGCGAATTTTAAACTAATGGCATGTTTTTATTCAAATAATTTTATTGTGTTAGGTAATTTTAAGCAGCAAATACGTTAAACATGATCTCCTGGATATACAAAATTAGGTTTTACTCGTTTTTGTTAAACAACTATTCTTGGATTCTCAAAAAATTTGAATTTGTTCATTATTAACCTAGCACAAAGAGCAGCAAAGTTCAGGAATAGATCCAGAAGAAACCCCTACGGAAATAGAAGTTGACGAAATTAGACAAGCTTTAAAAGGAATAAAAAGTGGAAAGTCGCCAAGACCTGGTAATTTGCCGATAGAATTGTTAAAAGCTGCCCCAGGGATTCTTTTAGAAATTTTGATCAACATTTTTAATAAATGTCTACTTGCAGAGCCGCCACTCAGAGATTGAAAAACCGCAGACATAACATCAATTTTCAAAAAGAAAAACAGACGCGAATGCGCTAATTATCAAAGAATAAGCGTCATCTGCTCAATAGCAAGGTTATACGGACGAGTATTGAAAACAAGAGTAGAAGAGTATACAGGGTTATTCACGGTATACGACACGGAATATTACAGCCAAACTATTCAATAATATTAGAAAAATATATACAAATACATAATATTCACATGTCAAAGTTGTATAGCTTACTTGATAAATATTAAAACTGTTACAATTCAGTCTTCATTATGATAATTTGCATTTTCATGACAACCTGAACTTTAGCTATAAAACACTATAGTATTGTTTAATAGGTAATTACATTTTACATTTGTTGTTGATATAAAATACCGGGTGTTTTATTTAAAATAAGCAAGTTATTAAGGTTCAAAACATGTCAATAATTAATCTTATTTTGTACACATCCTGTATATGATAGTGGATTTTTCACAAGTCATAAAATCTGATCAACTCATAGACTCCAGTGCAAATTTAGTTTGGAGAAAGAGAATAGTTGCTGAGATATGAATCGGTAAAATTGTGACGATTTTTTTTCATAAAATACAAAATATCTCAAAATCTTTTAGGTTCAAGTAAGACAAACCTCTATAAAATCCATTCTTATTTTCAACGTAGAAACTGAAAATGTATTGATATACAGGGCATTCCATAAGAAAAACACAACTTTGATACGTTCTGTGTATTTTGGGACACCTGTATATTTCAAAAGTAATTTTAAAATATTTCTCCTATATGTGTCTATCAATCCCAGATATATTTTCCCAATTTTATTAAATAGTTTGGCTGTAATATTCCGTGTAGTATACCGTGAATAACCCTGTATAGCTGAACTAGAAGAACAATGCGGGTTTAGAGCGGGAAGATCTATAACATCTTTACACTCAGGCTACTTATTAAGAAGTACACTGCTCGGGGAGATCGTTGCACTTAGTGTTTGTCGATTTGCACAAAGCTTATGACACTGTTCTACTAAATAAGGTGTAAAACTGCTTAAGGAATAATGGTGTCAATAATACATACATACAGGAAATAAGAAACCTGTACTCAGGCAGTGCTAGTAGAATAAAGATGGGCAAAAGAAAATCTGAAGAATTCGAGGTGACCAAGAGACTACGACAAGGTTGCTGTTTAACGCCGACATTATTTAAAATATATTTGAACGATGCTCTGAAAGAGTGGACAAGGAAGTGCAGAAATATAGGGCTGCAGGTGGATGATAAAACACTTTATACTTTGTTCTTTGCGGATGATTAGGTCGTGGTGGCTAATGATGAGAAGGACGCTAAATATATGTTGAGAAAGCTTCCGGAAGAGTATAGGAAGTGGGGATTAATTATAAATACAAAAAAACTAAATTCTTAGTAGTTGGCGAAGAAGGAGATGATCTTTATGACAGGACAGATATTATAAAACACACGAACAACTTTAAATATCTGGGAGTTACGCTCTCTAGTAAGGGCAACAGTAATGAAAAGATGGCGAATAAAATCGGACAAGGCCGCAGAGCAATAAGACAGCTGAACTCAGTACTGTGAAAGGATAAGATTACAAAAAGACTAAAATAATGATATACAGAACAATAATAGAAAGTATAACAACGTATGGAGCCGAAGTTTGGGTGGAGAGCAATGGGATCAAGAACAAGCCGAAAGCCTTAGAGAGTGATTTTATGAGACGTAGTTGTGGCGTGTCAGGCTTGAACATGTAAAAACGACAAAATCCGGAGAAGAATGAAAGCAGAAGGCTCAATAATAGACACAATTGAGGTCAAGAGATTAAGATGGTTTGGCCACATGCAGGATGGATGGTCGGAGATGGCCAAAAGAATATGGAACTGGACTCAGAATATAGAAGAAAAGAGAAAGACCAGCAAAAACTTGGAAGAAGGAGGTAGAGGAGGCGATGGAGTGCTGAGATTTGGAAGATGGGGATTAGATGGACAGAGCGGCTTGGAGAATGAGATGCGAGAAACGGATAAAACCGTCAACACTCGCTTATATACAGGGTCACTGGTAATTGGATACATTACTTTGGAGATCTGATAGAACAAGAGGTGAGGAGTAAATTTAACCATAATATGTATTATATAAAACTCAATGAATTTTGAGATATTTCGATTTTTAATTTTTTTTCAGAAAAGTTGATGTTAATATGTTAAAATGTAATTTTCAAAAAATTTACGCCAACTTTGTGGAACTTTTTGATGGAATACTTGCCTAACACTATGGTCTTCCGTATGGAATAAAAAATATCCCTTAGCAATTCCATCATGTGATAATTTCAAAGAAAAACTTGTGCAAAATAATTTTTCAATATCAGATGTGATAATTCTTTCAGGTTTTTCAAATAATTCTTAATGCGTCTTGCGTACAAATTGTGTTAAAACTGCCTTGTTGCAATAGCTATCGAACAAGCTGCGAATCTTACAACAACCCCTTAAGAGTTCCAAAAAAAATAGTAAAAATAAAGCAGTCGACGGAATTTATTTATTTAACTGCTGTCCACCATTAGACCTTATACATTGAAGTCAGCTGTAAATTAAATTATCAATAAGTACATTAGTACTTAATTTTTATAAATCTTGTTTACAATAAGAGCCCCTATTACGTATACACGCACGGCAGCGTCTTCTTATTTCTGTTTTTGCGACTCTGGTGGTCAATGTATTCCGTATGGATGCGGCAGCGTCGACTATCTTTGTCTAAAGTCAAGCCTTATATTGACTGTGGTTGCGTATACTATATCTTTCATACGACCCCATACAAAGTAATCCAGAGGAGTTAAATCTGGACTTTGCGCTGGCCAAACTATTGGGCCTGCTCTTCCAATCCAACGGTTAAGGAAACGTTCATTCAACAAATTCCGTACCGTCAGCCTATAATGCGCTGGACAACCGTCGTGCTGAAAAATCATTCGCGTTCTGGAGGCTAAAGGAACATCTTCTAGAAGGTCCTGCGGGTGATTTTCTAGAAAATCTTCACAGATCTCTCCGTTTAAATGTTGAGATAAAAAGTAAGGCCCTATTAAATAGCGGCCAACAACTCCCTTCTATACATTTTCTGAAAACTTCCATTGGAAACTAGATTCCCTTATTAAATGTGGATTTTCTTCCGCCCAATAGTGCATTTTATGAAAATTGGTTATGCCCTCGCGATTAAATTTAGATTCGTCCGTTCATAAATTGTTGGTTAAGAAGTTTTCATCCTCTGCATCTGAATTTAACATAAAGCGGCAGAATTCTAATCTCCTTCCAGGATCACCTTCATCTAAGCCCTGGACAGGGGTATAATGGTAAGGATGGCATCCAACTCTGCGTATCGTAGACCAGACACTTTAGCAGTTGAAGTGCATGGGTTATCCTCAAAATGGATTAATATTTCTTCCTCATCATCTGGTTGATATACGCGAGGAGCACCGGCGTCCACTCGCCGACGTTTCACTGAACCATTTTCTGCGACATTTCGATATGTCGTACTAAATACACGAATATTCGGTGTGCGACGGTTTGGAAAGCGACGTTTATATTCCCGAGGAGCTTCTGCAGCATTCCCATCGCAATATCCGTATACAAATAAGATGTCGGCGTATTCTGCAATGTTATAAGCGGTCATTTCAGTTAAACACCAATAACAACGAAAATCTGCAAAACCGAACTTAAAGAACTTAATACAATTAGTTATAACAAAGAATCTTCAAATATGAACTTAAGACTGTCAAAAAGTTATACGAGTGAAACGTCATATTCTACCTTCAGTTGTTTATCCGCCCACTTCACATGGAAAACGTATAAGGTATAATGGTGGACAGCAGTTAAATAAATTTTGTCGACTGCTTCATTTTTACTATTTTTTTTTGAAACTGTTAAGGGTTTGTTGTAAGATTCGCAGCTTGTTCGATAGCTATTGCAACAAGGAAGTTTTAACACAATTTGTACGCAAGAAGCGTTGAGAATTATTTGAAAAACTTCAAAGAATTATCACATCTGATTTTGAAAAATTGTTTTGTACAAGTTTTTCTTTGAAATTATTGCACGATGGAAATGCTAAGGGATATTTTTATTCCATACGGAAGACCATAGTGTTGGGCAAGTATTCCATCAAAAACGTTCCACAAAGTTGGCGTAAATTTTTGAAAATTACATTTTAACATATTAACATCAACTTTTTTAAGAAAAATTGAAAATCGAAATATCTCAAAATCCATTGAGTTTTGTATAATACATATTAGGGTTAAATTTACTCCTTACCTCTTGTTCTATCAGATCTCCAAAGGAATGTATCTAATTACCAGTGACCCTGTATATATGAAACCATAATTTTTTAATAAATCATAATACTCTTGTAATAACATTATCTTTACAAAAATGGACATTGAAATCTCCAGAAAGAACCACCTGATATGTAGAATACTTCTCAGTATTAATTAAGTTATCAATAAAAATGTCAAAGTCGTCCATTGGAGACCGGTATATAACTGACACTACTATTTTTTTATTATATAACACTGCACTAAGTTTACAATAAAGCTCGATCGACATCTCATTAATTGTTTTTAAACGGTAATGTGTAAAGAAATTTTTTAAAATTAGAACACCTCCATGAGTTGAATTAGATCTACAGTAAACACCTTGTGTTAAAATTTGCTGGCGTAAGACTACTTAAGTCATCCGAATTACGGAACCAGTGTTTGCTTAGGCAGATAAAATCATAGTTTTGATCAATAATGTAGCATTTTTAGCTCATTTTACTTATTTGTTATACATTTAATGTTTAAATGAAAAGAGAGGTAACTCACATTCTGTGGTTACATTTTGATTTTCTTTAATCATTATATTTTCGTTGACTTTGCTTGTCACTCTTTTGAAGGTTCTTCTATTTTCGATGAAAAAACCGATTTACGCACGTCCCTTTTGGCCAGAAGGTCGGTTTCGTGGCATCATCAAGATTTTCATGTTTGATGGTAACTTTAAAAGATGAATAGAGTTATGGATGAAAAGATTTGAGTTGTACACATTTGGCTTCTAAAAGATGGTCTTTGATAGATATTAGATCATCAGTTTTCGTATCTGGATGTAATTTGTACACGTGTAAATATACAAATTTCTCTATTACGTTTAATCCCGATTTATTATTGATGTTTTTTTATTATTCCAACAATACGGACATTTTTTTGCCCGATTGGATCTTTTTTTTATGCGAAACTTCTGTGAAAAGTGTAACCGTTTCGTTGGAAATCTGTTTATAGGATCCATCAAGATATTTTAAATCCTGATTGTCAACGTCCTCGGTATTTTTGATGTCAATGATTTGTATATTTACATTGCTGAGAATTACTTTAAATTCGATTTAGTATTATCAGTAATAACATTTGGTGATATTTTTGCTTTATCTACTTCAGAAATGTTCTGTTTAGTTATTGTATGTACTTTGGTCGTTGCAGCAGATTTGCCTAAAGATGACGCGTAAGTTTGTACATTTATGTTTTTACCACTATTATTTGCAACATTTAACAAGCTAATTTGCTCCTGTAAGGCTGTTATTGCTATTCGTTGATTGTCAATGATTAAGTCCTTATGTTTCAAAAGTTCCTTTAGGTAATAAATTTCTAATATTAGCTTTGATTCTCGACAAGCGAGTTACTTTGTGATGCTCGAATGCATTCTAATTTATTGAATTGTCAGCACTATTCCAGCAATTTATGTACTTATCGTCAATTTTAATAACGTTTTTAATAATTTGGCACAACTCACGTGCGTTACAGCTTCACATTTGATGCACTTTAAACCACTCTGCGTATAATTTTTATACTTTTTACAAGTTTTAACTGCAGCGATGGAATTGTCACAAGCACCGTCCGCCATGTTTGTAGATGACTTGACAGAAACAGAAAGAAGATGAGAATAAATTGTATTTCTTAAATGAAACACAACAGCCATCGGCCCAAGTCAGGTTTTTTATCTACGGATTAACAACGGGATTAAAAACCCTTCGGGATAAGGAAATAATTCAGTTTTATATATACATATGTTATTAGAAATAGCAATATATTAATAATAGTAATAAAAGTAAAAAAACTAAAACTATGTAACTAAAAATTGCAAAATAAATAAATAAATAAATCACTTAACAAGAATGATAATAATGATAATAATAACGAAGAACTGAAATTATATATTATGTGTAATAGTTGATTGTTCAAAAGTAATTAAATAATATTCATTGTATGCCTCTAATAGAGTTTTAAGGTTATAATGGAAAATATCAGTATTGCAACAAATATCATTATAATAACCGCACATTGCCATGACTGGGGATTTTTTAAATGTATTGGTTTTAGCAAATTGAGTATAAAAGGTATAATTATTTTAGGTGTTCTTTATGGATGCGTAAAAATTCAATTTAATTAGTATAAAAGGACAATAAATTCTATTATGTAATTATTTACACAACACAGACAAACCAATCCTACGTCTTCTTAGGTCAAGAGATAACAAATCAAATTTTCTAAGTAGTTGTTAATGACAAAATCCTCTTTCAGGATAAAATTTATATTTTTTACACCAGAGATATTTTAAAAACTTTCTTTGAACTCTCTCAATTTTAATTTTGAGGTGATCATCATAAGGCATCCAAAATTATTGCACCGTATTCGAAACGACTTCTGACTAAAGAAAAGTATAACGTTTTTAGTCTATCAATGTTAGAAAATTGCTTGCAAATTTGAATCATAAATCCAAGCATTTTAGTTGCAGAAGAAACTGTGTTTGATACATGGATATTAAAAAGCAATTCACTGTCAAAATAAATACCAAGGTCTTTGGTTTCATAACAACGAGAAACAATACGATCATCAATTGTATAGTTATGCAATAAAGGTTTAAGTTTTCTAGAAAACGTCATTATTTTGCACTTCTCGATGTTTAAGTTGAGTCTGTTGCACCATTTGGAGATAGCATTTATATCATATTGTAATTTAATACAATCAATAACAGATTTAACAGTAGTAAAAACGTTTACATCATCTGCATACATTAAGGCTTCACAATCAATTCTATCACAAAGGTCATTTATAAACAACAAAAAATAATAGAGGACCCAGGTTTGAGCCTTGTGGTACACCAGATTTTGCTAAAAAACTTTTAGATATGAAATCATTATATACCACGTATTGTAAGCGATCTTGGAGGTATGATGAAAGAAATGAAATTATTAAGCTGCAAAAACCATACAGTCTTAATTTTCTAATAAATATCCCATGGTCAAAGCAGTCAAAAGCCTTGAAAAATCGATGTAGATAACATCTACCTGCCTGTGGTTATCTAGTGCCTCAGCCGTGAAATGAGTAAAACAACACAGGTTAGTAAGTGTAGAGCGTTTGTCCACAAAACCATGTTAATGGGGTGATATAAAATATTTAATTTGATGATATATTTGGTTACACATGCAACTTTCGAACACATTAGCAAAAGTTTGACAATATGGATATAGGAATATAATTAGTTATTTCAGCAGGGTCTCTCTTTTTTGAGCACAGGACATATTCTACTAGTTTTCCAAGTTGTAGGAAAGGTACTCATTTTTAAACCCAGATTCAAAATGATAAATAATGGTTTAACAAATATCTGAGAAGAAAGCTAGAACTTGGTCATTTCCGACGTTGGCCTACTTTTTAGTTTCAATATTGCAAGAGAAATGTCATCTCTGGATACAGATTTTACATTAACATTAGAACGATTGCTAGTGTTACTGATGGCATTATGATAACCTGGAGTAGAATTTTGGAAAACACTGCTAAAATAATCAGCAAAAGCGTCAACTATTTTGTTTGGATCATTATAAGAGATATCGTGTTTATACATCTTACCAGGGATCCTAGAACTACACTTTTTGGTTTGACAAATGCCCAAAAGCTTTTGCTGTCTTTATTCATAGAATTTTCTACTTCAGATAAAAATTGACGGTAGGATGTTTTTATTTTAATTTTTACCAGAGATCTTAGTCTTTTATATTCTCATAAATTTGCATCATTATGATTGTTTTTGTATTTATGATAAAAAAACGTTCTTAAGTTTAATATTACTGATAATTTCATCAAACACATTGTATAACATGTTATAAAATACATCACACGCAAGGTTAACGTTGTTACAACTGTTCAATATGACTAACACGAAATTGACTTTTTTAAAGTTTCGTTTTTACCCACAAAGACTGAAAATTAGTAGAAACATCAATTTGCAAATTAAATAATATTTCAATGCAGGGTGGAAAATATCTTCATCAATTAGTGGTTTAAGATCTCGATTTATTTCACAATTCAAACTTGCCAATACAAGATCAAGAAGTCGATTGTTGTTATAATTGAAGTACAGCTGGCGCAGATTTAGTACATCAGCATAATATAACAATAAAGTACTTAAGTTATCACTTTTATTAATTATATTGAAAATGTTAAAATCACCTAAGATTATAAAAATGCTTCTTGTTTAAATAATACTGTACAAAATTTCAAGTCTGTAATTGACGGAGTACGTGGAATGTAGACAACAAATACATACAACGTTAAATATAAATAATTACAACGGCAACCTATTATTTCAAATGATGGTAAGAGCTGTAAGAGTACGGACAAATCTAGAACATCAGATTGAATTTCATTCTTTAGCGCTAGAAGAACACCCCTCCTCTTTATGCACTAGTGGTCTCAAAGTCACGATCGTTACGGTAAACATTATATGTATCTATACAAAAATATTCAGAAAGCCATGTCTCGGTTAAAGCGATAATATCATATTCGCAGTCACTTACGTTATATGCAAATTCAGAACACTTTCCACGAATACTACGCACATTTTGATAACAACATTTAATGTTGCTGTTGGAGTTGCTTAGTTTTTCGTACAATAGTCGGCAATCCTCTTATATATTTAATAAACAAATTTTGTTACCCTTTTGATTTTCTATTGTTTAATTGTTCCACACATCTTTATACTTCTTTCGCTGCATAGGTGTTTCATCAAACTAAGTCGTATGTTGCGAAAATTATTTCTTAGTTTACTCTTATTTTTGATTAGGTAAATGGCGTCGTTTTTTTGAATTTAATTGATCTTTAGCGGTCTAATCTTTGTTTGTTGAATTTCCAATACGATAAGCTTTAACATTATTCACGTTAAGGTCTGGGTGTATACTTTTAAATATATCAATTGCTTTATCAATGTCATTGCATTCCTCGCAGGGTTGAATATTGTAAATAATTATATTATTTGCCCTTCTCTGTCTATCGTTAATTTCGCTAATTATAAATTCTGAATCATATTGTTGTGAATTAGAAGTAACATTTTTAATTTAAGTTTTAGGTCTTCAACGGTAAGTGAAAGTTGATTAATAACTTCCATTAATGAGGAATTAACTTGCAACCAGAACAATTATCAGTCTTTTTATCATTTTCATTGCAATTATTGCATGCCCATTTAAAATTAAGTACACTCATGAAATTTAAAACTTGGACACCACAATTTCTGTAAACAAAAGTTTGCACATTGTGAAGCGGGTTTAAGGGTATCATTTACAATTATAACAGCAGGTAGTCTCAGCAGGGGTTATCTTATAGAAGGACTGTAGAATGAATCATTACACTAAGCACGTTTTAGAAAATAGGTAATTTACGTTGCTTACTTAATTTTTTCTTTAAAGAATATATTTGAAGGTATCGCTAATTAAACACCATAGCTCTATTAATTATCGAATCAAAATTTTGTTTAGGAAATGTTCACAAAACAAAATTAGAAATAATTTTGATTTAAAAAACGTCTACAAGCAATAACTTTTAAATTAAATCAAAAACTAAACATGGTTATTTGGGTTGACTGATTATTACTTATTTTTAAATAAATCTAACCTACTAATTATTGTAAGTTATTAAAAAAAATCATTAAATTCTCTATTCATAATATTTAGTCCTTACAAAATGTATATTTTATGACGTTTCATTTTTTCTGTAGTTAATATAAAAAGTGAAAATAAAAACTAAGGCAATTTTTATTGTCAACGTATATATTTAGTTTTTGACAAGAATTTATTACATAATTATAATTAAGATACCAAGTTATAGTTTAAAAATTAAATAAAAACTTTTTTTTAAATAAAGGTATTACCGAGGGCGATAACTAAGATAAAAATGTGTGACACCGATTTTAAATCACCTAGCATTCAACTCTTGATTTAAAAGATTTTTGAAGATTTTATGTGATCTAAACTTATTTATGAAGATTTTATTAGGTTTTAAAACCGGTTTAAACTGATTTATGAAGATTTTATTAGATTTAAACTGATTTATTTGGTATTAAAAAGATTTAACGTGATTTAAGGAGGTTTAGAGGTGATTTAAAGTGATTTAAGATCAAGTTTGTGATATTCAACTTGATTAAAAGTGATATTTTCCATCAATGGTAAGCACTTATTTAGTCAATACTATGGACTGTACGCCTAACAAAATGTTTTAGCCTAGGCAATCCTTAGATTTAGTTCTGTGTATTAAAACTAGAGATTCATAGATCTTCTGGGTAGCTACACTCGTTAGCTACTATCTAAGAACTGCACATACATCAGTACCTGAAAGTTAGTGACATAATTAAGTAATCATAAATCAAACACCATCAAAAATTCTGAAAATCACTTTATTTTGTTGAAAATAAAAAGTTTTCTTGATATCATGATGACAGTAGTATGCAACCTACTTGAATTTTTAAAAAAGGAATTACATAAAATTACTTCATTTAGTTATTGCAATCATTTAATTTATTAAAGGTACCTATCATAATTTTAAACCCTTATAAGTAATGTCTATTTTAAGCTTATCGGTCCGTTTTTAACGTGAATGGATCATTTCCGGATAAATCAATTGGACCATAAAAACAAATTCTTTGTTGACGAGTTGTATGTCCTTCTTTTGGGCCAAATGTAGTTTTCTTGATTTTTCTTAAGAAATTTTATTTCTGTTTTCTCTTCATTTCCGCCTGCCTTGCTAATAACCTTTCCTAAAAACCATCCTTCATCATAAAACACGGCATAGTATTTTCCAATTCAATTTTTAATAATCCTTTGGTAGTTGTATCGTCTCCATTTTCATCTTCCAAGCCGTTGAAATCATCAGGATCTTTTGAACTATCATGTACTGATATGTCTGATGAAGTATCTTCTGTTGAAGAATTCTCAATTTCAGTTTTGAAGCAACTTTGGAACGTTTACTTTTAAGCACAAGTTTGCTTTGCTCTTTTTTATTCTTGTGGGTTTTCTTTTATACTTTCTAATTTTATGCGTTAGGGGGTTCCCCTTACCTACAACAGTAATTTGAAATGTTGATAAATGTTAGAAAATAACATCAAGTTGGTAATTTACATCATTTTTGGCGTTATAGGATAGGATAGTTAAATTATTACAATTCGTCTTTATTACATTTTGGGAAAAGACCGAAAGGATATAAAATAAATTTCAATAAGATAAATAAGACAACGAGACTCCCAAGAGAATCCTTGAATCTCAGATTTGTCCTTTTCTTTTACATTTAATAATAACAGTCTTGAGTATTTTCAGACCAAAATAGGTTTAAAATCGGAGCAACAGATAAATAATTATTTCAAAACAATCTACAAATATGAAAATTACCGTAGTTATTTTAAATCAAATGTCTCGTGACGAAGACCAATACAAAACTTAGTTCATTTTGGTCGTTTGCCCGACACACAGTTTTGTTGCCCTTACCCTTAGCAAACGATCATTGCTTAACTTAGTCGTTGAGTTTTGAAAGAGCCAACATAAAGAGGTTTTTTTCATCGTCATAACTTTTCCTGAACTTAAAACAATTTTTAAGAAAGATGGTTTTTGAGGTTCTTCTGTATTATCAGGTTTATCATGGGAAGTGAAATCTTCTAATTCCAAAGCTCCATGTGATGAATACTCTTCTTTTAAAATATTTATTTCTTCATGGTCTGAATCGTTATCGTCATTATTTGAAGACTTGTTTAGAGATTCTTGACCGTTATTCACGTCAGGTAGTTCTGAAAAATCACATTAACTAGGTACTGCAAAATTCGAAGACCGGTAATATTAAAAATTATACAAAATTATACTCCTACAAGTTATACAATACAAGTAGGTACGAATTCAATAATACCTATACGGAAACCCTTTTTTTACCTAGTATGGATTATTACTAAGCTTATTACTTATGGTTACTTCCTAGACTATTACCTTGCTCTTCGTCACTTTCAATTTCCATGTCATTGTCGGGATCTGACTCTTTATTGACTTTCAAAATGATCCTGTAAAATATGTCACTGTCCACTTGAATTTCCATTTCCAAAAATAACGATGTCACGTATTCTACGGCTTCACCAATGGTTTTTTCGATATCCGCTTCTGATGGTAAATCCTGTTCAGTAGGGTTAGTATTATCTCCAAGTCTATTATTCTCCCTTGCGAATGCGTATCCTTCTACAAGAAATTGAGAATTTGTTTTAAAATATCCGCAAACTTTAACTATAATAAAAGGATGTGTATGAGGTAAGTATTTCAGCTAAACATATTAATATTATTTGGTGTTTTTAACAGAGCTTTTAACCATACTAGGTACAGGGTGTCCGGAATATCGGTTCAAAGATGGTACCCGAAAACGTTTATTTTTAATTTCAGGCTACTTCCCCATGAATCCGTAAATACGGATACGTACTGATAATTACCCAATGCGATGCTGTATAATTTAAAAAAAAAGGCGGTTCAAATTATACAGCATTCCATTGGCGAATGATTGACTACTACGGATCCATGGGGAAGCAGCCTAAGATGCCGTTTTAGCGAGCTCCAGTTTTGAAATTTTTCAGTAAACAGGAACGGGACAACTGTGGGAAAGATCTGCAAAAAAAGTTACAAAAAACCACTAACAATAATTATAAAAGTAGACTTGTTTCGACTGCAAAACTATCATCATCCGCACCAACTTCAAGCTTCATTCTACTTTTATAATTATTTTTTGTGGTTTTTGGTTTGTAACTTTTCATTTTAATAAATTGTTTTTAAATTAAATAAAAACGTCAAAGGGGGCTAGGTGATGTTAGATTTAAAGTAACAAACAACAAGTGGACGTATGCTTGCTTGCACAGTAAGGGTTTAATAATAAAGATATAACTGATTGGGCAGATTTGTCGACGAAAAGATATTTAGTTATTAAAAATTTACCTGTTTCTTGTGCAATTTGCCAATCAGTTCAGCTCTGGCAAGACGGTTGTAAGACTTCAAAGAGGGAGAAGTTTACCACCGTGGCAAATGTACTAGTTAGTGATCTAAGTTCCCGGAATTTTTTTTTCACATGGTTGGCTACTTAGTAGCCATGGATAAAATTTAGCGTTGGGCATTCACGGCATCTTCTTATATACTGTATAAGAGCATGAGCGTTAATTTCTATGCAGATATAACAGTTCAGTGTAATGAAATTTTTGCTCAAAGACGCTTGCTTGTCGATGGTGATAAGATAGCGCCATACTCGAAAAAATAAAACAGATACCCACATTTTGAATATCCTTTCTGTTGGCGTTAATTTCTTACATAAAAATGAGTCAAGAATAAATCGAGATATTTTCAAAAATACCTCTGTTCCTTTGGATTCGGGAACATGATTCTCTAACGCTTTAACTACGTTTTCTTGAGGTCATCTTGTCAAAACTGACAAAAGTTCATTTTGTCGGTAGGATTCAAAACAGAGGGTGTGAGACTATGTTTGTCCTTGGAAACAGTTTCAATTAATGTTTTTACATGATCACTTGAAATATCATACTTCCCAATTTTTAATGATACAGAAGGTTTTAGGAACACCGTTTTTAATTTAGTTCCAATGTGAATGGTATCCTGGATGTATAAAGGATTTAAAGGATTCTGTTGATTATCCTTCACAAAAAAGTAGTTTTGAATCGAGGTTTGAATCTTTATACGTAGGTAATCCAATTTCAATTTTCATCACTTTTAGCATCCTGCAGTCTCCATCAGTAGAAAATCCTTCGATAGTTATACCTTTTTCTTTAGCTAGTGCGACAATCTTCTTCCAACGTTTATAAACATCTTCTGTGGAAAATCTGTTATTAGTGCCATAAACGCACAAACAGAAACCTGAAGCCTTATCAACTATAGGTTGACAAATGATTACGTTGATGTAATTGGATTTTGAATCGTTATCAAAGTAACGTTCAATTTGTTTGAGCGAATCAAAGGGAAACCTATTTAACATAGGTAATCCGTTTTCGTCCAGTGGTGGTCTAAATCCTACCAGCTGATTATTTTTGGCGAATACTGTATTCTACTGTTAATAGCCGTTTGATCCTCGCTCAACCATACATTTAATGGATAATTATGTTCTGTTAAGTATTCTATTAATTCAGAGAATCGCAATAAACCTTCTTGAATTCCCTTGATTATCTATCACACTTTTACGGATTGTGGAAGGACTTGGCATAATATTTCTTAAATTAAGGTGTAACGTTTCATACATCAGTTTGCCTCCGATTAAATACAACCATGTACAGAAGTCTTTAAGGTTTTTTTCATATTTTCTGCCTTTGTACTCACAAGGTTTGGTGTTTTATCAAAGCCTTGAAGAAAACGGAAATACTGTTATTATTTGACACGTCTAGGTTTAAACCATTTAGCTCACAATTCAGTGTTTTTTTTATATCTGAATTCATGGATAAAATAGTTGTAAATTCTTTTTCTATTTTCTCAACCAGGGGAAAGAAATCTGTAATGTGATAGTTATTAACAGAAGCAGTTTCCAATTTTCTGAAAGTTCGTTGTTGTCGACTATATACCGGGTCTCGCCATTTACTGGGTTTTGAGGAACACGCAGCTGCTGGAAGATCTGTTAGTACAAGGCGAGGTACAAGGCAGGTGTTACTGTTGTCCTCCATTATAATATTCTCAGTTGTAGTAACCCTGCCTTGTGAAAAATTTTGAAGCTTGGTAGTCTCTGACGAGGTCTCCGACGTCATCTCGTCTTCTGTATTAGTCTGAAGATTAGTCCCATAGCTCTCACAACTAGGTATAACCGAGAAACCTTCTGTTAAAACACTTTCATTACCAGTTGTTGATCCTCGAATATCATTAAATGATTTACGCAAAATATTTTGATATGTACTGTTTCTATAATCAATTTGGATTCCGGTGTTTTCTACTGCTAAAAGTGTAGAGCTCGGTGTAGAGGGTATGATCTTAGGTATGAGCTCGGGTATGACAAGATTTTGCAAGATTGTAATCGATGACTTCATTTCTTTTGGCTGTGCTATTTGGTTCAAAAGTTAGTCCATGATGTAGATTCACTCCTTCACAAGCCGAGTCACAAGCTTCTTGATTTTGGAGCACGTTAGGTTTGTCAAAGAATTCGTTTTCTTTTCGTAGGTAGGAGAAAATAGAACATTGCACTGCTTTTTTGTACCTTTTTTTATGATCTCCGCTAAATGCGACTTAAAAATGTCTTTGATAATTTGACAAAAGCCAAGTACCTGAGGTCGCCATAAATATTTTTGTACTACATGAACAAACGAAACATTTTACTAAAGAGGCCCTTGAATCCTGGAAGTAGTTCAACTGTAATATTTGTCACTTTCTTTAGTAATGCTTGTATTGTATCCTCATCCTCTTTCAGGTTTCGGTACAAAAATTCTTGGGTCCATCGAATGGCTTTTTTCCAGAAGTCTGTCGAGGACGTCCTTTCGGTAATCTGGTCTATTACTGCATAACTATTGCCAAGGGAATTTGATGTGAGTAAAACGGTGAATCTCGTGATGAACTAAAAGATGATGGCTGAGAACTAGTCAGTTCATTTCCAGATTCAACATTAGTATGCAAATGGGTTTCGAGTACGGATTTGGGAGATTTTTTTGGTGAATTCTTTTTATGTTGCTTGAATAACGTTTGTGTTTCTTTTATCAAGGTATGACTTTTAGGTTTAGCTGATGAATGATGCTGTCCAGCAATAACTTGTTCACAAAACTCTTTGATTTTAAACAGCATTTTCTTTTGTCCTGGCAGAATACGAAATTTTTCCGAATCTGATTTAAACATCCTAGATAATACTCAATGCTTTCTGGAAATAAACACTTAATTTGAGTTCTGGCAATCTCTTCTATTTCCTTTAGGTCGTTATCGTCCAAAGTGGCTAAAGAGACAATATTGTCAAATCCAGTGAACCTCAACAGATGTTCTAAGTAGGTTGGCAATGTCACATGGAAAGCGTTTTTTGAATTTAACAAACACGTCCTCGCCCGAGTCTTCGCCTATAACTTTAATATTTTTATCCATTTCGCTATTTCCATGCATATTTTTTGGATTTTATCACCAATTCCTAGGATCAAACAAGCTGTTATTAAGAAATTCATTAATTTGTTGCCGGTCAAACTTTATTTAAACAAAACCCAGTTGTGCCATTCTAGTTTAACATGGTCTAGCTAAATTTAGATTAGTTGTTAGGAAACTGAGTCTGTGATTGGCTATTCTATAACAACTGACCCTTAATGACAAAAAGAAGCGAACCTAACGTAGCCAAATTCAGTGGATTGACTATATTGAGTTCGTTAGCTTACATTTCTCAAGTTAAGGTAATATAAATTCAGTATAAATTGCTCGTGAAGTCTGGTACTGGTAAACAATTTTTTCTGAAATCTGATTCTACCGGTAACATAATTGTTATTAGAAGGTTAAAAAGTAATAATAAGTATGAAAGAATGCATTTCTTGGGCGGCTGTAAAATATTTTCAAAACAGACTATAAAAATGCAAATTCGAATGTTTTATCTGACAACACGAAATAAAATGACCGTGTTTCCATAATCTATAACATGACTTCGAACATGACTCAACCAACCAAATAATTGTATTTTAAAATCAGCATCCTTTTGATGCCGCTGACGAACGGCTTTTTTCACGAATTGGCATAGTTCAATCGATGATAAATCATACTCGAGATCATATCTTGATAAAAAACAATACATTGTAATTCCTTAATGCCTATAGGTATAACTACAATTAGGCATCTAATGTAAATAATTATTATTTTGTAACCTACCTTCTTAAAAACAGAGTAGAACTATGCACAAACAATGTTACACCCGAGGTTACACTCAAATGCAATAATACTCACGAAAACCCGCAAGACGCATGAACGAGTAATGGGTGTGGGTCGAGGTGAGGGTAGTTATATGCAGAATGCAGCAGGGAAACTTGATAAGATTTCTTCAAATTTATACTGATTTAAAGCAATTTAAGCAGATTTAAAGTGATTTAAGGTGATTTAAAGTGATTTAAGTTGATTTAAAGTGATTTTAAGTTGATCTACACAGATTTAAAGTGATCTTAGGCTGATTTAAAGTGGTTTATTCAAGATTTAAACTGATTTAAATCCATCTGTACACTGATTTATCTTAATTATTTTTACCCTCGGGGTATTACTATATAAATAAATATAAGAAATCAATAATGGGTGTGACCTCCATTATTATTGATACATTCTTGGAGGCGTCTGCTTATTGACGCTATCAAGGTATCAATATAATTAATATTAATCGTTTCCCTATGCGGTATCAATGGCTGCAATTAGTGCATTACGGTTTACTGGTATAAAATTTGGCCCTTGTTGTCTTCGAATAACAGCAAGTATTCGAGCCCAAACATTTTTGATAATGTTAAAATCTGGGCTTTTTGCTGGCCAGGGTAACAGCTCCAAGTTATTTTCTCGTATCCAATTGCGCACAACCCGCGAAGTATGAATAAGGGCCGTTGTCCTTTAACAACAAAAATACAATATGAAAATGTTAATTCAACAGATCCCGAACTATTTTTTGATCTATTTTTATCATAGTGAAATAAGAATACTTACTTGTTGGAAAATATAAGCTTCGTCTGGATAAAACATTTTGACTGAAGGTTTCATAATAGTTTCCAAAATATCTAAATACGCAGCAGAATCAAGACGTCCATCGATAGCCCAACAAACTCCTGGACCCCGCGCGCTAACCCAACCCCACACATTCACAGAAAATAACCACTTCGTTTTTAGGACATATGTGATTATTTTCGTAACGAGTTCCTTCCATTCTAAAAACTTTTAGTGGTCCATCGTTGCGGCAATTGAACGTTTTTCGTCGGTAAAAATCACTGATTCCAAAATTCCAGGTTCGTTCACATATCGCCTTGCAAATTCCAGACGACGTCTCATATTTTCGTCACTGAGAACTTCTTTCGCAGCAGCATTATACTTCTTTATTCCCATCTCCTTTAATCTTTTTTTGTGCAGTTATACGGCATCCGGGAAAATGTATATCTGCTATAGCCCTGGGGTATGTAGCAAATGGTTGTTCTGTTACGTAATGAAACAACTCGAGATCTTGAGCACGTGTAGATACTTTAGGTCTACCACTTCCGATGGCTCTTTCCAAAGTGTGTTCAAGATTCCATTTTACTCGGTAATGCCCTACGGTGCTTTTGGTATATCTAACATACGTGAAATTTCACGCACGCTACGGCCCGCCGCTAATTCCGAAACAATCCGCGCTTTCAAATCAGCACCGAGATGAGGTGGCATTTTCACAACACTTGAAATTTTAAACTAAAATGGAATTTACATTTCTTACTTTATTTATTGGTTCACACTACCCCCTTCTCAAACAGTAGGTAATTGTTTATTTATTACATACTTCTAATGACCAATGTAACAACCCTTAGAGCAATATGACTCAAAGGAAGTAAATTAAACAAGCAAGGATATTCTATTGTTATTGAAACTTATTCATAAAGTAAAAGCCATTTCCTTATAATGCTAATGGACAGGATTTTCTTTTAAGTATTAAGATTACAATAGAGGACTTATAAACTTTCGAAAATATCTAATTATAAATATTTACACTGCAATTGCGCTTTTTCCTTAATAATTTCTTAGCAATAACATACACGTTCTTGGTTTTAAGTTGTCATAAATTTGATATGATATAAATTTGTGTTTCTAATATTACATCACAAACTAATCTTTATTCGCCAAAAAATTGTTGCTTAAGTTGTAAAGCTTCGTACACACCTGAACAACAAACCGAGCAACAAACATAACAACGAACCGAAAGTCAAACAGAACGACAAACGATCTTTTATGATTTCACAATCCGAACAACAAACGGAACGTTTGTGCTGTTCCATAATTATTTTCAGTAGTTTTCAGTTCATATATATTTATTATTGAGAAGAGAAAATTGCGGAAAACAAGAAGATAGTGCCAACCAAATTTTTACGCACAAAGAAGAGTAAAAAATTATAATTTACTTTGCTTTTTTTTTTATTTTGGAAATTTCCCGCCCAAATGATGCTAATAGGGACATCATTTTTTTCTTGCATTCTTAAACACTGATTAATTTAAAACATTTTTCTTCTGTCAACTCCATAATATTACCTAAAACACAACAAACCCACAAAAGGGAGGACAAAATAAATAATTTAATTCTCCCGCATAAGTTTGTTCGCCGTTTTGTTTAGATTCGTCCAAACCTGCAAACGCATTCGCGCGCATTTTCTTTGATGTCGGAGAAAAACCGACAAGTTGCGGGAACGCCGCAAACCGTTCGTGGAACAATCAGGACTTGCGAATCTGTTCTAAAATTCGTACGTAGCACCGTCCAAATTAATGTTCCGATTGCCGTTCGGTTCGTTGTTCTGTTTGTTCCTCGGTTTGTTGTTCAGGTGTGTACGAAGCTTTACAATAAGCATATTAATATGAACTATATCTTATGAAAGGAGAGTTATGTAACTATAATTAACGACTTAACGTTACGTTAGTAGATTCCATTTACTATTTACACATATTTTCTTGGAACATTCGATAATTAACTATCGGGATATGATGACCCTATACTTCGCAGGTTGTGCGCAACTGGATACAAGCAAATAACTTGGAGCTGTTACCCTGGCCAGCAAAAGCCCAGATTTTAACATTATCGAAAATGTTTGGGCTCGAATACTTGCTGTTATCCGAAGACAACAAGGGCCAAATTTTATACCAGTAAACCGTAATGCACTAATTGCAGCCATTGATACCGCATGGGAAACGATTAATATTAATTATATTGATACCTTGATAGCGTCAATGAGCAGACGCCTCCAAGAATGTATCAATAATAATGGAGGTCACACCCATTATTGATTTCTTATATTTATTTATATAGTAATACCTTTATTTAAAAAAACGTTTTCATTTAATTTTAAACTATAACTTGGTATCTTAATTATAATTATGTAATAAATTCTTGTCAAAAACTAAATATATACGTTGACAATAAGAATTGCCTTAGTTTTTATTTTCACTTTTATATTAACTACAGAAAAAAATGAAACGTCATAAAATAGTTATTTATGTACCAAGGACAAAAAAGTGCACTTTTATGTACGAGACTGCAATTTGCTAGCGGGCGTTAGCCGAGGCAAGCAAACAGAGCAGGTTATTCCAAAAAGCACTTTTTTCCGAGGTACATATTAATTTTTTCCGTTGACCTTAAATTAATTAATTTTCTATTGATTACCGTTTCCTGAAAACAAAATGTTTAGTAATTTTAAACAAAAATTTTACGTTTGTTCTGATTTTACTGTACCTAATATTCACTTCACCGTTCAGTATTGTAACATTTAGTGTAAAATTTATTAAAGGAAATAAAAGCTTTAACCCGCGTTCGAATATTGTACCGATAAAGCATTTGTTTACAACAATCACATAATTTTTATAAGAGCACTTGATTATGATAGGTAATAGGTAAAACATGTACTTTTTTATAATTTATTAAAATAATAATAATTACATTTAGGTAGTGTTATTTTGAAGTATATTTAAAAATGTAGTTATAGTTGGAAGCCTACCCTCCAAAATTAATGCATTTCTTTAATTGTTTATGATCAAAGATGTAATGAAGTTTCTCCTATTAAACACATTAAAGTCGATTCTTACTAATTGGACATATAATAGTTATAAGACTGAGTTTGTACCGTGGTCAGACTTATAATCATTTTATATTCAATAAAAATATTGCCTGACCGTAAGAAAGTATGCAAACGTAGTTTTTGATTCACTCCGAAAATGTTTCAAAAATGTAATAATCTTCTTTCAGCTTATTGAAAACTGTGAAATTCACCTTGTTTTTGTGTACGAATAAATCTTGAACCCAGTAATGTTGATGGCTTATATGATTCTATTTTTGTTTTTCCTGCGACAGAATCAATATTCAAATGATTTTTCACAAGTAATTACTGTTCTTGTGTTTTCCATTAGCATTATTACTTATTTACATCAATCAAATACAGTAATAGAAAGGTACCCATAATTAACTCACTTCTACTGTAAGTTTTTGTATTTTTATGATCGTGAAAATTTTGTATCGGAACTCCGCTTCTGTATCAAACTGTTACCTAATAAAATTGTCTAAAGCAATCTCAAGTCGTATGAATTCTGTCTTACCTTATAAATGAATAACTTTAAAGAAGTTAAAGTGTTACATATTGAAAACAATGTATCGAGATATTGTGAGATTACAACCAGGCTCTTCTATATGCTTCGCACATTGTAGAAACTATAAACAATTTATTAATATCATTTCAAAGCACTTAAAATCATTTCACTTGTAATTTGAACAACAAATTGTTTTTTGTTCAAAGTTGTGTGGGATTGAGAATTGAGGTTATAAATGAAGTAAACAAACAATATTCTGCAGTATCTAAAATGTTTCAGTATGTACCTAAAGTTACTGTAATATCCTATGTAGTCACTAAATTCATCCTTTCTTAAAAATGGGTTTTCATACTGGTTACTTCGGCTTTATTTAATTTGACATAAAATTATAATTGACATTGACAGATGTTTGCGGACGAAAAGTGTTTGCGGACGAAAGTGTTTTCACGGTTGAAAAGTATTCATTTAAAAAAGTGTTACTTTATGATTATGCAGGAGTACGTAAAACTCAATTTTATAATGAGGTCGACAGAAAATATACATTTTGTAAGGACTAATATTATGAATAGAGAGTTTAATGATTTTTTTTTAATAACTTACAATAATTAGTAAGGTTAGATTTATTTAAAAATAAGTAATAGTCAGTCAACCCAAATAACCTAGTTTAGTTTTTTGATTTAATTGAAAGGATTATTGCTTGTAGACGTTTTTAAATCAAAATTGGCTTCTAATATAATAATTTTGAAAACATTTTCCCTAAAGAAAATTTTGATTCGATAATTAATCGAGCTATGGTGTTTAATTAGCGATACCTTCAAATATATTCTTTAAAGAAAAAATTAAGTAAGCAATGTAAAATTACCTATTTTTCTAAAACGTGCTTAGTGTAACGATTCATTCTACAGTCCTTCTATAAGATAACCCCTGCTGAGAACTACCTGCTGTTAGAATTGTAAATGATACCTTTAAGTCCGCTTCACAATGTGCAAACTTTTTGTTTACAGAAATTGTGGTTGTCCAAGTTTTAAATTTCATGAGTGTACAGTATTAAAAATATCAAACTATTGTTTAGATATATTAACACATTTGGAGTGATAATACTGATAGCAAAAGTCACACTTCAAACCTTGAGATTTTTTGATTTTATTGCTTGAGTACAACTTTCGCAAATATTTGACATTATCAAAGGTTTTAACTATTTCACTGCTACACAATTTTAAACCAATCGATACACACAACGTTTCAACTATATGTTATAATACTGCATCATAGGATTTAAGGATGGATGTGTTGAAAAAGATTTTCAATCAAAGAAAACTGAAGATTATCATGAAGAGATAACCAGCAAAGTTTTCGAAAAATGATTTTACAAATTCTAGGCGGCTAGAGTTAAATTCTGTGATCGTGATGGACAATGCTTCTTATCACAGCAGAAAAACCGAGAAGATTCGTCAATTCTTGCACAAAAAGGCATATACACAAGCTTGGTTAGAAAATCAATCGATTGTGTACCTTCCAGATTTATGGTAAAAACTGAGCCTTTGCATCTTGTTAGAGAAGCTGCAGTTATACCAAAACATTTCGTTAATGAAATGGCTAAAGAAATGAGTTTTACAGTTTTGCGATTGCCTCCTTACCACTGCGAATTAAATCTAATTGAATTGATATGGGGTCAAGTAGAAAGGAACAATACAACCTTTAAAATGAATGCTCTTCATCAATTATTTTGCCAGAAATAAATAAAGTTTCTGCAGACAATTGAAAAAACACAAAGTGAAGAGGAAAAAATGTGGCAGTCGACATTACAATGGACATTATCGTGGAACCGTTAATAATTCATTTGGGGATGACCCTTCTTTATCTGAATCTGACTCATCATAAAAGTTAAATAAAAATTATGTTTTTTCAATGTAAAAATGTTAAATTAACTCTCATAATGTACCTATGTGATACAATTTAGCAATAAACGTTTGTTCAATTTGTAATGAAGATTTGAACTTGTCGGGGAATTTTTTATATCTGTTCCTTTTGTTACTTTTAGAGTTCAGTACTTAATTTATACATACATTTTACATACGAACTTGTTACGTTATTTATTTATTCATCTACATTTTATAAAGAAGAATTTACAGTTCAGTGCACTGAAATAAAAATAATTACCAGCGCAACAAAGTTGTTACCACAACTTTTAGGTTATGTGGGATTAAGTAGAATACGAATCAATCGTTCTACATACCAAATGTTTACAATAAATTCTTACAAAAATAATACAACAAAATTAACAGAGAATTTTCGAGGTTTGATAAAGTTAATTAAGTAGAAAAATTTAAAGCTACCATAAATATCACTTGTAGAGAGGATACTGTGGGCACTAGTTTAGTCTTTAAAGTTTTGTTCAATTGCATGTAATGAAAACGGTAGTAATCAGAAAAGCCGAAGAGAAATTACAGACGAACTTTTAGACTAACATCTGTAAATGTGATAAACGGTTGCCTTTTATCACGAAGAGGTTTCAAAGTGTGTAAGCCTTCAGCGATTTCTAATATCAAAGAATCTTAGGCGACCGAGGAACAATTTAAAATCTAATTAAAGAACTTTGGTTGCTCACCTTTTTAGTTACTTAAAGAAGTTAGTGTTTGGTTTATATTAATATTAAAGGTGTAATCTGGACAAAGACTCGGTTTCAACATGGCCCTGAGCTCTCTAACTCCCATTATGAACACTGCTTTCCGCTAACTTTACAGAATTACCAATAAAAAACCTATTTAGGCTGTTTAAACTTAATCATTGTTTCAAACTTTTTCTAAGATATTATAGATATATTTTATGGGACTTGGTGTAACTGCATTCATGTTATTCAGCGCAGACTCGCGTCATATTTTGAAAGTCGTTCTCGTAGGCCACTTGGTGTTCACAGTTAGTTTAAAATACTTGATGCAAAATTAAAATTTCATTCCATTCCATTTTTTTAGAATAATTAAATAAATCATGGATTTTGAAAAAATGTGCCTTGATTTCTTTCGCAAGTTTTTTCCTTAGTCTTAATGAATACATTTTGGCGTACAGTTTCGGAAAACGCTGCTTAACGTATCAGTTTATTAACTTGTTTTTTCTATGAATACAGTTAATTTTTTTTAATGTTTACTCTTTATTCAATTTAATGCAACAATTTAAATCAATTTATTATTTATTTTATCTCCGTATACATTATTATAATGTGCTCCAAATATCTCGTATGAAGGATTTGATTTTCAGTACAGCTGACTGAATAGTGTAATTGAACTCACGTTTTTAAAGGTGGAATAAATTTTCAATAAGTCGATTTTAAAGTTTCATAGCAAAATAATATTGACAATTTGTAACTCAGGAAGCGGAACAAGTTATCAATTTGCTGACATAACTTATGTATTTTAGAATTTCCAACATCAAGCAGTCTTCTAAAGTTGCAACCGACGACATAAATTATCTCAAAATTTTCTGCTTATTTAGTTCATTTCCACAATATTTCAAGTATGTATAGAATAAAGTTTTGTAAATACCTTTTTATTTACTAAAACAGTACTGCATTTAATTACTTAAAAACTTTTAACAATCTATCAAAATAACAAGTTAGAGTTTAGCATAAATATTCATTTATTGAAAACTAAGATTCTTGACATTTATTTAAATAGAAAATTTCTATATACTTAATACAATTATTAATCATCTAATTCAAAAATTCTGTGCAAATACTATTTTGAAGTTGACTTTGTTGCAAAGTACCAATTTCATTTCATATACTCTATCCAAACAACCAATGTGTGCCAATATTAAGATTTACTTTTTACTAAGAAAATTGATGAAGACAATGACACATGCTTAAAATGGTATTCTACGAGAATGAAGATGCCCTTTAGGCATTTATAAGACATGTCTAACTGAACAATTAAATATATTCAAATTTTATTTTGTTTACATTTTGTTAATGTGTTCTGTCAACCATGCTTTATACAGTGTCATCCCTAAAGTCTGCACCAAATGGGAAACTTCTTTTTATTGTGCGTTTTCGATAAAAGTTATTCTTTATAAAGTTTGTGCATTTTCTAAAGCTAAAAATGCACTAACACAATGTAGCAAAATACACGTAATATACAAGGTGCATTCGAAAATTTGATTTTGATTCAAGAGTAAAGTGCCCTTATTTCAGTAAATATCAAAAATTTTATTTGAAAAAGTTGTTTTTCATTTAAAAACATCAAGATTTGAAGTCATGGCCATCTAGGACAAAATTTTAAGTTTTTCCAATTTCCAATTAGAAGAAACGAACTGAGCCTGTTGTGGGATAGACATCATACTGAGATGTAATTTAATTTTGATGTTTAGTGTATCAATATTATAGAAAATGATATTTTCTTATAATACTGATTTGTTTTGAGCAATTCTTGGTGTCAACAGAAAATCAAAGAACTTTGCACCAAAAATGTTGAAGTTTATTCTAATGAATAAAACAATTGACCATAATTAGCACAATAATTGGACAATTTGTAAATTACAAGTTTTTTTAAATAAACTGTTGTATACAAATGTTGTTTAATTATCATTTAAAGCAAATCTTTTTCTTATAGCCACCATTTTAAAAACATTGGAAAAAATTCAAGTTTTTCCTAGATAGCCATGACTTCAAATCTTGATGTAGTTTTAAATGGTGAACAACTTTTTCAAATAAAATTTTTTGTTATTTACTGAAATAAGGAGCACTTTTACTTCAGACTCAAAATCAAATTTTCAAATGCACCTTGTATATTACGCGTCTATCGCCACATTTTGTTGGTGAATTCTTAGTTTTAGTGGATGCACAAACTTTTAAAAAAAATAACTTTTATTGAAAAACCTATAATAAATAAGTTTCCCATTTGGTGCGGACTTTGGGGATGACTGCTAATATGATTACTCTAAGTATTTCTTCAGTTTTACAATTAAAACAATACTTTTGAAAGACATTTTTCCCATTATAGTTTGAACAAAAACCGGATATTGAATCAATAAGTTTTATTTAAATTTTTTCAACATTTTTATGAAATTCTTTCATTCTTGGATTAATTATGAAACATTAAAAAACCCAATTAAGCTAGTATTCTTTATCGGTTTTAAATGGAAAAATATGATGTCGCTTCAGTAAGGGTAAAATTGTAAAGTAACATTACGTTAAAAATTTTTAAAATGTTATTTTCAACAGACACTGATTTTTGAGAAAAAGTCATTTTTAAAATCTTTTCAATTTAAATTTCAATTCAGTTTCCCTGGATACGTAGCATGTCATCAGATCTTACAATTCAACTGTTCAAAAGTATTTGGCATAAGCATGCTCTACCTTGAAATCTCAGCATTTAACGAACAAAACACATACTTAGTTGAGCAAGACTTGATAATACTGTTTTGTGTTTGCACTGAAGCCAAACGGCTATATTGTCTGTCTGTTTGTGAAAAACAAGTATTCGCTCTAAGATCCATTCAATTATTTATGGTAATAACCGAATCAGCAAATTTTAACTGACCTTTCCTTGCCTGCTGCGGTTGTTTTTTGCAAATGTGACAGATACCATTTTGCCTCTCCAAATTTTCCAAAAATGAAGAACATATTTTGGAACTTGTTACTCCACCTCTAAAAAGAAACACAGTTTTCTTTTTAAAAAATGCACCTAAACGAGAAACGTTAGCTTTACGATATACCCTACGAGGTGCACATTTTTGAAAAAATTTTGAAATCTTGATAACAGTTAGTTACGCAAAAACCTATCAAAATAAGCGACCTAACGTTGTTTTTTTATACGGGTCCGTAAAATAATGCGAGAAAAAACTTACAAAAGGTTTATTTTTTCTAACGCTTAGAGCTAGAAACATGAATCAAAAAAAAAACAATTGTAATTTTGCCAAATATTCGAATGGCTTAGCGATACAGGGTTCAATTTCACCCGAAAAAAATTTTTTTACTCACGGACTTGGTGACTCGACTCGGATAACGGTCGGCGTTCTGCCTCTTGACCTAAATAAACTCCGTTCCAAATATTAAAATAGTCCAATCCAAATAAACTCTGTTCTAAATAATTTATTTAGTAATTAATTTTAATTTGCACTGGATTATTTTGGTAGTTATTAATAATTCCAAAATTAATCGAAACTAAAAACGTACAAAGATTAAATGCAGTCGTTGCCGACCGACGAAATTTATAATTAATTGTTTTTGCTATATTTTTTTTTTAGAGCAAACCAAAATAGTTTTTTGTGCACAAAACTTCTCAAGATATTTTGCGTATTTCGTATTTTCCGAATTCTTAGACCTAAAAATTCGTTTAAAAATGGAAACGTATTGTAATCATAACTTCGGTTTTCCAAAGGTTTTCTTAGTTTTTTTATTTAACTACCTGGAAATGTGTTCTTGATTTGTTCTTGAATTTTTATTAAAAGTATACTTTATTTATAATAATTTATATAATTTTATATAAGGAGAAGATCTATCTACAAAGCCTGATATGTTTTTGTTTCTATTCTTGTAAATGTATAATGCGAGTAGTGCGTAGTAACTAAAGTAGCAGCAAAATAATTTTTTATTTATTTTTCATTAGAAATGCAGAAAAAACTGAAACCAAAAAATTAAATTTTATCATAACTTCGGATTTTGTTAAATTTTGATTTCTTAGTCTTTTTTTTTTATTTAACTACATAAAAATATATTTATGATTTCCATATAAAAGTAAACGATTTTGAATTATATGTTTTTAAATTTTGTGTACAAAAATCTAACAACCGTTGTTCAAATTTTTTGTTTCAATTAGGAAGACATTTTTTAAGTACTAAATGGTTATTTTTCAAAAATCACAAAAAAATGTGAGGTTTTTTTTTCATTTTAATAGCGTAATAAGTAAGCTGATTTTGAATTTTTTACAGTTTTTAAGAATGAAGAAAAACAAAATCATAATATTTTAGACTAAATAAGTGAATAATGATTTTTCCCAAGGCGGCGCTGGGTTAGGGCCGACAAAATCAACTCAACTTCGATTTTCATAATTTGAGCAGCGAAACGAGCTGTGTCTTTACCAAGTTGAATAGAGACTTTTTTTGAGTAAGGAAAGTTAGCGTACAATTTTCATCAACACGGTTCGGCGTTGAGCTAGGATTCCGGAAAAGGACCTTAATTTAGAGAGGGAAGCGAGCCGTGTTTTTACTAAAGTTACATTAAAACTTTTTTTGAGTAAGAAAAGTTAGCGTACAATTTTCCCCAACACGCTCTGGCGTTGACCTAGTGCCGCGGAAAACGACGGTACTATGAACTTTAATTTAGTGAACGAAGCGAAGCAAAATAATATTGCCAATTTGTAACTCTGGAAGCGTAACAAGTTATCAATTTGCGACATAACGTAACATTTTTAGAATTTCCAACATCCGACGAGTCTTCTAAAGTTGCAACCGACGACATAAATTATCTCAAAATTTTCTTCTTATTTAGTTCATTTCAGCAAATATTTCATGTATGTATAGAATGAAGTTTTGTAAATACCTTTTTATTTACTAAAACAGTACTGCATTTAATTACTTAAAACTTTTAACAATCTATTAAAATAACAATTAAGTTTATCATAAATATTTATTTATTGAAAACTAAGATTCTTGACATTTATTTAAATGAAGATTTCTATATACTTAATACAATTACTTATCATCTAATTCAAAATTTTGTGCAAATACTATTTTGAGTAAGACTTTGTTGCAAAGTACCAATTTATTGCATATACTCTATCCAAACAACCAATGTGTGCCAATATTATGATTTACTTTTTACTAAAAAAATTGATGAAGACAATGACACATGCTTAAAATGGTATTCTACGAGAATGAAGGTGCCCTTTAGGGATTCATAAGACATGTCTAACTGAATCGTCAAATATAATTTTGTTTACATTGTTAATGTAACAATGCTTTATATGACACTTTAGTATTTCTTCAGTTTTGCAATTAAAACAATACTTTGAAATGCATTTTCCAATATAGTTTGAGCAAGAAACCAGGTATTAAGTCAATAAGTTTTATTTAAATTATTTTCAACATTTTATTAAATTCGTTCATTCTTGGATTAATTATGAAACATTAAAGAGACGCAATTAAGCTAATTATTCTTCATTGGTTTTAAATGGAAAAATATGATGTCGCTTCAGTAAGAGTAAAATTGTAAAAGTAACATTACGTTAAAAATTTTAAAAATGTTATTTTCAACAAACACTGTTTAAATTACACGTGAATTTTTTCAGAAAAAGAGTAATCTATTAAAATCTTTTCATTTTAAATTTCAGTTCAGTTTTCCTGGATACGTAGCATGTCATCATGATCTTACAATTCAACAGTTCAAAAAGTATTTGGCATAAGCATGCTCCTACCTTGAAATCCCAGCATTTAACGGGCAAACCACATGCTTAGTTGACTAAGACTTGATAATACTGTTTTGTGTTTGCACTAAAGCCACACGGCTATATTGTCTGTTTTTGTGAAGAACAAGTATTCGCTCTAGAATCCATTCAATTGTTTATGGTAATAACCAAATCAGCAAATTTTAACTGACCTTTCCTTGCCTGCTGCGGTTGTTTTTTGCAACTGTAACAGATGTTGTTTTATCTCTTCATATTTTCTACAAAATGAAGATCATATTTTGTAACTTGTTACTACACCTCTAAAAAAAACACAGTTTTCTTTTAAAAATGCACCTAAACGAGAAACGTAGCTTTTACGATACACCTACGAGGTACACAAGGTATTTTTGAAAAATGTCAAAATATCGTTTAAAATTCACCGGGTATACTTTAAAGGCGTATATCTCGATAACGGTTAGAGTTACGCAAAGACCTGTCAAGATAAACGATCTAACGTTGTTTTTTTTCTTACGGGTCCCGTAGAATAATGCAAGAAAATAAACTTACAATAAGGTTTATAGTGTCGCAAGAAAATTCAAAACAGCTAAAAATATAGTAATTGATTAGTTCTTTGTTGAGGAGGGACATCAAAAACTACTACGTCGTTTTGCAGACAAACGACGAAGTGGTTTTTGGTGCCCCTCCTCAGCATGAGCTAAATCAATTACTGAAATCTTATAGGAGGAAATATCTACCTTTCATCTAAAAGTTATATTTATTTAAACTATGTTTTTTTAATTTTCCTAACGCTTAGAAACTAGAAACATAAATCAAAAAAGAAAAACATTAGCAATTTTGAAAATTTTCGAATGGTTTAGCTATACAGGGTTTAATTTTACCCAAAAAAAATCTTTTACGCACGGACTTGGTGACTCGCCTCGAAGGCCGTCGGCGTTCTGCTTCTTGACCTAAATAAACTCCGTTGCAAATATTAAAATAGTCGATCCAAATAAACTCTGTTCCATAAATAATTTATTTAGTAATTAATTTCAATTTGCACTCGATTATTTAGGTAGTTATTAATAATTCAAAATTAATCGACACTAAATACGTACAGAGATTTTGCCAACCGACGAAATTTATAATTAATTGTTTTTGCTATTTTTTTAACCGGTAACCAGAATAGTTTTTGTGCACAAAACAGATTTATAAAAATAGAAAAAAATTAAATTCTATTTTTTTGGTGTTTGAAATTGCAAAATCATATAATAAGGTTTATGCTTTTTCTCAAGATATTTTGGGTATTTCGTATTTTCCGAATTCTTGGACCTAAAAATTCGTTTAAAGAAAACGATTTTTTATCCAAAGTATACTTTATTCAGAATAATTTTATATAAGGAGCAGATCTATCTACGAAGCCCGATGTTTTTTGTTTTTATTTATTGTAAATGTATAATGCGAGAGTGCGTAGTAACTAAAGTAGAAGCGCAATAGTTTTTTATTTCAATTTATTAGAAATTCAGAAAAAACTGAAACTAAAAAATTAATTTTTATCATAACTTCAGTTTTAAGTTTTTGATTTTTTAGTCTTTTATTTTTTTTATTAAACTACATAAAAATAAGGTCATGATTTGCATAAAAAAGTAAACGATTTTTAAATTATATATTTTAAATTTTGTGTACAAAATCTAACTACGGTTTTTCAAATTTTTGTTTCAATTAGGAAGACATTTTTAAGTACTAATTACTAATCACTAAGTATCACAGAGAAATGTGATGTTCCTTTTCATTTAAAAAAAATATTAGAAAACCAACTTATCTTGTTTTAATTATATTGTTACCGCGTCCTTCAATAATTTTCATTTTTTTTTTGCTTTCTGTATTTTGTTTTAGTAATTTAAGTTTATTTAGCATATTGAATATTGTTCTATAATTGGAATTTTTCTTTCTGTTGAACAATAAAGATTATTATTATTATTATTATTATTTTAATAACGAAATAAGTAAGCTGATGTATGAATGTAAAGCTTTCTCGGCTGTTGTCACTAAGATTATTATCTTCCGGGTTGAACCGTGTTCGTCCTTCCTTCCTTCGTTCTCTACTTGACGTTTCACTAACCATGCTGTTAGCTTCTTCAGAAGTTACTCTAAAGACTGATGTTGTTGCCTTCTGCTCCTCGTTATATACCTATGTTCCGCATCAGTCTTTAGAGTAACTTCTGAAGAATAACAGCTGCTTAAAACGTCAAACAGAAACGAAAGAAGGAAGGACAAACAAACTCAACCCTGAAGATAATAATCTTAAATAACTGATTTTGAATTTTTACAGTTTTTTGAGAATGAAGAAAAACAAAATCATAATATTTTGGACTAATCATAAGTAAATAAGTTGGATGATGATTTCGGTGCAATTTTTTCATCAACACGGTTCGGCGTTGAGCTAAGATTTCGGAAAGGACCTAATTTAGCAAGTTAAGCGAACCGTGTTTTTACCAAGTTTAAGTTTTTTTTTTTGAATAAAAAAAGCTGGCGTACAATTTCCACCAACACGTTTTGGTGTTGACCTAGTGCCGCGGAAAACGACGATACTATGAACTTTAATTTAGTGAACGAAGCGAAGCAAACCGCGTCTTTGCATTGAAATTATTTTTGCCCAAAACAACAACTCCATCGATGATGATCTTCACAATTTGGTGACCAGGCGAGCTATCCCAAGCAGCACCAAATATATCAATAACATTATATAAACATAATTCTAATATTTGTCTGTTTGAAATCTGTGTTAAATATTTGTTTGTGCAGATTAATATTTAAAAATATTTGGTATACCGCTATTTATAATATTTACACAAATTGTGAAATACATATACTGACTTCAGAAAATTGCAACACCTAGAAGTTGTCGAACGATTTTAATGAAATTTTCAGGAAACGTTTATTTTCATTAAACAAAGTGATTTGATTAAAAGGAAAGGAACACCAACTGCAGCGTCTAATTTAACCAACAGAAAAACACCAAAAGCTGCAACAAAAACTTTACTCGGACACGTGTTTCTACAGCTAAGCTGTCATCATCAGCGATACCGATACTAAAATTAAAAACAACGGGAAGCTTATATATACTATCTGCTTATCACGCATCGTTAAACATATTTGATTCTTAGATAAGCTTAAATAATTCCGAAAATCCTAATGGACCGTTATCATCATAATTCATAAGCAAATTTCTGTTTTTAAAAATTTCTAAACTTTTATAAGAATCAAGTTCGTTTTATTATCTACCCTATTAATTAATTGTATGTCGCATACTTTATAGCCATTTTCAAGCATATGCATGGCAACACTGTATCTATCTGTGCGATGATATTTGACATGAGCTACGTGCTCTTTAAAACGAGTTTTAGTAGGACTCTTGATTTGCCCTATCTATACTTGGTTACAGTATTTACAATTAATTTTATATATTCCTGATTTATCACACATTTCTATTGGGTCTTTCGGATTGCCTAAAAGATTTTACAAGTTGTTACTACTAGAGGTTAGTGTTTTATAATCAAATTTTTCAAATATTTTTTTTGCCTAACGCCGCCTTGCGAAAAATCATCATCCACTTCTTTACTTATGATTAGTCCAAAATATTATGATTTTGTTTTTCTTCATTCTTAAAAACTAAAAAAATTCAAAATCAGCTACTTATTTCGTTATTAAAATGAAAAAAAAACATCACATTATACTTAAAAAATGTCTTCGTAATTGAAACAAAATTTGAAAAACCGTAGTTAGATTTTTTTGTGCACAAAATTTAAAAATATATAATTAAAAATTGTTTACTTTAAATGCAAGTCATGACCATATTTTTATGTAGTTTAATACAAAAAATTAAAGACTAAGAAATCAAAAATTTAAAAATCCGAAGTTATGATAAAAAATTAATTTTTCTTTGTTTCAGTTTTTCTGCATTTCTAATAAAATAAAAATAAAAAACTATTGCGCTTCTACTTTAGTTACTACGCACTCTCGCATTATACATTTACAATAAATAAAAACAAAAACATATCAGGCTTCGTAGATAGATCTGCACTTTATATAAAGTTAGACAAATTATTCTGAATAAAGTATACTTTGATAAAAATCAAGACAAATTTAGAACAGATTTTTAGGTAGTTCAATAAAAAAGACTAAGAAACCTTTGGAAAACCAAAGTTATGATTACATTACGTTTTTTTTAAACGAATTTTTAGGTCCGAGAATTGAAAAAATACGAATTACGCAAAATATCTTGAGAAAAAGCATGAAACTTATTATATGATTTTGCAATTCTCAAACACCAAAAAATTAGAATTTAATTTTTTTCTATTTTTATAAATCTGTT
Organism: Abscondita cerata; assembly: GCA_030710515.1. NCBI lineage: Eukaryota > Metazoa > Arthropoda > Insecta > Coleoptera > Lampyridae > Abscondita > Abscondita cerata. Next base: position 215,094 of record JALBCR010000885.1, on the reverse strand, counting down.
TTGTGCACAAAAAACTATTCTGGTTTTCGGTTAAAAAAAATAGTAAAAACAATTAATTAAAATTTCGTCGGTTGGCAAAATCTCTGTACGTATTTAGTGTCAATTAATTTTGAATTATTAATAACTACATAAATAATCAAGTGCAAATTGAAATTAATTACTAAATAAATTATTTAGAACAGAGTTTATTTGAATCGACTATTTTAATATTTGCAACGGAGTTTATTTAGGTCAAGAAGCAGAACGCTGACCGTTTTATGAGTCGAGTCACCAAGTCCGTGCGTAAAAAGATTTTTTTTGGGTAAAATTAGACCCTGTATAGCTAAACCATTCGAAAATTTTCAAAATTGCGAATGTTTTCTTTTTGATTTAAGTTTTTGGTGTTTTTCTGTTGGTTAAAATGATTTGAATAAAATCTAGCCAGTAGTTTTTGTTTTTTTGCCTGTTGTTTCCATAGCACATAGTAACAATAAATTTGAAGTATTAGACCATTTAGTAACTGTCAAGTTTGCAAATTGTTGTTGTTTTTTCACAATTTCATTCTGAACTTGAAAACAATGCCGAGAGTACGTCAACATCAACATTTTGTCCAATTAAGTGATTTTGAACGTGGCCGTATTATTGGTATGAGAGAGGCCGGACTTTCGCTAAGAGAAATTGCTCGTCGTGTAAACCGAAATGTTTCATCGGTATTGAGATGTTGGTCCAAATGGTCCGAGGAAGGGGTTCAACATCGTCGCCGTGGATCTGGACGTCCTCGAAGGACTACAGATCGCGAAGAACGTCGCTTAAGAGTTTTGGCCACAAGAGATAGATTTTCAACAACTCGATCAATTGCAAATGATTGGATGAGAGGTACAGGACTTAGGATGTCAATGTCATCTGTTTATCGCCGGATAAGATCTTATGGGTTGCGTTCATATCGTCCATTTTATGTCTTCTCTTACACCACTTCACCGTCTACGCAGACTAGAGTGGAGCAACAAAAGGGTTAATTGGGCGCAAGAATGGCATCAAATTGTGTTTAGTGAAGAGTCCCGATTTTGCTTGTGGGCCCACGATGGTCGTAGGAGGGTCAGACGAATGCGTGGAGAACGTAAAAATCCAACATTTTTGTGGAACGCAACACAGCTCTCACTCAAGGAGTTATGATATGGAGTGCAATATGTTATGGTAGCAGATCACCCTTGGTCTTTATTGACGGCAACCTTAACGCAGCTGGTTACATTGCTAATGTGCTACAACCAGTTGGCCTTCCATATCTTCACGGGCTGCAAAATCCCATTTTCCAGCAGGATAATGCCCGCCATCATACGGCAAGGGCTACAACACGGTTTTTGAAAGAATCTAATATTGCCGTCCTCCCATGGCCTGCTCGGCCGCCTGATTTGTCGCCAATTGAACATGTATGGGATATGATTGGTAGGCGACTGGGTAATTTACCGCACTCTCCAGATAATTTACACGATCTTCAGCAACGGATTCAAGAAGCTTGGGATGATATACCACAAGCAGCTATAGATCACTTGATTGATAGCATGCCAAGCCGTCTAGATGAGTGCATTACAAATAGTGGCGGAGCAATTCCTTATTGAAAAATCTTTTTAAGCTTTTGTTTTCAATTTTAATCATCACTTTGTTTAATGAAAATAGACGTTTCCTGAAAATTTCATTAAAATCGTTCAACAACTTCTAGGTGTTGCAATTTCAGTATATTTATATGTGTTATTTAAAAAAATTTATTCCGCAGCATTTAAGAAAAATTATATTTTGATTTAAAATTACTGAAAAGCAAATATGTTGAAGAAATATTCAGTAAATATTTATCTAAGCATTTGCGAAAATATAAGAAAAAACAACTAAATAAATGAAAGTGCAGGAGCAGGACAAACAATCATGTAAGTATGTTTTTGTTTTCAATTTTTATGTAATAGGTAATTTGTCAAATCTTGCATCATAAGCGTTTGAAATGGTACCACTTAGTTAGGGTTTTTATCTCTCTCTTTTCACAAACCCATTCTTTTTTTATGTGTAAAGTTTTTGACATATGTAGTACATTTGTTTACAGTAACTAAAAGCCTTGACGACGTAAAAATGATTTTTTAATAGTCGTGATTGTGAACACAATTATTAGCTTTAATTAAATTTTTTTTAATAAAAGTATAATAAATATTTTTTCATAATAAAATTCTAACTAGTTTTAGCAAAACAACAGAAATAAATAAGGATGAGTTCAATGGATTTACTAACTGAAGTAGTACAGTACTACTTGTGCGTGTGTACTTCAATATAAAAATTTATTGTCACGAGTATATTAAGCAAATTCTTCTGTTTTGATTGTGAATGAAAGTCCTTTCAGTATTTAATGACCATTGCTTAATTAACTTCTTGTATTTGTTTATATTTGCCGTATGTTTGTTGTACGAAGGAAGTGTAATATAAATACATGGAGCAATATAGCTGTGTAATAGCGCTGACCAGTAGTTTTATTACATCCATCAACCTGTATCTCGGCTAGTTGTTAGTATCTAGTGTTGTAATTATAGCTAATACCTTTTTGTTATTTTGTTAAATCATTTTATGTTGAAAACATAGTAACTTATAACAATACAGTTGTCGCATGTCTAATATTTTGCTTTCTTTGAATAACAAATCACTGGAGTATAATTTAGTTCGGTTAAAGATGATTTTAATAAATCTGCAGATGTTATGTTTGGCAATGTGATGCACAAGAAGTAGAACTACATCGGTGTCTCTATCCATGACAACGACATTAGTAGCAGTATTTTTAAACAGCATGAAAAATCATACGAGTGTCAGCTTTCTCGTGTGATGCTCGTAGAGCATCAACTTTGCAGTTCGGATTAGTGGATTGAGCATCAGACTCGCCCTCAAAGCCTCCTGAAGCACGACTTCAAGGTCTCCAAAGTTATGTTCAAGGATCCTTTCGGACAAAAATCTGCACAGATCTGATTTATTCTATGAAAGAAATGAGAAACTACTTCAGTTTTTTGGTAATGGAACGCTGCAATCAGTAATGGCTTGACTTACAAAGACGAAACCTTTGGCTCCTTTCTTCCTAGTTCCACATTTCACCGAGTGAACCCGATCAAACACAACGCAAACCTCTTGAAATTGATATCCACGACTTGAAATTCTCTTGATAAAGCAATAAGCGTAGTCGCCAAATGTTTCAGCTTGCTATGGGTCTCTAAAGACAGGACAAATGCCAATCCATCAATAATGAAAATAAAGTCAGATTTTTTTATTTACAGGTAGATAGGCAGGGCACTCTACTCCTTTCAAAATGTTCTCAACCAAGGAAGCCTTTTCTGCTGTTCGCAGCTCACCGTTTAAAGTAGCTAATGCTATTGGAACTTTGCATAGCTTATGTTTCAAAATTTTTTTTAAGTTAATGTTTCTTCCTGCACTATATGCTGCAATTAGTAAACGCAAAAGTTCTTATAGTGTTTATAACTTCTTTCCTACTACATTCTTAAAAGGATTTTGTTTGTACGTATCATTTAAAGTAAGTGTGTTATTTTATGTAATATTGTACCATTTCCGCCCCGTTTGGTTTTGCAGTGAGAAGAGCTTCTAAAATCTTGTCCGTGACTATATCCTTGGTAACCACGTTGGTGACTAATTTATTGGATCCATTATTAGAGCAACGATTAAATGTATTTATTAATTGAAAAATTGCTTCTTTGCAATGAAGATCTATTGCTTTTCTGGAAAAATATTCTTTTTTATGATACAGTTCATTTTAAACCCTTTGTAAACATTTTGTAGGTTTGATCAGATATCAGCCACTTTCAATGAAGCAAAAGTGCCCAACGCTAAAGTGTTCTATTGTCATTTGTTATACCAAAAATGTCACTAGAACTACTTTTACAGGTGCCAACAACCCACTCCTGAACATAATCGGGTCACCATGGGAAAACTTCCTATTGGTTCGTAACACAAAAAAGTCACCAGCACCAAAGCCAGCTTTAACTTCGGATAGCAACTGATGCATGTCAGCTATGTAGACTGAGAGAGACTTCAAATAATTTCCGTGGTCATACATAGCAATGTAAGAGAGCATGTCAGATAGAGAGCCGAGGTAGCTTTCCCAATCATCGCCTCGGATTTCTCTGGTGAACATAAGAAAAGTCAATACCATGTCAATATTTTTTTCAACATTTCTCCTTATCCCATTAGATCCTATTGTAAATGTGATTCGACAAGTGAGTAATATAATATTTTTAGTTGTTGCCAATGTAAAATGTTTTGTAATTTTTAATGTAAAATAAAATTAGTCTTTACTTTACTAAAAGAAAATTAATGTGTTGTTTCCATTTGACATTTTGATCGACTAATATTCCAAGATCATAAATTTTTTCGACTTGTTTTAGCCTGAATTTTATTTTACTTGACTTGTAAATTTCTCGCTTGTCGAATGTTATTTTATTATTTTGATAGCAACTAAATGGTATGTATTCGGTTTTATTAAAATTTAAAGATAACTTTTTATTTTCTAACCAGACTGTAATTTTTTCAGATCGTTCTCAGCTATATCTTTAAATTCGCTCCATGTCTCCGCCTTGTATAGAACGACTGTGTCGTATTGCAATGAAAATATACTGCGTATCGTATTTATCTGCAACAAATCATTAATATATAATACCAAAAGAACTGGACCAAGAACCGTTTCCTGTGGAACACCGCAGATTACTTTTTTGCAACCACTTAAAGTTTTGGCAATTTTTACGTACTGTGTTCTGTTATTAAATGGTTTTGAATCAGATGTAATGCAACTCCATGGAAATCAAAATTTGCTAACGTAATTAATAATTCGGTATAGTTTACTGTGACAAAAGCTTTTGTACGGTCCATGAATGTTATTTGTTAAATAAGTTGTCGCATGTTCTGTAGAGATTCCTTTTCTAAAGCCAAATTGTTTAATCTATAATAATTGGTATTTATTTAAGTATATTTCTATGCTATGTTTTATAATTTTTTTTACGATTTTTGCTAAATTGGAAATTAGAGATATAGGCCTATAGTTTGACATATCAAGTTTTGAATAACGGTTTAAACGGTTTAATCATTGCAATTTTAAATACATTTGAAAAAATACCTGTTTCTAAAATTTTATTATTTAAAATGCAAGTGGTGTTTTTATACACTCGTTAATTAAAAGTAAAGTATTCGAAGAGATATTATCAAATCCTAGTGATTTTTTAGGTTTTAGAGTTTTTGTACAATTTGCTACGTCATATGAGTCTGTAGGAAAAAAATACATAGAACATGTCGCTACATTTGTTTTAGTTGATACTCATTTGTTGGTTTTATAGTTTCACTTATATTTAGTTCAATTTCAGAAACATATTTATTAAAATGATTAGCTATTTCCTTTTTAATTATTATTATTTTATTTTCATAATTTATTTTATTAATTTCAGTATTTGTTTTGTAATTATTGATAATGTTATTTACCGTATTCCACATTGAAATGTTACTGCCCTCACTCTTTTCTATTTTTTTCTTAAAATATTTAGTCTTAGTGACTTATGATATTCACTAATTTATTTTTTGTATTCATCAAGTATTTCTAAATTGTTGGAATATTTTAAGGTTTTTTTGTATAACTTATTTTTTGTATTAACCGATTTAAGCAATCCAATAGTAATCCAAGGATTACGTTTCCGTTGATTACGTTTTATTAATTGTAGTTTCGTAGAATTTGCAATGTTAATTTTAATTTTATTAATAAATATAGAAACGACTGAGTCAACATTTATTGTTTGGTATACATCATTCCTATTTTCGTTTTTTAAAATGTCAATTAATGTATTTTTATTTAAATGGTTAAGGTACACTTGTCACTATTTTGGTTAACGAATGGTGGCTCGTGTAATGATATGCGAATATTATTGCAAAATAATCCGTAGTGTTTAGCTTTAGTACAAAGGATTCACTGGTTTCATGATGTTTCCTACATTTTAAAAATATTTGATCAATACAACTCATTGAATCCCTTTGTATACGTGTATGTGAATTAATTAAAGAATTAAAACCTGCTTCGCTCATGATACTAAGATATTTATTACAATCATCTTCATTAGATTTAATATTTATATTTACATCTCCTGCAAAAAAAAATCGATGTTAAGCATATAACTACATATTGTTGTGGGTTGTCACAAAACTGGTAAACACAGGTTGAAGGTGGCCTGTAGACAGCACTCACTACAACTACACTGCTACCAGCTTGAATAATTGTTTTTATTAGTTTAAGTTCGCCTATACCTATAATTTCTGTAGTATGCTTATATTCGGAGCTTATTACTGAAGAGTTTTTGCGTTACAAAATTCACTCAAAGTGCCAGGAGATAGCTTTTTAATAGTAGAATATGATAACAGTTTAAAATCAAGGGTACATAATTTTTAATAAAAAACACATTTCAGAAATTTTTTTATTTGGTACGTAATTATCTCATCTTTCATTTTTGACTGTAAATAACTACCTTCAAGAATTTTAATATTTTTAGCTAATTATACTGGGTTCCCCATATTAGACTATACAATTTAAAAGTCGAATAAAACTTTCCAATCAAAGTAAATTAACTTTTTAATCGACTAATATGTAGCTTATTCTGTAGGATTTATAACTAAAGTAAATAACAATTCAAGTTTTAAAGATAATATCTTCCAAATGCCTTGCTTCGACTTCAATGCATTTTGAATTCTAAGTTCAAAATGTATCATCACTCGGCGAAGCACTCGATTGGCATCTGCCAGCATAGATATCAGTTCATATTATTTCCTTAAATTCTATATTAAAACTAACCTTACCTTTCTCCTGCAAACTTAATCTCCATCTATTCATTCTCCAACACATGTTAATTATTTTTTATATTAATGTGTATTAATGATATTACTAATAAACTTAAAATATACTGTAATATCAAACAAACTAGCAAATAACTATATTTTTAAAATAATAGCAAAATGTTATGCTAGGAGCAAAATCAAATTAATTTAACATTTTCATTAAATGTAAACTTTAAGTATAAAACATGTTGCAGTCATCTATTGTTAACGTTAACGTCAAAACGTACGTCAATTTTCTTTAGAGTTTTTTCGTGTGTGTTTTAGGGGTTTTTGGTACAAATATAAAATATGGAAGATGATCAGTACCTTACAGTACCCCTTGGTCAACAAGAAAAACATGTTGTTCTTGAGAATCACCACTTTGGTTTCCGGAATTAAACGTCATAACGTACGTCAATTTTCTTTAGAGTTTTTTTTTTCGTCGCGTGTTTTTTTATGGGTTTTTGGTGCAAATATAAAATATGGAAGGTGATCAGTACCTTACAGCACTCCATGGTCAACAAGAAAAACATGTTGTTCCTGAGAATCACCACTTTGGTTTCCGGACCTGGTCATCAAGACCCTCCCGGATAATTAGGAAAAAATGTACACAATTTCACAAAACACAATCACATTACACACTTAATTAATATTATTACATGTGAATACTAGGGTAGGTAAGGGTTGGCATGTTTAGGTTTTATTGGTTTTCCTAAACCTTGAAGTGAATGCTTTGCCAAGGCGAACCAATCCACAATTGCACACGGTTTCGTCACCACACTGTACAGGTTTATACTGATCTTCTGGGGCACCATACATAACACTTACATCACAATACAATATTTAAAATGTACCATACGATTAAATAAAATCTATTGTAAATAAAAAAACTTTTGACTTTTTAAAAAACAATTTTAAGTTATTACTTATTTTAATTTCATATGGCAATTTATTAAACAATCTTGGGCTATTGTAGTAAAAGAGTGGTGATTTATTGATTTTTGGAGTTCAGAAGATTCTTCTTTCAATATTTCTAGTGTCATAAATTAAATCAGTTGTTCCCAAGTTACCACTTTTCAGATATAAAAGCCTTAGTACTTTAAATACAAATAAATGTTGTAGTGGTAAAATTTTGAGTTGTTGGAAAAGCGGAATTTAACTTTCTTTTTTTTGTGTATATAAAATTATTCTAATAAAATAGTTTTGTGTCATTTTTAACATTTCTATAAGATACTTAAAAGTTCCTCCCAAGAAGTAATTCCATATTGCAATCTAGACTCTATTAGGGCAAGGTACAAAACTCTTAATAAATGTTCATTACAAAATTTGCGTAAATAATAAAACTTCCTTATTGTTGACTTAAGAAAGTTCTGTAGATTTGTTACATGCTTCTCCCATGTTAACTTTTGATCAAATATTACTCCCAGATACTTAAAGTGTTCACTTTTTTCAATAGTTTTGCACTTACATGAATCCTGTCTGCAATCAAAAATATGAAATTGGAAATCTAATTCGAAATTAAAATCTTTGAAATTAAAATTGACATATTTTGTTTTTTCAATATTTACTTGCATTTTATATAAAAACACCACTTTTTTTAAAACATTTAATATTTTTACAATTTGGTTACTTAACAGTTGTGTAGCAATGTCATCGGCAAAAGCACTAATTTTCTTGATAAAATTTGATTCTAACAATTCATTAATAAAAATAATGAAAAGTGTTGCAGATATTATACTTCCTTGTGGCACACCGGAAATAACAGGAAGAGGTGCGCTTTCAGACCCACACACACGGACCATCTCTTCTCGCCCATCAAGGAAGCTACCGAATCATTTTAAAACTACCCCCTCACTCATACAGCCTCCAATTTTAGTAGTAAAATGTCATGAGGTACTAAATCAAATGACTTTTAAAATCAATAAAAAGACCTTTAGTTTTTTCCTTCATTTAAACTTAAAAATTTTTTTTTGCTAAGTATTGGTACTGCTATACTAATTTTTAATTTTTTGGGAAAAATACCCGTAGAAAAACTTAAATTAATAATTTTAGCTAAAACAAAGGCAACAACGTGCGCAATATGTTTTAATAAATCAACATTTATCTTGTCGAAACCTGAAGATTTCTTATTTTTTAACCTTTTATAACATCTAGCACTTCAAAATTATTTGTCGGTAAAATAAAAAACGAGGAAACTCTTTGTATTAATTAATTGTATAAGTTTTGCGACACCTAGTGTCGACTCGTGTTAGCGATCACGTACGCAAATGCTTTGTACAATAGCAAACAAACACCGAGAATCACTCGACAGCTGTTTCGTCCTTTTGGGACTCTTCAGGAGTGAGAGAACTCTAGTGTAAGTTCACTATTGTACAAATGCGTGCTGTCAACTATATTCCCTACTGGAGAATACATCATATTCAAATTATAAGTTTGGCAACTTCTATTGTTGACTCGTGTTAGCGATTACGTACGCAAATGGTTCACATTAAGGAAGCTACAATTTAGCTTCCTACAGTTTTTGTTAATAAAATGCATACTTTTCAAGATTTGCCAAAAACCGATCAAAAACTATGACTTTTTGATGAAAACTGATACCTTCCGTCGTGAATAACTCAAAAACTATCAATTTTAAGAAAAAAATGTATACAAAATCTATTGTTTTGAATTAGTTTTTCTATTGAATCCTATAGTGGAGGTATAATGGCATAATATAGATATCGAACGTTGGGTTATTTCTTACCTACCGTCAAAGTCAAATATACCAAGCATTTTGAAAGAATTGTTAGCAGCAGCTACATTTTCTGGACTAATTACTTGTTGCGACCAAACAATTAATAACAACCAATTTACTTGCGCAACTGTTTTCTATTAATGCTCCATAATAATTCGCAAAGCATACAACCTTTAATAGAGAAGGGTACACACTGATTATCGTCCTAGTAACTCAGATTTCTGCATGTATTCTACATATAGTTTTTTTTTTAAAACACAGTTTTATTTAACATACGTTCTGAAGATTACAATGCAATGATTACTCTCAACCGAGATTCGCCTAATGACTCCTGTGAGTAAGAAAAATTGATTTGTATGCAATATCGTTTTTTCATAAGGGTTTGTTAATATCGTTTTCTTCTAATTTCCTACTTAAAATATTAAAGTCTGACTACTGAATTGATATAATGATTTATTTCTAGATGTTTTATTAAAAAGCATGATGTTACGTTTGCTGCACAATGCTTGCACACGCTCTATTAGTGACCACAATAGTTCCGCACCAACCAAAATTTTGATGTCAATAGAATAATAATTAAACTATAAAAACTAAAAGCGAATTCCATGATTTGAAAGTGTAGAAGTGATTTGATCGACAATTAAACAAATCAACTTTACTTAAAACAAACTGTATATGGATTTAAATTTGACATGACATGTAGGTATTACGAGGGTTGATACTAAAGTTTTGAGATAGAGAAATAAAACAAACATTTATAATCGGAAATAGCTTTATTGTTTTTCAAAATATTCTCCATTAAGATCAATGCACTTTTGCATGCGTTTGAATCAATTGTCAAAGCACTTCTTTCATTCCGATTGAGGTACCTCCAAAACATGTGATTTGAACGCATCGTTCAGGCGTCGAAAAACGTTGATCTCGCAATTTATTTTTGATCTGCGGAAATAAGAAGAAATCATTGAGTGCCAAACAAGGACTGTACGGCAGTTGACCCATTAATTGATTTAATTAATTCAGAATTGACCGTTCTACGTTGCTCTAATGAAACGGTGGCGAAATGTCTAGTTATTCTGAAAAAAACAAGTGACCATTTGCTTCAAAGTGCTTCTCTCGAGAACAACTTTTGTTGAATTTGGTTCGTCTTAAAAGACCCATACAGTCGATTGTTATTTAGTTTTGAGTTCATATAGATTGATCTATAATTCGTAGCCTGTCACGATCTTATAAACCTCCTTCGAAGCACCGCGATTGAATTTTTTCAAAACTTTTTGCACCAATTTGACAGCCAGATATTCATGCAATATTGAATGTATGCAAGTGGAACTAATACCCAAGTATGCTTCAATTTTACGATATTTTACATGACGATCTTGCAATATCAGTTCACGCACAGCATCGACGTTTTCTGGCACAACAGCCGATTTTGGACGAGTTTCACCAAATTCATCCTGTAGCGAAGTGCGACCACCATTGAATTCGAAAAACCAGAGAAACACGGTGGCTCGAGATGATACTTCATCACCAAAAGTAGAAACAAGTTGACGGCACAGTCCTGTTAGTTTAATTCACGTCAAAAGTCATAGAAAATCATCCCATGAAAATGTTCACGATTTAATTCCATTTTTTGACCAAGATGAATGTTTAAAGTATTTGTAAACAACACAAATAGCCCTCGTATGACAACACGTTGTTCTTTCGACAACATTATCATTTAATAAATAAAAGTCAAAAATCTTGCCATGAAAACGAGATCTAATTTTTCGGACTAAATGAACCTATATTTCCATTTTTCTCTAGAATGGAAAGACAAATTAGAACGAAGAGAGCCGGTTCCGCAGTTTTGAAACAAGCAAAAACTTTTATGAAAAATACATTTTTCTCGAAAAATTAAAAATAAAAAAGTTTTTCCTCTTGGCAACCCCATCCGGGGACATACTGTATAATGATAGACTAGATGAGCCAACATGCTACGCACGCGTACAGTAGGAAGGGTTACAATAAATTGACAATACGATAAGCATATGAGTTGAAGCTGTGCGTTACAGTAATGAAACAAACTCGAGTCGAGAACCGTGCGGACGGACGGACACCCACCAGGTCGGCGCCACCTTGACAGATTTATAATATATGATATAGATTTTGAGAAAAATCGGTATTATTTTACTATTTAAACCCAATAAACTACTCTTAGGCCTTTAAAACTTTATGATGCTGGATCAAAAAGTAACTTGGACCGTTTTAATCTTTTTGAAACAAAAGTAACGTTTTTATTATATTTAGATTAAACTAAAAATGCAATTAATCGCTAGAAAGATTTCTCACGCGCCACGCGAAATTAAATTTGACCATTCTCATACGTTTTATAATATTCTTAGAAAAATGCTACCATAAATTTTTTGTTTCTGTGTATACCATGTTGAAGCGTTAATTCTTAATTAGGGTATAAGAGGAAATATGTTGCTTTATCGTTTTACTGAATGAATTTTTATTACAAAAAAGTTTAATAAGGTTTCACAAAAATTCAAGACACGAAATCACGAAATTTACGGTGTCTAACCTCAAAACCCATATTCGTAATATTGACACAGTAATAATAATTTTATTACAAAATTTTATTTCGTTAAGCAAGCCTCGACGTGGTAATCGACGGACGTTACCACGTCACTCAGTGCACCGTTGCGACGTATTAAACACCTTATTACTACAACTCATACCTTGTTATGTAAGCTAACACCATAATAATAATAATAATAGCAATAATAATAATAATAACAAATAATAATAATAACTGATCCGTTGAACTGATCCTACCAATTAAGGTGACAGTATGTAATATATACTTACCAAACCGAAATTGGAAAATCACAGATATCAACGAGTCGTTGGACAACTCCCGCTTTCTTTCATATTACTGGATAATCTTAACGCTCATAACACGCTGTGGGGTTCTTCAAAACCGATCATAAGAGTCGTATCTTGCAAGACTGGCTAGAAAGAGATGAAGTTGTGCTACTTAATAGCTGCTCTCCGACACGCTTTAATGAGAAATCAAACAACTTCTCTGCCATTGACCTTACCATAACATCGTGCTAACTGGCAGCATCTTTGAAGTGGTGGGTTGAAGATGACTTATACAACAGTGACCATTTTCTAATTATCATAGAAACCGACAAGCCTAACACGGTAAGATATGTCAATGCAAGATGGAAAACTAAAAAGGCAGACTGGAACAGTTTTCGGGAACAGTTGTTTGTCCCAGAATCTGCAAGTTTAGAACATATAACTCAGACAATTATAAAAGCTGCAGATAAAAGCATACCAAAACTACAAGTGGTCCAGTTAAACAAGCTGTACCCTGGTGGTGTCCGCAGGTTGAGCACGCAATTTCTGCGAAAAAAAGAGCTTTTAACTGATTTCGAAGAGAGCTTTTGGTGGTAAGATAGCAAGGAATATTTTAAGCGACCGCCGACTCGCAAAATATCATCTTTGTCGATAAAAGGTTGCAGTTCCCGTAAAGACTTTGAGAAAATTTGATTATTGAATTCGTGTGCAAAGTGGACTTGCTGAGTGTGTTTTGCAAGCACTAAAAGAGCCGCTTGACACTCAGAAAAGGTAAGTGGACCCGTCGGGGCACTGACATTTGTTCGTGCTTTGTTAATGAAACGCAACAAGTATGCAATAATGCGTTGGACAAATTTCTTGCTAAAAGTTCATCTATAAAATGTTTTGTGGAAAGTAAAGTAGTTAGCGAAATATGACATTCCTCTGACAAAACAAAAGTATCCTGTTCGTTAGGGAGGTACGTTGAAAAATAGGGACTTGTAGGATCTTCTAGAAATAAAGGACCCTCAAACCATTTTTGTATTTTCGACCATTTCACGAGGCAAACACCCAAGTGAACCTAAATCTGCTGCGTTATGTTCTGAAGTTACGTGATACCAATGTTCAGGTGCGACGAGATTCTGAATATAAGTGACTCAATGGGAGACAAATGTCTTCTACCTATGTGGAGATGATTTGATCTACGCTAGCGCTACTTGTGAGTCTAAAAATGCGAAAATATTGCGAAAAGGAATTTCATCTTTAAAGGTATGCTGTAGATAAGTTATTAATTTTGAAACTACTGCTGAGCAAAGCTCTAATCGAGGAATTGTGGCAACTTTTAAAGGCGCAGCTTTCGATTTTAAGCATAAAAAACCCGAAGTAACGGTATCATCATTATGGATAGTACGAATATAAGTAACAGCTGCCTAACCTTTTGTAGATGCATCACAAAATCCAACTAAGTCATAAGCACGAAAGGTATCTACAGTAATGCGACGAGGAATTAACAATTTAGATAGAGTAGGTAGTTCATGTTTATATTGGTTTCATATTAGGAGCGTGTCGGGAGGAGGCGTATCGTCCCAACCTATTCGAGCAGCCCTTAAAGATTGCATGATCATTTTAGTAAAAAAAGTAACAGGTGTGATTTATCCTAGAGGATCGTACACACGCGCTAAATCGGATAAAATGGTGCGCTTGGTACATGGGCGATCCCTTGCGTCACATTCGAAAGTAAAACAGTCATTGATCGGATGCCACTGCAAACCTAATATTTTAAAAGCGGGTTGATGTTGATTATCGTGATCACATTATTTTAAAGGCTTTGTAGATAAATACTTTTTGGGAAAATCTTTGAGAAGTTGTGGGTCATTGCTCGACCATTTTGTCAATTCAAAACCACCTCTGTGTAACAGATTTATAAGTTGCTGGATAACAATTTTGACATTTTCTCTGGTATTAGCATCCGCAACAATATCGTCGATAAATATTTGTCGTTGTAAAACTTGTAACAGCTAATGGAAATTCTTTGCCTTCATCGTAAATTAGTTGGCGTAAGGTACGCAGAGCTAAACATGTAGAAATAAATATAAATATAATATAAATATATAGAATATATGTTACAAAGACTCACTTTCGTGAGTTAACTCCATGTGACCTAGATCTAAATATTCCTGCATGAATTTTAGATACGCGTCATACAATTTAGGATTTTAGTAAAAATAGAGTCTTGTTTAAATGGAAGTGAGACCGTATATTTGCCGTCATCACCTCTTTTGATAGTGTTAATGAAATGTTCTTCGCAAATTATATCGTCTGGAAAACTAGATTGTATAGGAGGTACAGACTCAATTTCCCAAAATTTGGTTAAAATGTTTGGTAAATCTGAATCATCCGAAGTGCAAATAAAAGCAAACGTTGAAGAGAAGCGATACGGAGAACTAAAGCGGCCCATTATTGCATACCCAAAGATAGTATTCATAGCGTCAGTTGATTTGTCGAACCTGATGAAGTATGACCGTCTAGTAAAATTTTACTGAAAGTGTCGGCCGATACAAGCATGTCAATATTTGCGGGAATATTAAACTTTGGATCTGCTAATCAAATGTTTTGGATATGCGACCATTTGTGCGTGTTATGTGCGCGAAAGGTAACTTTTCACATATTTTGCTCCAATGGGTTTTACCGACACCGTTGTGCTTCCTCTAGTAGTAAAGGCAGACATTGTATGAAGTCCCTGTATATGAAAATTTCCTGGTTTCTGTTTAAACTCTAAACGCGAAACAGATTTTTCCGTTGTAAAGGAAGTCATGCTTCCAGAATCTAAAAGACAACGTAATGGAAGATATCCGTTCTTTAAATCTAAAACATCTACTAATACGGTAGCCAACAAGATGCCTTGCGAATTAGTGGATAAGTCAGCACAAACTAGTGCTGAATTCTGCGAGAAATTTGATTTTTGGTTATCTTGCGAAGGGCTTTGACTTTGATTTTTTTGTGAAGAGTTATCACTGTGAGAAGATTTATTCTTGTTCTGCGGCAATGCGGAGAGGAGCAGTAGAGTATGGTGTCTCTTAGAACAAGTATGACACCCTTGCGTGGATTTACAATTGTGCGTGGTGTGAATGTTTGATAAGCAATTCAAACACAATCTTAAAGTTTTGCAAAAATGAAAGCGTTCTAGCGGCGTTTTATTTAGAAATGTAGAACAGCGATATAGCGTATACGCATGTTTGAATAGAGGACATGAATTATTTTGTAACGTAGGCGTACTTGGTTTTTCTGTAAAACCAGCGAGATATTTATTTTGTAAATTTTTAAGAACATTTTTATGCGGCGGCGATGTCTGTTGGTTTTAAGAAAATTGAATGGAATCGAAAGCGGTACAACATTTGTTAAGAAACAATTCTAAAGATTTATAAGTAGGAACATCGGAAGACCCAAATTCCGTGGTTAACTCACTATCTAGTTTTTTCATTACCGTCATCACCATGACGAAATCCCATTGTTCCGTCGGAAAATTCATATTTTTTAGAGCTGCTAAATTTTCGGAAAATATATCTAGAATTGTTCTTAGCGTTTTAGAATTTTTAGATGAAAGCTTGGGTGCGTTTTCTATCGCTAACCAATGACTTTGAGCGCGAATTCGTTTATTTGAGTATCTCTCAACTAAAATGTCATATGCTATTTTGTAATTTACTGCAGTAAGGGGTAAAGTGCGAATAAGTGAAAGATCGAAGAAAGAAATTAAATAATTAAATTTTTTAATATACGAGAAGAATGAATTATGAATCAAAGCATCGAACATATTTTTAAAAGTCAAGAAAGCTTTATAATCACCTTTAAAGGTTGGAATTTCAATTTTGGGTAGTTTTATATATACATGTGGAGAAGAAACATAATCTGTCCTTGTGGGAGTTGATGTGTGCAAAACCGAACTATCTAAATTACCTGCATGTTGGATTATTAAAAGTTCAAGATAAATTGCTTTTATAAAATAACAATCATTCATAAATGTTTTTCGAATGACATTTTCACTCGCTAAGTCGCCCTCTTCCATTGTAATAATTTGATTACATATAGTTTGTTGATGCTTTAGAAACATATCGTTTAAAGAATCTAAATCAAGACATCGAACGCGAAAATGATTTGCAACGCTCGAGTCTCTTTTGGTTTTGCATAGCAACTTTTTTAATTCGTCAATTTCGTCGATGCAATTACTACGTAATAGTTTTATTCGTTTCAATCGACTAGAATCCGTCATTTTGCAATTAATACAAAATTATAATTTACGCAAAAGTAAATACGCGAATACAAAAATGTTGTTCAAGCAACGAATTACGATTAAAACGAAGTTTTTCGCTTGAACTACGAATTATCGCAATTTACAAATGCAGCGTTAGATAAAATATATGTATTGTATTGGTTTGAATTTATTTCGACAAACAAATTTATTTTCCTATCATTTAATTATAAGTGAATCAAAGATAATTATATAAGCGACTTTAACGATTTTTTAATTTTTATTATTTAAATAAAACACTAATAATTGCGGCGTTTATGAAACAGTATATATAGCACTTGCGAAAGTGAATTTTTTTTCTATAAAGAAAAAAATTACTTTAATTAAATTAAATTTGAATCCTGGAATCCTTCTAGGATCCGGATCGTAGGACCAATGTTTAATAATCTGTGGTATTATAATAAAGTGAAGCTCAATAATTGAGAGAATTAAAACGGGCTGTACAAAAATCCCAAAAATGAAGAAAATCACTTCTACCTTAGCAATGACGCTGCCACAAGAAACTTCCAGAATGCAAAATTGGTCCAGCTGGATAAACCATTGCCTGGCACTGTATTTTATTACAAAAAATTATCTTACAATTTAATATTGTACAATGCTTGCGTTTCAAACTCACGGTATTCGACGACAGAATATCCCTGCGGCTATCAAAGTACATGCGTATGAGCACAATTCCCCAAATCCGAACCCGTGTGCCCGTGATCCACGGAAAAATACTTGCGCCGGGATTGCCCAAAATGAATTTTTAAACTAAGAAAAATTCTAATTCACCAAAATTAAACACACTGACATTCCTAAAAGCATTAATATGTACAAAAATATGTAGAGTGTACCTACCTACATTATACTACTAACTTGATACCGTAGATGGGAGCTAATAACCCTATACTCAGTATTGGCGCGGAGTAATAAACCTGTCAGAATTATGGAATCTCCCGTATTGCAGTGGCGTAGGTACCTGATACATTTGGAAAATCATATTTGTAGTAGGTAAATATATTATAAAAAGTAAAATCTACCTTGATATGAATTATTATGTCGTTATATGTTATTTATTTTATTTGTATAGTACATCACATTACAAATTTTACTTCTTACGTATTATATACCATTATTTTTGTATCTTGGTATAATACCCATATCTACGGCTATGATTCTCGTTTCGCCAGTACCTGGGCTGATGGCAACGTGTTTACACAGATTAAAGTATTGTTCTCAGACCCTAAATGGGTCGATATGCTGCAAGAGCGGCACAATGATCGTATTTTGGTTAGAATTTATTGGTTTTTACTTAACCGTAGAAGTACCGCTTTCACAAGAAAATAAAGAATTATTTCAAGCAATTATGATTTATTACTCCGCGCCAATAGTATACAGACTTTAGTTGATTATTTTTAGCAACTATATCAACTAGAGTTGTTGACAATAAGTATGACGAGACATTTTTCTGAATACACCACTTCTACATAATGTCGTATTGTTTTTTCATTGATCCGTTTTATTAGGTAGTTTTTTAGTACCATCTTGTTTTTATATTTTGTTGCCTAAATGTACAAGAGTGGTATGTTTATTTTTGCAATTTAGTTAATACGCCAGCTCCACACCGGTATTCGAAATCGCGAATTGATTTATAACTACATCTAGAAATTATGAACATGAATAGATGAAGTGTTCTTGCTTGCAATAATTACATAAATATACTGTTGTTACTAAGGACCAAATGTAACTGCTTAGTTTAACTTGTTTTTGCTATCAAATTTATTAATTTAGTAAATAATTCCTCCTTTGTTTTATTAATAATTAAAAATTAAACATAAGTTAATTATTTTTTCAAATTATCATTTTATATGTTGTTGACAAATGTTATGTAAACTGTTTGTAATTTTTTATTGTAATGACAACGCAAGAATGATCTTTTTAATTTTGAATAAATAGATGCCCTGAGGAAGCCTACACTGTAGTAGGCAAAACGTTGGCGTAAAAAGGACCCGTTGTTATTCGCTTGCAACTCTTATTGAAGGCCCTTCTGCCTGTAGAAGGTTTTTACAAATTTATTAATATTCTTGTATTCAATATAGTTTTAAGTAAATATACACGCCGTTTAAAAATAATTTGAAATGGTGCGATTAGTTTAATTATCAAGTTTTGCAAGCTAGTAAATAAATTGTCCCAGTTGTCAGTGCTTTAGAGAGTTGAACTATTATCCTCAAATGTTTGTAAATACCGTCAATTAATTTTCTAATCATTGTAAAAATTCCTTTTGTATTATTTCTAATATGAATAAAGCCTTAATATTTTTGTAGACTAATAACTTTATATTTAGTTTAGCGAGAATTCTTTACATGATAGATCACCATCTACTACAGATTTTAAATCTGAATCAAAAACCTAAGTGAACCAGTAGGAAATAGCGAAGATAAAGTAAGCGAAGAATAAACAGAAAGACTTCTAACTTGGTCATAAATACAAGTCATGGATAAAATTGTGGAATAATATAAATAGGGAAGAGAGTTTTCCGAATATTACTTGTTATGGGTCTGACATCAGTGCCTGATCTGAACTTATATTGGCTAAATATTTTATGTTCAACAACCCATTTATACGTTCAAGTCGATTTCTCTTGTTATTGAAGTTTCTCCAGTAATGAAATGACCAATCCTGACAACAGACTATCGAAAAGTGAAAATATACTTTTTTGTAATATTGAATAATTATCATTCAATTCTAAAAGTTGGAAAAGTAGTTGTAATAAATGAAACGATGGTTCCTTTTAGAGGGCGAGTTTTATTTAAACAATATATTCAAAATAAAATCCATAAATATGGGGTTATGTAGTAAAAGTTCTGCACTCCAATTAGACATCTTTTAATTTCCAAAGTTTATACTGGTAAAGAAACAAAGCCAAAAAACGTAGGACATTCACATAAGATTGTTTACAAACTATTGGAGGCAATCAATAAGACAATTTTTATTCTATCATAGACCTGGTAAAACAACTTTATCGACAGAAGATGCTGTTTTGTGGAACATAATGGTGCAACCGAAAAGGAATACTGACCGTATTCAGTAATAAAAATGGCAAGAAGATGAGGAAAGATGATATGATGGAAAACAGTTTGACATCGTAAAAATTATAAAATGGGTTGACAAACGTCCGGTCTTAATAATTTTAAGCGATCCATGGCACGATGCTTCCTTAAAATCTACAGGTAATGTCGACATGTTGTTTATAAGAAAGAATACATATCATAATTAGTATTTAATTTTCGGAAAAAGAAATCGACCAGGAGCATAGTTTTTAATTCTTAAGCGGTCATTGATTATAATAAATCAAAAAAGGCATCGACTATAGTGACCAATGTCATTTTACCATACTAGCATCCGTAAGACTATCAAATGATATTGTGTGTTTTCAATTATTCGTATAATGTTATATTTGACATTTAATTTTTAGTAAAGCGATATTTGAAGTAATTCCTGGCATAAGTGTAGTAAATGTTTTGGATCGAATATATTATGCTAGCAGCAATACATTGGGCATAAATGATTCCGGAAGCAAGATGAAAAGAACTTGTAAAATCTCAAAGCAAAAAAATAATATAGCGATTAGACCAAACACACCAAAGAAATTATAATATTATATTATATTATAATTTAAAAGTATGATTTGCTACATCATTTTTTAACTTGGATTTTATTAAGGAGTTCTGGTTTAGCTTCATTTTTTTCAAATATGTGTAATCCCATCGCATGGAACCACTTTTGCAGACCAGCTTTCTTCCAGGCACATCTTGAATTAGGCTTGGTAACAATGTTATGGTGTAATAACAAAAACTATTAAATCTAAGAATCTATTTAAAATGCACCGGCTAAAGCTCAGATAAATGCTACGTAGACTCTAAGGAGTCATGGGAATGCAGTTTGGTTTAGGTTTTGTTGCTTATCTTTATTGAGATGTTCCTCAACTAAAAACATAATTAATAACTAATAAATGGGTGCCAGTTTATTTATTAAGGGAAAGCAAGAAAAACCTTTAAGGGAATAAAAAACAAATTTTAACCAAAAACTTAAATCTAGTAATCAAATCAAATTCAGCATTAAATCATTATATAATAAACAAAACACATTGACATTCGTCTACTATAGTAGTAATGAATGAACTTATAAACTACGGTATCAAATATAATATTAAATTTTCTTTCAATGAACTTAAAACTATGAACGTACAACGCGAGGATACATTATAAGCGTTAAAAACGTTACTAAACTAAAATAACTTATTAATGATATTGAAATCTAAATTCTCCGCTCAACCGACAACTCAAAAAGATAAACATAATGTAGTCGCTAAAAAACAACTACTGCACAACGTAAGGTACAATCAGCGCTTTTAAAAGTACAACAACAACTGTGATTAATTGCGAACAAACATGTGACGAGATTATTTTCTAAATAATTGGTTTAGTGAAAAATTTTCTCCTTACAGTATAGGCCGCCGTGTTTGCACTGATGCGTCTGAATATGCATTCTTATATTGGGCCGTTTGGGGATTTTACCTGTTTAGAGTTGCCTGTTCCGTTTTGAAATCCGTGTATTCTAAAAGTGACACCTCGTTGGCTCGCAAAAATGATACGTTCTTTTCCTATTAAATTTTCTTTGTAGAAGGGTGTACTTGGAAAATGCTGTCTAAAAGTTAAACAATTGGACACGTGCTTAATAATAGCGAGTGAAGTAAAATCGTCCCATTCTAATTAGGAAATAAATCTTTGGTTACAATTGCAGTGTAAGTAGCTTTATTTTTATTACCTTCCTTTGTTTTAATAAAATGTTTGTTCTTACGGGTTCTATAAATTTTAGGCACCTTTTTTTTCGGTATTTCCTTTCGTTTTGGTTGTTTGTTTGACGGACTTCGTTGTAATTTGCGCTGAATATTGGATGAGGGTTGTACTAGCAATATTAATAATCCAAAATTATAACCTATCGAAGTGGATATTACATCACCGTTGGAATGTACTGGAAAACTTAGTAAACTAATTACAAAGTGAACTATACTTATATGGTTAATCAACTTCCATGGAGGCCATCATCGAGTCATAACCACCACTCAAGATAAGCCGGTTATCTACTCATTGGTGCAGCCCAGCAACTGTTATCAGTAGAGTCCATTTTAGTTTCTTTTCTTTGTGGATACTCAAATACTAGATTTGGATACGAAGCTGTAATCTCTACCGATTAACTGTCGAACCCGGAAGACTTCCTAGTTACACGAGCTAAGTTATTTCTTTATGCATGTCATTAATTAATTTTGTCTCGTTATATATGTATTTGTATCGTGGTTGAAAGTTTAACAACGTACTTTTTTGACGCCTATTCTTTCCTTATTTAAACTTGAAGGATCGTTTCAGTATAATTAATTATGTGCGCTTTGAACTTATTTGAATGATCGGCCACGGTCCGGTACTCGTTGTAGTTGTTATTAATTATCTTTGGAACAATATTCGGTGTTCGTGACGGTCAAATAAGCTAAACTATTTGGGGGCGCTTGTGTCTCAAATTTATTTTTGTGTTGTTAACCCGCTCTCGTGAACGATGAGTATTTGATAACCTTATATGCTTTTGATTCTAATTGATATTGTCTATTACTATGTTTATGTGTGTCTCGATTTGTAAATTGAACTCTAGTCGCTAAAACAATATACTGATTTCTATGCACGTACGGTCTATTTCTATATCTATGAGTACCTACGGGCTCTAGATATCTCGTTTACATAGTCCTAGGTGGCGCTTTATAAATTTTCCAAACAGTGTAGATGCCTTCTTTGTAAACGACTTTCCATCCACTCGACCACTTCCGACTAAGAAGAACTGCCAGGGGTCATCAAACACTGCTATATAATTGTTTACTAATAATCCGTAGCAAACTAATGCGTTAAAATAAAATTAACCACGACTGCATTTAATTGCGAACAGTTTAGGCCGACTTTATTTCGTCAAAATTAACTTAAATGCACGGAAAGTTCAAAAGAATTGATAATATTATGAAAGCACTTACTCGAAGTTCCTTGTGTTAATAAGGGACGTTGAATTTGTTGAAACCCGAACAGGTTATTTGGCTGACCTTGATGCTTTGTGTGGACGGAATTAAATTGCCGTCCATATTGAGACTACACTTAGGATGATGTAATGCATACGGAATTTTCCATAAACCAAATTTCCTTCCATAAGTTAATAACGTATTTGATAGTCGATTGTTTATCGACAGAAACGTAGAAATCAAAAGCACAAAAAGGTAACGAATATTCTTCAATTTCGGAACGCACGTTTATTCTTGAGAATAAAATTTTTTTTGAATGGAACGTATATAATACTAACAAAGTAGATAGATTTGCGATAAAGCTAATCCATTAATTCAAACTTCGTTTTACTAAAAACGAAACATTCTTATTCTTTCTCTCGCGCGGAAAAAGTTACTGGTCATCATGCATTGAATGCAACTAGCGGGGGAAATGCGTTATTTAAATATAAGGTAGCGACCAAGTTTTGGTTCGCTACAATGGTATGAAGCTAGTACGGAATTATTCTAAACATTTCGAATTAATTCTTCACTTAACCATTTTTTCATATCATCGTGATAATTGCCTGACTTCGATTTTGGATTTAGAACATTATAACAATGAGGTTTGCCTTTTTTTAAACAATACTTTTTGCTCCCTTATTACTGTCATCGTACCATTCAATGCAACTTGAATGTGACCTGTGCAGATAAAAATTCTGATATTGTAAACAATGATCCTCCCTTCACCAATTTTCTTCATTTTTCTCAGTAACGTAGTACGCTTTGATCTTATTGCGGAAGTTTCTAACAAGACCTTCCTGTTGTCGATGTTTTTCTGCTATTTGAAACTCACTTTTATAATAAGACAACTGCTTAAATTTCTTGTGAAATGGATATTTTCTTCAACAACTGCAAACACTGTTTTCCGAGGTAAGTTAAACTTACTTTTTCAGGTTTTGATGTACTTTCCTTAGCTATCCTTCGAATTGTTCTCATGGATCAATTCAAAATCTTCACTGTGAACAACAACCCCACTTAAGTTTAAACTACTGAGCCTGATGAAATGATAAATTGTGTGTTGAAAAAGAAAGAAAATGAGTATAAATTTGTGCTTGTAGAACAGGGTGTATACATACTGTACGTTTGTGAAATAATTTAAATACATATGCAAATATAAAATTATAGTTTGTATTATTATTATTATATCTGTACTTGCATTTGACTAGCGTATGATTTTGAGTTCCTCCTTTTTTTATTTGTAAGAATGATTTGCTTTCATAAGGCGATGGCAAATAATGTTTGTACGTTCCGCCACTGGAATATGCACAAATATACAGTTATCTATGTAATGGAGGCACTCGGTCACAAAATTTGCGCACGATTACAAGTCTCACCTCTTTCCTAGTCTAAGCGCATGTCAAATCTGCCATTTATGACGTCAACAAATACAATTTTTAAATTAAGCTGTATAAATAACTACCTTTAAAAATTAATAAAATATGAAATATTCAACGCAAACAAAAAATAAATACAGTTTTGTATTTGTGGAAATACAATCTATCGCTTATGCATAAAAAAGTTGAAAACATGCCCATTGAATAATAAAACTTGAGAAGTCATATTATTCAGTCAAATTAGGTTAAATAGCTCTACTACTCTCTACTAAGAAAAAAAATGTTGATATCTGGTTCTTTCTTGATAATTTTCTTGTAAAAGAAATGAAGTAAGTGGCGCTATAAATTTATAATGAGCATCGGTTGGCGAGGTGTATAATCCCATTAAACTAAATTGTAATTTTTAATTCTAGTATCAATTGTTAGACTTGTAACAGTACAAAAATCTACAGACGCGGTTTTAAGCTCACTAGAATCAACGAATAGAAAAGGCCAATTTTGGTGCAAAGTTCTTTTGATTTTTTGTTGACACAAAAAATTACGCGTCTTTTGCCTCATTTTGTTGGTGCATTTTTAGTTTTAGGGGATGCACAAACTATTATGAAGAATAACTTTTTATCAAAAAACGATAATAAATAAGATTTCCATTTGGTGCGAACTTTGGGGATGACGCTGTATTAAATTTTTACAGTCGTCAACGTCCCCACGACAAAAATTTTGTAACCAAATTTTTATAATTATAACGATTAAAATTTGGTACATTTTTATTTAAAAAACATATAAAATTTACACAAAGACAGTTTTGTTCCAAAACCAACATTTTTAAAATTTATAAATTTATTAACTCATATGATTCTTGATTTAAATGTTAGAGAAATATGGTTATAACTTATAAAATCTATTCCGTAAAAACCATAAATTTTATAAAAAACCTTAGTTACCCAAACATTTCTAGAATACTAAAATCTAGATTTCTTGGGCATGCCCCCGGGCCGAACGACGTCTAATAAAAAATACTTTTCCACTCATGTGGGTGGTGCATAGAGGGGCGCCTGTTTTTTTAAATACGACCACCCATTGAGTGATACCTAAAAATGACGGGCTGACCAAGACGGTTTCAAATATGCATGACAAAATTTTTTCAAAAATCCATATCCTTATAAATAATTGAGTTAATTCTCTTGGTGTTCTCCTTCTATACACACCGTGGGAGTGTGCCTGACCTCAAGTTGTAATAGCTAGATTTCTTGAATAAATAAGCAAATTTGTGTTTATTTAACAATTATTTTTAATTAGATAGTTTTCTCTTGACATAAAACTACTACTAGTTTTACAAGCGGAATTATTTATGTAACATTAGATTGACCTAAAACAATTGACGTTTATCGAATTTTCTAGATTTTATGATCTATTGTTATTATTATTATCATCCATTAACAAGAAAAAAGATTTAGTGTATAATACCCGACATTGGCTATACATTCCCGAAGACGACTTGGCATGGAATTTACCAAATTAGCACATATATTGTTTCTTCGTAATCATTCCCACACCGTATTGATATGACGATGTAAATTGTTTACATTCTCATTCAGTTCTTCGTCCCATGATCGCACCACCGGTGCCAACAGATTTTCAATGGAGTTTAAATCAGGTGACCTAGGTGGCAACCGTATTTTTCTACATCTGAATTATCTAAAAACTCTTCTTCCACTATTCCGGCTGTATGTATAGGTAAATTGCCCTGAACAAATAAAATCGTTCCATCCGGATAAATTGCTCGTACGGAGAGTAACAAAACATCTTCTAAAATCTGTAGATAAGTTTGAGCAGTTAACGCCCTTCAATTTGCGTTAATGCCCCTGGACCAGCATCGGTTATCCAACCTCAATACGCAGCACTAATTCTCTCACTTTTTTTGTTGGGTTGCACACTAATTTCATCATTTCTAGAGTTGCGTGATCTCCAACAAACTTTTTATCTTGGGAACTGAAAAAGGTTTTTTGTCTCAAAAAGACCACACTTTTCCAATTAAGATTTAAAGTTCATGTGAGAACTGTAATCGCTGACGTGCATTTTCTTCCGTTATTAAAGGTTTTTTTTTGATGATCGATAGCAGTTTATTCCTTCAGCTTTTAAAGTGTTTCTTAAATTTTGCAGACTGCATTGCAGGTGTAACCTTTCACGAATAGTGGCTGAAGTTGGAAATAGAGCAATATGAACATCTTCAATAATAATGTCTTTTTCAACTCCATTTCTAGGAGCGGTCTGCAATAGACGTCTATCTTCCGCCCCGTGATGTTCACAATTGAACCCAATAATGGACCACGTTTTTCTAAACAAATAAATAATGATTACAATTTGATCAAACCATAATAAATATTATTTGAAGAAAATTAACTAAATTATTAGTTAAGTTTTTACTCTACATCTTATAAATAACGGTTATAAATAAGACGATTTTCCAACTGAATATTTTAACACCTCTTTTTTTGCACTTTTTTTGACGAATTAAAGTTAGTACGTATAATGAAACAATAAAATAATTTTTTCTGCTTATTAGTATCAGGGCATATGAAATTCTCCGCGAAAAGCTTGTTTTAACTGTAGTCATAACAATCCGTTTATTTGACAAAATTGTTATAGTACTTTTTTTAGTTTTTTTCGTAAAATAGAATTAAATTTACTGTTTTTTACTTTTAAATACTTTATCCGCTGTTATTCAAAACACACATTTTAAAAATTTTGTTTAAATCTTGATTTTTTTTTATTTACGTTTTTTCTTCATATTTGTATATTTATCATATTATACGCTTTATCCACCGTACAATAGTTTTTTTTACTTCCGAGACTAAAGTTGGCCATTTAATCCATAGGAACCAAATTATAAGTCTGTCCAGAAACGAAGCGAAGTAATAAATCAACATGTTTAACAGATTCCAATGGCGTACCAATGTATTGATACTTTTTGAAAAGGGGGTTAAAAATGTAGAATATGTGTAACCTTTCATCATTAATTAATTATTGTTTGTTCTTGCTATATTTTATTATACATTAAATTTTCAAACTCTATAAAATGGTTTCTAACAAAAGATGTTTATAATTACAATGATATGTTTAAAATTACTTTCAATAAAACACAATAAAACGCAATCGTAATTTTTTTTGGCAGCAAAACCCATGTACACGCCTATGATCTTTAGTTTAGACCTCAAGAACAGGTACGTCCCATTGTTAACGGATTAGAAGCTATTCATAAATAACTTACGTTGTAACACTATAGTATGGAAACAGTATATTCTAAAACTAGTTTTAAAATCTTTTATGTATTTCATACAAAATCGTGTACCGCTTATATGTAAAATAAATAAACTATTTTAGTTTATTACTTCGCTTTGTTTCTGGGCAGACTTTAGTTTATATAATACCAAGAGACTAAAGGAAAGTAAACAAATGAAAATGACTGCCACTATTTACAATATGAACTTAGTTACGCACGAAAGGGCAAGGCCCTTATCGAATGGAATTTTATCAATTCTATTAAAATTAGACTGCTAACAAGACAATAGCGTATAAAGTGCCTAAATCCTTGAGTAATTGTTTCCCTTGGGCTTCGCCCTCGAGGTGACAAACTAACGGGATTAAACGATGCACTTTAGTCCCTCTATATATAATATACTATTATGACATCTAAAAATAAGTTAAAATTAAAAAAATTTACTTTTAGAACAGTTGAGACAGCCTTTTACCTTGGTAACTAGATAAGAATCTTTACTAGAGTGAAATGCACTTACAGAACAAGAGATTCTGCAAACAAAGTTGTTTACGCGTCGTATTTAAATTATTTTTTTTCTAAAACGGAAAGACCTCATTGGAAGAATCATACTTTTAACATTCATTCTACGTTTATTAGTAAGTTTTGTCCTCTAAAAAACTGGACGTGTGCACTGGTCCTTGTACAACTATTTCACATCGAACAATTTATTTTTATTTTGGCTATTAACGTAACTACAAAGGACAATTAGAATATTTTTCAATTAAAGCTACTACAGCAACAGAGTATAAAAATATAAAAATATTGTTTTAGGTCAATCGAATTTTGCATAAATCATCCCGCTTGTAAAACTTTATTGGTTTTATGTCAAAGAAAACTAAAGAAGAAAACTTCTTTTTAATCTAATTAAAAATGATTGTTAATTAAACACAAATTTGCTATTTATTTTCAGCATTTTGAAGTAATTAATTAATTTAACAAAACAATCATTTATACTTACTAGTATTTGAACTTTACCATTTTTATTACCTGGTTGCGGGTAAGAAAAATTTTATGTAAAGGCTTGTACCAGTGCTTATGAACAATAGTCGGTAATCCTATAATCTCTTCAACCAGGGCGTTTATCATGTTTAGTTCAAACAAGCAATGTTGCAATATTTATGTTGCTTTTAAATTTATTGTCAATATGGTTGCCTATTTTACAGGAGTGCTTATAAACTGTCCAAATACTTCTTTTAGGTGGTATACACAAAACTTTCTACACTGCAAAGAAAAAAATATTATTAAATTATTAAAAACATTATCATTGTGAAACCAACCTAGTAAAATTATTGTTCTTTAAAATTTCATTAAATTTTAATGCTTGTACTTTTGTTTTTGTAAGGAATATCGAAAAATATAATCCTATAATCCTGTTATCATTTTTAAAAAAAATTACGTTGTGGATATGTGACCAAAAGTAAGCGAAAACCCGAAAATCCTTTTCTAGTAGTTTCTAGTTTCTATTTAAACCTGATAATTTTTGGTAATATTGTGACGCCAAACCGTCATAGGACACCTTGTATAACGATCATAGAAAATAATTAAATCTTCAAAGATAACTCCACTTTTATATATTATCTCAAATCCATCTACATTATGACTTTAATTGAAATTGGAGTAGGTAGTAGTTTTTTGAGCTATCGTAGTTACATGAGAGAACCACTCTCAAGAAAATGAGTGACTTTTAGGTATTAATGATTAATTTCGGCGGTGCGCCATCATATACACATATATATTTATATAAAAAAAAGTAGTGTAAAAAATAATAGTAGTATAATTTTTAAATTAAGTAGTCCTCAAATATACCGTTAAGAGAAATGAACTTAAAACGGTATATTTCAAAATTGAAAAATACCTTTGATAAATTAAAATATACAGATTATAAAATTATTTCCATTCAAGATATACCTCATAAAAACGAAAGGTTTACATAAGTGGAACGAATGGTGTAGTCTTTTGCAAACAAGCACAACACCATTCGAAATATACCAACCGAAGTAATTAAATTTCATATTGAAGAACCTAGAAGAAAGTAAAACGCCGATACTTAGGGATGTACATCATGTAGAAAAAACTCTTCTGCACTTAGAAAAGCGGAGGTCGAATCAAAATCCAACGACTGCAATGTGATGAACACTCGACTTTCTCGTTTCTATTTGAGTGTCTCATTATACAAGCAAATATAACGACGAACAATAAAAATCGAGTAGGATGTAGTGTTTCCATCAATAGTTGAAGTTAAGGTTCCACCAGCATTCATTCGTTCAAGTTCTTTTTCGAAATGTTGGGGAAATGTGACACGATTACCTTAAAGAAAATAAATTCATAAGATCTGCACCGTTAACAATTTTTGAATTACTAGAATTGGACGATAATAAATAGCACTTCTCGCCAACAGAACACTTAAACTTTTTAAAATACATTTTGTTCAATGCAATCTTGTTCTTTTTTTATAAAATAACGCTCGATGACTTGTTAAAAGATATTGATTACCACAGAGATACGGTACAAGACCAATAAGTACAAGGGTCTCTTGAG
The DNA here is from genome assembly GCA_030710515.1 of Abscondita cerata. Taxonomy (NCBI): domain Eukaryota; kingdom Metazoa; phylum Arthropoda; class Insecta; order Coleoptera; family Lampyridae; genus Abscondita; species Abscondita cerata. Next base: position 185,070 of record JALBCR010000885.1, on the reverse strand, counting down.
AAATTATTTTGCATGCAGTATAAAGCTCGTTGAAACTTCTTTTACAACACCTAAAAACATTCTAATTTCGAAACACTTATTCTCATTATAAACAAGACCGCAAAAATGGTATTTTATAAAATCCATTTTTGTGCAAGAATTTAATTGACACTTGTTCTCTTGCAATGTCTTTTGTTCAAATTAACTAAATTTATTTTCCATATAATTCCTTCCACAATGAAAATCTTTTTTAAAGTAATTTTTATTGGAAGGCTTTTTAATTTTTAAATTAAATGCAAAGTCTATTTCACAAAAACAATTGAAGGATTATAATTAATAGGACGAATAAAACTTTTGGTAGATATTTATGGAATTTTTATACCTAACACATAATTGTGTCAACTAAAATAATAAACGTTTAGATATAAAGTGCATAGATACTTATTTCATTAATTGCAGGCCTCATAGCTTAAGATTAAGACTTATATTAAATGTAATGTGATAAAGTTTAAAGCAGTTGTTGGTAAAATAAGATAACTTTCTTTTACTTAAAACAAAACATTTATTTTTAACGCATTAAGTAATTAAGGTATCCTTCAAATAGGCACAATGTGGAGTTCTATTTATATATTTATTCGTATGGTACATTATACAAATATTGTATTGGGATGTAAGTGTTAGGTATGGTGTCCCAGAAGATCAGTATAAACCTGTACAGTGTGGTGACGAAACCGTGTGCAATAGTGGATTGGTTCCTCTTGTCAAAGCATTTACTTCAAGGTTTACAAAAACCACTAAAGACTAAGCATGCCAACAATTACTCACTCTAATATTCACATGTAATAGTATTAATTAAGTGTGTAAACACTATAGAAGGTAAATAAGAACATAAAATATAACAGCACAGCCATTGCATGACGACATATAATAGACCGGTCCAAGCGACAGTCACGACAACGACGAAAAAAAGTAGGTTAAAGAAATAGCAAAAAAAAATGGATAAACAGATAATCAAGACAAGAATACAAAACATTGCTGAACTTCAGATGTCCTTCAGATTCGTAAGCCATAATATTGCTTCATCCGTTAAATTATGAATGGTAGGAAATCCTTCTTTAAACTTCGTTAATTGACAATCCTCTACAATCTGTGTAACGGTTTCTGGTTCGTCTCTACAGTCACAATTTGGATTAGAAATCGCACCCCATTTGAACAGCATAGAGTTGCATTTGAATAGCCTGTTCTTATGCGATTTACTTTTGACAAAAATTTTTCTTTTTAATCAACGCCCGGGACTTCTATTGTTCGATCATCAATGAAATGTTTATAATAATAATAATAATAATTTATTTCCCTACAGGTTGAAAACATCAACTCCAGGCCATAATTTTTTCCACTCTTCAACTTCAGAAAAAGCCGTACTTAAGTAGTCTTGCAACCATATAGGACTTCGAGAATTATGTCTTTTAGCAGGAGAGTTGTCAATGTCATTCCAAATTGATAACTTTTTTGTTAAGTTGGCATTTATACCATTCTCTATTTAACGCAGCTTTTCGTCGAATGTTCGATGGAGTAATATTACAAAGAACAGGAAGCCAATTGAGAGGAGTAGATTTAATGGTTTAACTAATTATACGCATAGTGCAATTCAACTGGGCATCTATTTTTTTTGTATGATAACTATTCAACCAGACAGGAGCACAATACTCTGCTATAGAATGAACTAATGCCAATGTACGAAGTGTCTTTGCATCTGCTCCCCAAGTTGTTCCAGCTAACCAACAGAAAGCACCAAAACTGCACCAAAAACTTTACTCGGACACGTGTTTCAACAGCTAAGCTGTTATCATCAGCGATACCGATACTAAAAATAAAACAACGGGAAGCTTATATATACTATCTGCTTATCACGCATCGTTAAACTTAATTGATTCTTAGATAAGCTTAAATAATTCCGAAAATCCTAATGGACCGTTATCATAATAATTCATAAACAAATTTCTGTTTTTAAAAATTTCTAAACTTTCATAAGAATCAAGTTCGTTTTTATTATCTACCCTCTTAATTAATTCAATGTCGCCTACTCTATGGCCATTTTCAAGCATATGCATGGCAACACTGGACCTATCAGTGCGATGATATTTGACATGAGCTACGTGCTCTTTAAAACGAGTTTTAATAGGTTTCTTGGTTTGCCCTATATTATACTTGGTTACAGTCTTTACAATTAATTTTATATATTCCCGATTTATCACACATTTCTATTGGGTCTTTCGGATTGCCTAAAATATTTTGCAAGTTGTTACTACTAGAGAGAGAGAGAGAGAGAGAGAGAGAGAGAGATTTATTTTTATTTGCCAGTGGCGTTGAAATGTACACATTTGAAATAATATAAAACAATATACTTAATTAAAATTTTAACAAGTAAATAAATAAGTGTAAATATAATATAAAATATAGTTTATAATAAAACAATAATACTAACTATAGATGAGTATAATTTAAAAAAAGGCTAAGTTATTGACTCCAATATTCCTCGAGCGAATAAAAACTGTTTTTGAGTAAATTAGACTTTAAAGAAATTTCGAACTCTTTATAATTGTTAATGTTTTTGATTGAAACTGGTAATTTATTAAAAATTTTACAGAATTGAACATAAATGATTTAAAAAAATATGCAGACTTTGCAGAGTTTGATCTCAGATTGTTATTTCTAGTTTGGTAGTCATGCACATCTGAGTTTTCTTGAAAAAGTTGCCGATTTTTAACGACAAATAATGAACTTTCATATACAAACAAATTGTAAACTGTCATAATTTTTTCTGTAACAAACACACTTCTACAACTAGCTCTATTATCCATACCAAAGATTATTCTTATTGCTTTTTTTTGAAGTTTTAATATGGTAGGAAGATGTGTAGAGTTTCCCAGAATACTAGTCCGTATTTTACAATTGCTTCAAAATAGGCAAAGTAAACTATACGAAGAGTTGACAAATGGCAACAGTATTTCAGACGACGTAGACAGAATATTGCTTTATTTAATTTTGATACGACATTTTCTACCTGCTCTTTCCAACAAAACTGATGATCAACCGTCAACCCTACAAATTTTGATGATGTTACTAGTGATAAATTAGTATTGTAAATGGTTAACATCTTTGACAGATTTAAATTTTCATTTACGTTCAAAAAGACATAAGACTCGTTTTTTTCGATATTAATAATGAGTCCATTTGCATTGAACCAGTCTTGAACCTTATGCAGCACTTGCGTAATATTACTTGCTAATTGTAGTAAACTGGATCCGTGTATGTTAATGTTAGTGTCATCTGCATATAGAGTAATATTGGCATCTATATTGCTTGGCAAATCATTTATATAAATGAGAAATAACAATGGGCCTAAAATTGATCCTTGAGGTATTCCGTATTTAATGTTAAGCAGAGATGAGTAATATTTTTTAATTTCATTATTTTTATTTGTATGTGTGATTTCGACCATTTGTCGTCTTCCGGTTAAATAGGATTCAATCAGTACCAATGGGACACCGCGAACACCGTAATATTCGAGCTTTTCCAGTAGAATATTGTGATCTACCATATCAAATGCTTTTGATAGATCACAATTCAAGCTAACTGTAAGTTTTTTTGTTATTAATGTTGTGCAGCACATTTTGTAGAATATTTAGTAAAGCAGTTGTTGTTGATTTGCCCCGCGCAAAACCGTGCTGGTGACTAGTAAAGAGTGATTTTTTTTCAAAAAAATCTATTAACCTATTTTTCATTACAGTTTCAAAGATTTTTGAAAACGCAGGTAAAATTGAGACAGGCCTATAATTTTCAACTGCATACTTACATTTTTTTTTGTAAAGAGGTATGACTTTAGAGGTTTTAAATTCCTCGGGGAAGTATGAAGAATTAATACAGTCGTTTATAACGTGCGATAATAATTGTGAAATGATCGGGGAACACAATTTGAGTATTTTTATTGGAATATTATCCACACCAACTGAGTTTGAATTTTTTAATTTGTTGATCACAATAAAAATTTCTTCCGAAGAAGTAGGTGAAATAAAAGAATTTCCATTGTATAGGCTAAGTGAACGCATTTTGTCAAGAGCTGAATTGTTTTTTAGAAACATTTCTTTTTAGTATGTTAGGCAACTGTACAAAATAGTCATTAAAAGTGTTTGCCACAGCACACGGATCATCTATGGAGTCGTTTCTAATTAAAAGAGATATATTGTTTCGTATTTGGGTACATTTGTTAGTTTCATTCTTTATTAACTGCCACGTAGATTTATTTATATTATGAGATTGTGTTATAATCCTTCTTGAATGAATTCTTTTAGCTTTTTACATGCTGCCTTGAGTACGTTGCTATATTTTAAATAGTATGAATGTAAGGTTTCATTCGGAAAAACCTTAAAATTTGATGTAAATCTCTTTAGTTTTAGCTGAATTTTTTATACCGCGAGTGATCCAGTTCTTTTGTTTACTTATAGGTACCCTAATTAGTGGATAAGCGATATTAAATGCTTCTGAAAATTGTGTAAAAAGGTGTTTAACTTATTTTTTAAGTTCTACACTATCAGAATAGATGTACTTCCAGTCTGCACCTTTAACTAAATTTATAAAGCACTCATTATTTTTTAAATTGTATCGTCTAATTGTTCTATAAGAATCATTACTTTTGTTTCAGGTGTAGGGATACATACTAATTGCGCATTGTGATCCGAAAAATCAACCGCGATATTCAACGTTCGTATGTCCTCTATCTCAGATATATTTGAAAATAAATTGTCAATACATGTCCTTGAAGTAGGAGTTAATCTAGTAGGTGTAATTATTGTAGGGTAGAAGTCGAAGGTATGAAATATGGATAAAAACCTTTTGCTTATTTAATGAATTTTCTAATATATTTATATTGAAATCCCCTGATATAATTAGATTTTGATCAAGATTTGTTAGTTCTAATAGTTGATTGAGTTTTCCAAAGAAATTGTTTATATTGCTGTTAGGAACTCGATAGACACAAAAAATTGTTAAATTATACTCATCTAATTGTACTGCACAGCATTCGAATTCTAACTCAGTACATAATTTTGAGTATCTATCTGTAATAGAACATTTAATATTATTCTTAACAAAAACTATAACACCTCCGCGTTTATGTATAGATCTAGAAAAGAGAGCTGCTATCTTATATCCTAAGAGGGGAACACACTCACATTGAAATGACAACAACCAATGCTCCGAAATACACAAAACATCTACACTCATAAAACCTTCGAGAAATAGTTCAAGATCGAGAACCTTACTCGGCAATCCCTGCACATTAATGTGTAAAATACTAATTATATTTTTACTTAATCTAAAAAAAGACGAAAACTCAGTAAACTCCAGTTGTTTTGGCACTTTGTCCAAATTAATTCCTTCTATACATATGTCCTTTTGATACGTGTTTTCTTGAGATCTTGAAACATTTGTTAACGTTGTGTAAGGTATTTTATCAGTTACGCTATCCATGTTTTGAACTATAGGATTATTCTCAGTTTCAATTACGATTAAGTTATTCGTATTTATATAACTAGATGTAATTACTTTAACACTTTCAGTTTGAACATAAGAATCACTTTTACGGATGACATTTTCCATTTGTTTGCATAACTTATATTTTCCCATTTTGTTTATATGTAATCCACTTTTGTGAAAAAATTTTTTCAGTTAAAACATCATTCGTATCCACAAAATAAATCGGAAATGAACATCTTTGAATAGATTCATAAATACGTAGGTTTATTTTATAAATAAATTGATTTAAAACTACACGACCTTGCCCAAATGGCACTGATAAACAAATAATGTTAGTATGTTCTAATTTAGTAAACGTTTTTATCATATAATTGTAACTTCCAGTAGAGGTTACTGTTTTATAATCAAATTTTGAAAATATTTTTTGAAGACCTTTTTGTGTATGTGGGATAATTTGGTAATTTGACATATTTCTTATCTATTTTGCTATTACTAGTTCCTAACGTTGTAATGTTTCTAATGTTTAACTTATGTTTATGTTTTCTAATTGTGTTTGTAACAATTGATTCTTGAAAACCATTGTATGATGCAATCTGCTTAATATTTCGCAGTTCTTTATCAAAGTTTTGTTTTGACAATGGGAAATGTAATAATCTGTGAATCAAAAGTTGAAAGATGCCAGTTTATGTTGCATACTATGGTTGGAATCATTTGTTATAAACCTCATAGTGTTAGTGTCTTTACGATAAATATCTATATCTAGTTTGTTGCCATTTCTTGTCACTAAAGTGTCTAAGAAAGATAACTTAAGGTTTGTTTCTGTTTCATAGGTAAACTTGATCGTCTCAAATTTTGAATATAAAATTTCTACAAATTGCTGAGGGCTGTAAACTTTAGTGTCGATGACTGCAAAAACGTCATCTACATATCTACACCAAATTCTGGGAAAATAATCCGATTTTTTTTTTTATATCAGTTTCAAATTTACCCATGAACAGGTTAGCCATAAACGGAGATAAGCTGTTACCCATTGTTGTACCATAATTTTGTTGATAAATATTATTGTTAATTTGAAAGTAGGTTTGACTCATACATAATCTTGCTAATTTAATAAAATTATCTACTTCTGAATTGTCTAAATGGTTTTGGTGTAACATATCTTTCAAATAATCTAAAGTGATATCTATCGGAACGCTTGGAAACAATGAACAGACATCGAATGAAACTAAAACTTCGTTCTCAGTCAGCTCAATGTTTTTAGTTTTTCAATAAAATCGTATGAATTTTGAACACTGAAATTTGATTGTTGATATTCAAAACTGTTGAATTTATTTGACAACCATTTAGATATCAGATAAGTAGGAGCATTAATACCTGAAACAATGGGACGCATTGCTTTCCAGGTTTATGTATCTTAGGTAAACAATACATTCTAGGAAGAACCGGGTTAGAAACCGTTAGTCTAAACCTAAGTTGTTTTGGTATAATATTTCCACATTCTAATAAGACTCTACGGGTTATCAGCAATCATTTGGGAAGAGGATTTTTTAGATATTAATGAATAGGGTCCTTCAGTAAGCATCACCTGAACTGACTCAAAATAATCCTCTTTGTCCAAAATAACTACTTTATTGCCTTTATCTGCTTTGAGATAACAACAATTTTCTCTTTAAGATTTTTAACAATGTTTATCTCTTGGCGTTAAATTTAAATTTTGGTAACTGCTGAATATTATCTGAAATTCGAATTTTACAGGCATTCCTAATGAATTTTTAGAGATTATCATCTAAAAGTTTGACCGAACTTTCAAATTCCTACAATAATCTTATCTATGGGCGTTTTGTTAAATTTGAGGTTATATTTCAAGCCTTTATTCAACAAAAGTTAATTCGTCATTGTTAAAAGTAAAATTTCTTTTGTTAAATGACGAATTAACTTTGTTGAATAAAGGCTTGAAATATAACCTCAAATTTAACAAAGCGCCCATAGATAAGATTATTGTAGGAATTGAAAGTTCGGTCAAACTTTTAGACGATAATCTAAAAAATTCATTAGAAATGCCTGTAAAATTCAAATTTCAGATAATATTCAGCAGTTACCAAAATTTAAATTTAACGCCAGAGAAATAAACATTGTTAAAAAATCTTAAAGAGAAAAATTGTTGTTATCTCAAAGCAGATAAAGGCAATAAAGTAAGTTATTTTGGACAAAGAGGATTATTTTGAGTCAGTTCAGGTGATGCTTAATGAAGGCCCCTATTCATTAATATCTAAAAATCCCTCTTCCCAAAATGATTGCTGATACCCGTAGAGTCTTATTAGAATGTGGAAATATTATACCAAAACAACTTAGGGTTTAGACTAACGGTATCTAACCCGGTTCTTCCTAGAATGTATTGTTTACCTAAGATACATAAACCTGGAAAAGCAATGCGTCCCATTGTTTCAGGTATTAATGCTCCTACTTTCTGATATCTAAATGGTTGTCAAATAAATTCAACAGTTTTGAATATCAACAATCAAATTTCAGTGTTCAAAATTCATACGATTTTATTGAAAAAATAGTGAAAACATTGAGCTGACTGAGAACGAAGTTTTAGTTTCATTCGATGTCTGTTCATTGTTTCCAAGCGTTCCGATAGATATCACTTTTAGATTATTTGAAAGATATGTTACACCAAAACCATTTAGACAATTCAGAAGTAGATAATTTTATTAAATTAGCAAGATTATGTATGAGTCAAACCTACTTTCAAATTAACAATAATATTTATCAACAAAATTATGGTACAACAATGGGTAACAGCTTATCTCCGTTTATGGCTAACCTGTTCATGGGTAAATTTGAAACTGATATAAAAAATAAATTAGATTATTTTCCTAGAATTTGGTGTAGATATGTAGATGACGTTTTTGCAGTCATCGACACTAAAGTTTACAGCCCTCAGCAATTTGTAGAAATTTTAAATTCAAAATTTGAGACGATCAAGTTTACCTATGAAACAGAAACAAACCTTAAGTTACCTTTCTTAGACACTTTAGTGACAAGAAATGGCAACAAACTAGATATAGATATTTATCGTAAAAGACACTAACACTATGAGGTTTATAACAAATGATTCCAACCATAGTATGCAACATAAACTTGCATCTTTCAACTTTTGATTCACAGATTATTACATTTCCCATTGTCAAAACAAAACTTTGATAAAGAACTGAGAAATATTAAGCAGATTGCATCATACAATGGTTTTCAAGAATCAATTGTCACAAACATAATTAGAAAACATAAACATAAGTTAAACATTAGAAACATTACAACGTTAGAAGAACTAGTAATAGCAAAATAGATAAGAAATATGTCAAATTACCAAATTATCCCACATACAAAAAGGTCTTCAAAAAATATTTTCAAAATTTGATTATAAAACAGTAACCTCTAGTAGTAACAACTTGCAAAATCTTTTAGGCAACCCGAAAGACCCAATAGAAATGTGTGATAAATCGGGAATATATAAAATTAATTGTAAAGACTGTAACCAAGTATATATAGGGCAAACCAAGAGACCTATTAAAACTCGTTTTAAAGAGCACGTGTCAAATATCATCGCACAGATAGGTCCAGTGTTGCCATGCATATGCTTGAAAATGGCCATAGAGTAGGCGACATTGAATTAATTAAGAGGGTAGATAATAAAAACGAACTTGATTCTTATGAAAGTTTAGAAATTTTTAAAAACAGAAATTTGTTTATGAATTATGATGATAACGGTCCATTAGGATTTTCGGAATTATTTAAGCTTATCTAAGAATCAATTAAGTTTAACGATGCGTGATAAGCAGATTGTATATATAAGCTTCCCGTTGTTTTTATTTTTAGTATCGGTATCGCTGATGATAACAGCTTAGCTGTTGAAACACGTGTCCGAGTAAAGTTTTTGGTGCAGTTTTTGGTGTTTTCTGTTGGTTAAATAGACGTGCAGTTGGTGTTCCTTTCTCTGATTGTTCCAGCAAATTTTTGAATGACATTATTTTTTGTTTTAATTTTTTTATTGACTTTTTCTAAATGATCTTTGTAAATTAACAACGTATCTAAAGTTACTCCCAGATGAACTGGGTTAAAATTATGGTTTAACTTTGTATTATTAAAGATAACATTAAGTTTTCTAATTTTTCTCTATTACTTAAATGAAAAGAAGAAACCTCTGTCTTTTTATTATTGGGGCATAATCGCCATCTTTTAAAATAATTTTTCATAATACGCAAATCATCAGATTGTTAATTTTCAATTTCGAAAAAATCTGAATGTTGAAATGGAATTGCCATGTCATCGGCGTAGACGAATTTTCAACATTGTAAAGAAGGAAGATCAGAAATATATACATTAAAAATAATAGGTGCAAGAACCGATCCCTGTGGAAGACCATTATTTAAAAATCTAAATTTACTGCTTTTATCTCCAACAAAAACTCTAGACTTCAGATTAGACAACATATTTTCAATAAAAAAAATTAATTTTAGAACATGGAATGACGTTAAACAATTTAAAAAACAAACCTTCTTTCCACACGGTATCGTATGCAGCAGTTAAATCTAAAAAAGCAACTCCAGTTTTAAGTTTTTTTATAAAATCCAGCTTCGATATGTGTTGTTAATGCCAATACCTCATCACAATAACTTCTACTGCTTGTTCAATTGGTAATTTCTCTTCTATTAACGAATTAATTCTTTGAAAAATCAATCTTTCCAAAACCATATTAATTACACTTAACAAACTTATTTGACGATAAGTATTCTGGATGTATTTTATCAATTGCAGCAGCTTTTTAATTTGGTCTTTTTAATGCATGTTTTAGCTCTTCTACAGTAAAAGGTTTGGATATATCTTCTGAGATAGGTGTAGATTTTCTTTCTTTTGTAGACACTTTTTCATCTTTGTGATAGTCGATTTGTCCGCTTTTACTGAGTTTGGAACATTAACCAACCGAGAAGCAATAGAATTTGGAGAAATTTTTGTATTTGTTTTAGAAGATTGATTTGTAGAACCTAATTTATTTAAAAGTGCCCAGCTTTTACGACTTGAATGTGCAAAATCCATATTTTCAATTAAAGAAATCCATTTTTCTTTTCTTCCATTATTTAGAGATGACAGTACAGCATTCCCATTTTCTTTATTTGAATTTTTCTGTTTCACCTACGAACCTAAAATAATTATCAGAAACTGGTGGTATCTATCTAAGAATAGAATCGAGAGATGTTCTATAGTATATCCAATTAGCTTTCTGAAAATTTCATCTTAGCTTTCCTAAAGATTGTACAAACGGAATTTGAAGTCCAATTTGTATTAGCAAAAGCCTATGTTGACTTCTTGGAAAATCGTTTAATACCATACGTGTTGATTGTAATGGAACCATGTCACGATCTATTGATACTAAACACAGGTCCGGGCTGTAATCGTTTTGCCATCGACCGGAATAAAATGTTTTGTTGTCTTTTGGTTCGTATACTAAATGTGCGTTTTGAAATTCCATCCATGTTTGTAACGTTATTCCATTGATATCGGTGTCTTTGTAGCCCCATAATGTGTTGTGACAATTAAAGTCACCAACATATACACATGGATGAGAAAAAACGACATTTAAAGTTTCTGGCCAAGGTAGTGGAGGAGGTTTGTAAATATTTACTACGTGTAAATTTCCTATTTTAGTAGTTATAACAAAAATCCAGAAATGATACTTTTTTATATTTTCGTATTGAATATTTTCTTTAACGTATGCTGCTATTCCATGTATCGGGGTCTCAATAAAGTCTACTAATTGAAAACTTTTTACTACACCTTTATTGAGTATACTTTTCTCATCTCGACAGTGTGTTTCCTGTAAAAGTAAAATATCGACGATATTCCTGAAACAAAGATTAGACAAGATAACTGATTTGTCCTTACTCAACCCCTCAACATTAATTTGTAGAATATTTGTCGTGTGCCTTATATTAGTGTGTGATTGTGTTTTGTGAAATTGTGTTAGACATTTTTTTGTAATTATCCGAGAGGGTCTTGATGACCAGGTCCGGAAACCAAAGTGGTGATTCTCAGGAACAACATGTTTTTCTTGTTGACCATGGAGTACTGTCAGGTAGTGATCACCTCCCATATTTTATATTTGTATTAAAACGCCTAAAAACACACACAAAGAAACTCTATCGAAATTGACGTACGTTTTGACACTAACACGGGTTCTATTCACAGTTTTGTGGTGTCCATTAAATTCATACACCTAATTTTATTAAAGTAAATACAAAAGATCTACACCACAAATAAGTGGTGAGACGTCTAGTGCCTCAATTTCCTGCTAACGTAGCACGTCAGTATTGTAATCTATCAAAAATTTGTCGACAAATGTTAGGAAAACCGATTCTTTGATCATTAATGCCAACTAAGCGCTGACAACAATAACCATCTCAAATCGCCTGCTGTAAACCAAGAGATTCTACAATCGCATACAAACATCGAGGATTACTTGACAATTGTAGACATACATTTAAAAATATCTGTGTTCAAAACAATCTTGTCTGTTTTCAGTTGCAACGTATTTAGTGTAAATTTGAGAATCATTTTAATATCCATTTTTTTTTTAAATTGGTAAAGACGTAGTGTAAAATTGAAAAGAAATAGTTACAGTTCCTTCTACAATCAATGCTGACATGCCCATTACAAGAAATAATTCTCATAATTATAGACAAGCGTTTACCGCAGTACTTTACATCGCCACGATACTAATAAAAGTCAAAGAACGTACAAGTATGGATAGGTTGTAAAAAAACATGAACAAATGTGTAAAATAAATATTTTTGTAAATATTTTTTAATAATTCCGAAAATCGATGTAAGTTAACGGTTTGATTGATTGTGCTCAAAATCTAATCAGATCAGCACTATCATACAGAGTGGTCCGATTTTCAATTAAATGTATGGGGATCTTGTAGATACAAAGTCGATTAAATGGAAAAAAGTTGCTTATTTTTGAAGAGAAGTAAAATGAGGCAGTCAAATTTAAAATTATTTAATTGGTTTCGGAAGTACACGACAGAAACCAAATTTACCAATAAATTTTACATTACCATTCTTAGAATTAAATTATGACGTTTCATTTTACCAAGGCTGTAACTATCTTTATTTTTTAAATGCAGACCTGTATTTTTCAATTCACAATTTTATAGCGCTTGATATTACAAATTCACTTATACAAGGTGACACAGGAAAGTGGGTACAGTCAATATCTTTTTTCCTATTACAGATAAAACTTTAAATTTGGAGAGTTTACTAAAGACAACCTTTTGAGTGTAATGGGATAAAAATGATTTTCGTGTCACTTCCGGTTAAACCCGGAAGTGACCCAAATTTTAGATTTTTAAGTGGGACACTCGGTATTTTTTAACATTTTTGGAATCAGCGGATCATTTTACAGACGATTCGATTATTTTAAAAAAATTAAAAAAAAATTTTATTAATTAATTTATAGGAAAAATAATTAAACGCCGCCTATGGTCAAAACTCATTATCAACCTTCTAGTTATGCCTAGAAAAATTAGAAACCGCAATTTTTAGCACGTGAATTAAGTTATACCTCTTTAAAGTTTCCTAAATCACTTTTATCAATTTTACTCAATTTTTTCAAATGTAAACATGCCGGGTACATAAGACAGGAGTGAAGACGATTTTTTCCAACTTTTTGACACAAAATTTTTGAAAATCGGCCGAGAAATGACATCACAGTAAAAAAAATTAAAAATCTAAGGTATGCAATCATCATAAAATAATTCCTAGAAAAATATAGCAACCTTTGGATTGTAAATTCTTTTTAAAAAATATTCTGTGGCTTTGAAAAAAACCGTTTTGTGTTGGCATAAACCGTTTACAGCAATTGTTCGAAGTGACCACCATTTTGAGCAAGACATTCCCTGACTCTTCTGATATTGTTTTCTGCTACTCCTTCCAACATTTCTGAGTGACGGCGTTAAATGCATTTAAAATGCGTTCTTCCAATTCAGCAAGCTTGAAAACTGGTGTAGCATAAACCCTTGACGTGACTCTACAGATAAAGATGCTGCGTGATGTCTCTAGAATTATGGGGCGGAGCACCGTCTTGTTGAAAAAATATTTGGGTTAACAACCGTAAAGGCAGGTTATCCAGTGCTTCCCGGATTTGGTTTCGTAGGAAACCCAAATACTGAATAAAATCAGACCAATAATTTGGTTTCCTAGAATCCCCGCTCAAACATTGACTCCAAATCTTTCTTGAAATCGACCAGGTCTAATAATGCGCCTGTTGTTTTGTGACCAATACCTGCAATTCTGCCGATTAAACATTGAATTATTACAAAACCTGGATTCATCCGTGAACACAATTTTTTTCACAAAATCGTTATCGTTATGTTTGTTTCGTAGAAGCCAAGTACAATAAACTCGTCTTCTGTCTTCATCACCATCGTACAAATCCTGGTGTAAATTGTACTTAAACGAGCAATAATTATGCTTCTTCAGAATTCGACGCACAGTTTCTTTTGACGCATCCACCTCCAAAGCAATCTCTCTTAACGACGCATTCATATTAACAAACGCCAACACGTTAATTTCCAAATCCTTCACAACCAACAAAGCGATCTTCCCTTTCTTTACCGGATTCCTTCTCATAAAATTTTCCAGCTTTTGGAAGTACGTAAAAATGGTTGGCGCCTACCGGGAAACCGCTCTGCGTAGAGTTGTTGCGCTTGACGGCCGTTCTTCCTACACTCGCCGTAAATTAACAACATGTCAACTTTTTCATTTTGGGAATAGCCCCTATTATCATTAATGTTATTCATAATGATAACTTAGTGAATTTATTATTAATTATCAACAACAATCAAACTAAAAACTTTTTAAAGTGCAAATTCAAAACTGAATGACAATCTGTTTTGATAAATAAATTATTATTGAGTTTTTAGAAACCGCGATTTTCTTTTGTTTCCCGTGTTGCTAAGCTGTCAACAATTCCAAGGGTTACTATTTTTTTTGTTCGAAATGTTCTTATTGTTTTTGGTCCATTCATTGTTGTCATTTTAATTTGTATTTTTTTTTACTGTAATGTTATTTCTCGGCCAATTTTCAAAAATTTTGTGTCAAAAAATTGGAAAAAAAAATCGTCTTTACTCCTGTCTAATGTACCCGGCATGTTTACGTTTGAAAAAGTTGAGTAAATTTGATAAAAGTGATTTAGAAAAACTTTAAAAAATGATTCGCTGATTCCGAAAATGTTAAAAATACCGGGTGTCCCATTTAAAAATCCAAAATTTGGGTTACCGGAAGTGACACGAAAATCATTTTTATCCTTCCCCCTCATTCTTCTTCTTTATTCTTCAAAAAAATTTAAAATTTTTTTTTTTTTTTAAAAAAAAAAATTTAATTTTTTAATTTTCATTTTTAAATTTTTTTTTTTTCTTTCAATTTTTTTTTTTTTTTTTTTTTAAATTTTTTTTTTTTTTTTTTTTTTTCATATAAAATTTTTTTATTATATCAATAATTTTTTATTAAATTAAAAAAAAAACAATTATTTTTTTTTTTTTTTTAAATATTAAATTATTTTTTTTTTTTTAAAATTAAAATTTTTTTTTTTTTTTTTTTTTTTTTAAAAAATTTATTTTTTTTTTTTTTTTCTTTTCAAAAAAAATTTTTATTTTTTTTCTAAACAAAAAATTATTCTTTTTTTTTTTATTTTAAAAAAAAAAATTTTTAAATTTTTTTTTTTTTTTTTTTTTATTTTTAATAATTTTTTTTTTTTTTTTTTTTTTTTTTCTTTTTTTTTTTTTTTTTTTTTTTTTTTTTTTTTTTTTAAATTTTTTTTTTTTTTTTTTAAAATTTTTTTAATTTTTTTTAAAATTTTTTATTAATATTTTTTTTTTTTTTTTTTATCTTTTTTTTATTTTTCTTATTATCCCCCTTTTTATTTTTTTTTTTTTATTAAACTAATTATATTAAAATAAATTTTTTACAACACTTTTTTTTTTTTTTTTTATATAATCAATTTCTCATCAACTTTAATCTTTTTTTTTTTAATTTCCAAACCATTTTATCAAAATAATTCACACATTTATAGTTATTTGTCCAACAAGTGAGGAAAGCGATTCTTTTTCCCACTCGAGCTCGAGGCATTAGAGTGAGAGTGGAAAAAGGCTTTCCTCATGTGTTAGACACAACATTTTTTCACGACATTCCCCAAAAAACAACCTAATGAAAGAAGTACTATTTATTGTAAACGTAACTTATTGTTACAGAATTTCGTCACATTTTCGTACGTAAAAGCAAAAGTTGATAATAGGTGGGTCCCAATAGTCTCGCTACAGTATTCTGTAGTATCGGTGTGGTCTCAATCTGTCATAGCGCAGCCGCGTAATTCTAACCAATAAATGTAGGGTAGCAATTTTTAAGAGTCGAAATATAAGATATTAAATTAAACAAACCTGATTGAATACTAAATTAAATTGTTTAACTAAGTACTAGGCGCATATAGTTCTAATGACACATTCTTACATTTTTTAAAGAGGCATTTTTGTAACACGACATTATTTTCCTCGCTAGTGAGGAAAAACCAATTTTCCTCACTATTTGTAGAGAAGAAACGTCCGTTTTCTAAGTATGTCGTGGAAAAAATATATTTTTTTTTTCACTCCTTACCTATGCAACAATCAAGAGCGCACTTAAAGCAAGCACCGAAACGCTGTTATCCCGAACAAGTGTTTCAAAAACTACTAAAAAATGCTTCACATTAGAAGCTTTCCATAAACAATTTGTTAATTTACTTACATTGTACGTTATTTAGAATGCAATTTACGCACATTTTATTTGTTGTAAATGTTGTAAAACAATGCAATTCTTTAAATAAATTTTGACAATTAAATAGGTTAACTAGATGTTAGATGACAAATGTATACATTATGTGCATATGCGATAGCTACAACTTGCTAATTAAATTTTGTGATTTACATATCACAATAATAGAGATTTTAAAATGCAATTATAGTAAAAAAACCGTGCAAAAATAGCATACCTGAACTTGTGCGTAAACAGTGTTCAGAATTCGTGCCAAACGGGCACTCATTCCTGAAAAATCTGTTTCCACACGTGTTACGTAAATAACTTATAGCCTAAGATTACTGATTAGGAAAATTTCTGTTATGTTGGTATTAGTTGACAACGCAAAGCAAATTGTTAAGCAATCGGCGGGACTGTGCTACCAACTTAAAATTTCTTGCAAACACAAAAAACTAAGCAACTGTGAATTTATTTGTTTATGAACTATTACTACAGTTGCTCGTTACAAAAAATAATATACCTAACTTTTTCAAGAAGAAATTTTTCGAACTTGTTACGTAAATAACTATTTTGTACTCATAGCCTAAGATTACTAATTTCTCAATGCACGGAAAGTTCATTTCCCCACACCGCGGTGTTTTTCAGTTCTCAAAGAAAATAAGGAAATTTTTGTTAGGTTGGTATTAGTTGACAACGGAAAGTAAATTTTCAAGTAATAGGCGGGACAGTACTACTAACTCAAATTTCTGTAAACACAAAAAACTAATCAGTTGTGAATTTATTTATTTATGAATTATTATTACAGTTACTCGTTACAAAAAAATAATATACCTAACTTTTTTGAGAAGAAAATCCCGCATGAGCACTTTGTTAGTGCGGAAAATTTTCTTCCAGAACTCGTTAGATAAATAACTATTTGTTACGGTCCAAAATATTCAAGTTGCGCGTTACGACAAGAATCAAATTTACCGCGCATTGAAACGAATTTTCCTATTGGTGGATCAGAATTTGCGGAGTTTTAATCGAAACGACGGGCCGACATCTTGAAAACTTTCTCTCATTTTGGGTGATTGGCGGTGCGGAACGAAGCTCAAAATTACATATACAATTTTAATGTGGCTTTAATAATTGCACGATAAATTAGTGTGGAAATACAAATCCGACCAATTTACGCCGCAAGTGGTTTTCTTTGCTACTTCTTTAGTTAATTTAGTGGTTGTATTAATTGCTAATTACAACGTATAATTTAGCACGTGTCTGGACCTCATATTCTACTCATAATTGACTGTCTGGATAATTTCTGTGAGCGCTGGAACAGCAAATTAGAAACTATTTTGTGACACAAACGTGCCTACGATCTCGCTGTCGTTAACCTTGAAGATACACGGCTAAATATCCATCAGCGGTTGAGGGTCACGCACGCGGTGCGCCTGCTATTCACAAAGGCAATCACCTACTCCCAGAACTGGGTCTTCTATTTCTTCCCAACGAAATCATACGGATCTATGGGTAGCTGTCGACTGGCTGTTGTTAGCAAGGACCTACCTTATCAGAACTACGTGCAACAATACACAGGGTGTCCTAAATTAGAGAGTTTTGCTAGGTTTTTCGAAAACTAGAAGAGTTAGAAAAAAAGTAGTTAAGATGTCATGACTTATTTTTGATGAAACTAACTATGGTTCAATCAAATCTTCAGTAGGTTGTTGCATTTCAAGCTACAGCGCTATTTTCGAAAATTGCCAAAACTGTCTCTTCAAATATCTCTTTTATTTTAATAAATATAAAAAAATTTAGAGAGACTTTGGATAGATAAACCAAAAGAGAGTCCAGTGCAGTGCACTATATTTTTTTAAAGGTCCACGTAAGTAGATATGACATAAACTGAGCGGTATTTTTGCTATACGGTGGTCAAAAGAATTGAAATGTATTATTTTATCACACAATTCATAATAAATAATAATAATAAGTAATATATTTAATTATTTTATTTACAATTTTTAAGTCAAGAATGTTAGTTGCATAGGTCTATGTAATCATTTAATTATCGTTATTGTTTTTGTTAAATCGCATTCAATAAATAACCTAAAATAAGTATATTTGGGGTCTGCCCGCGTGTACAAGACGTGTGTACGTCGAGTTTCTTTAATCACCAATCTTAAATTGGTACGCTACTTCCATCTTGAGGGTTAATAAACGAAAAACTTAACTGAATTGCGACATACTTGAACGTGAACTATATCTAATTGGTTATTGCTTAATGCACGCAAGTTTCATGCGACAGACTCTATCATTTCTCCTAGACACTCCTAATATTTTAAATTGTATGTGCTATATTTATATGTTATTTCTCCTTCTCTAATTTGTGTTTGTTGTAGCGTGTTAGACTCTAAGTAAAACCTAGTAAATTCCTGTTAATTCGTTTTATTTCTTTCCATTACCCAGCAGGTGGCGCTTCGTTACGCAGCAATTATTTTTTTAGTTTTTCCAAGGACCTTCCCATCTCACCGACTTAGCCGGACACTGCGGTGCTAACGCTTATAAATACGGGATCTTCTACAAATTTAGTACGCTACTTCGAGCCCAATATTATTGTGTTCTCTCCTTTCTAGGTTGCATTGCTAGAACCGTCACTTTATTTTAGTTTTTAGTATTTGTGAACTGCAACCGTTACATGTTCTTAATTTAAATTTCCGTCTAAAAATACTGGCCCAATTATTTTACGGTTTATTATTCCACACCATACATTTTGCTAGAAACGAACTTGTCGTCCAACTTGTTTTGTCAAATGCGGATTGGTTTGTGCATAAAAATGGTAATTTTTGGAATTAAATAATCCAATGTTTGTAAAAGTTGACTCATCTGTCCATAAAATTGTACTGTGTATTAAAGGATTGTTTCGAAATTTTATTTGATACCACCTACAAAACATTAATATTGTGTTAGGATTTTGATTTAAAAAAAGATTAACGCATTTGGTAGAAATATTGATGATAATTTCTTAGACGTAACATTTCAAAATGGTCAGTGATTTTGTAATATCAAGCGCTATAAAATCATAAAATAAAAACACAAGTTCGTATTTAAAAAAAAAATTAAACCTTGAGAAGACAAAAATGTCATATTTTAATTCAAAGAATGGCAATGTAAAACAAATGCAAAATACCAGAAAAATCCTTATAAACGTTTTTAAAATTTCGCATAATAAAAGCGATATCACAAAAAAATATTTTCGGTAAATTTGATTTCTGACGTGTATTTCTGAAATTAATCAGATAATTTTAAATTTGTTTATGTCATTTTACTTGTCTTCAAAGTAGACAAGTTTATCCCATTTAACCGACTTTGTATCTATTACTGTTAACAAGAACCCTATACATTTTATTGAATTTCGGACAACCCTGTATATAAAACACATATAGAAGGTATTACAAAATCTGAACAATGGTTTTCCTGACGTCTTATTTATTAGATATTGAGTAAAAATCATATACTACGGAAAAAATCCACATTTATGATGAAAATGTGTACCACGAAGCAATTTGTAAAATCAAATTAAAATTTCAGTATCGGCTCACAATAGTTAAATGTACCTAACTGGTAAGCGTTATACGAACGCTACCTACGTACGTCAGTACCCCGGGTCGGGACAAAACGAGGTATCGCGCTCGCAAAGCAAAAATGAAATTGCGTTTTACAAAAATGTTTCTAACAAAAGCTATAGACAATAGAATTTCCAACAACTTTTTTCCCCCAACTTTTCTTGTACAATTGATATTGGTAGAGATATTGTTAATACAATTAGTGTCGCGCGATTGCTATATCTCTGTAGTTACTTACCAGATCAAAATAGTTTAAACAAAAGTTGTGCTTAATTAATTAAATTACAAACAACTTTTATTTGAAACAAAAATGTGTAAAATAAATATTTTTCTAAGTATTTTCAAATTCGAAAAATATATGTAGGATAACGTCCCTATTGGGTAGATAAATTTTACCCAAAATTTAATCAGATTTGATGAATTATGGGCCTTATGTACAAAGTTACATAAAAATCGGACTGGTGGTTTTCTTAATATCTTGTTCATCTGATTTATAAGATGTGAGTAGAAAAGTTTTCTGCGTCGTCGTTGCTGTCTGAGCAACAATCGCTTGTGATTTTATGTGTTTGTGCAAAGTGCTTAACTCGTGTACATGGCGGATGGGAAGCACACTGGTACCTATAGTTGAGTAAATTGAGTAGTAGTAGTTTAACCCTTATAACATGGAGACTTTGGTCACGACCAACACTCTCATACCCAGCTATCGTATTGTGACTAAGAGTCAACACTGGTAATTAACGCCGCCGGTTGTGAAACCGATGCTCTGGGTACTGTTTTGGGGGTATCGCAATTTAACCGCTCGGATAAGAGAAAACTCTCTAAGAGAAGTGGGTAAGATTGAAATGACGCAAGTTTAAATAGAAGATCATTTCCGATTTGGCTCAGGATCAGGGCACTAAGCAACGCGCCGTGGCATTTAGTCTTCCACGCCAACTGGAGACATCTTCGTAGGACTATCACGGAATCACTTAAAACCAAAAAGCAGACTTACATAGATGATGACCGTCTGGCCCCTAGTCGATAAATTGAAGAAATTAATTTTAATTCTACCATTAACTTATGAAAACAAGTTTCAACCCTTATTGATTTTAGATTCGTGTCTACAATGCGGAAAGCAAGAAAAAAACATAAAGCTTAAGTGACACTGATGATGAGAAGTTTCTCTTAAATTCCAGATTAAAAAGACAATTATTTTTAGTAAGAACGTTGGAAAAGCTTTTTTTTTGCATTATAAATTTATTTCTTATTTTTGCACATTAACTTATTGAATACTACTTTTATTGCATACTCATATAATAATTTAGATATAAAAATCTATTATGTTTAATGGTTTGTGTAATTTTTTCTCTTTTCATTTTTACCCGAAACTACCAGTTGGGCAGTATGCGTATCCTAATAGTAAATTATAAATTTTAAGAACTAATTACTAATTATAATTATAGTTAACTCCAGACGAATATAGTCTAAAATTGAAAGGAATTATGTCTTTAGTCAAATCCTGTAAATAAAAGAAGTAATTTATTAGTTTTAAGAGTAAAACTTACCATATCCGAAGGGAATTGTGCGACAGGTGTAACATTGAAGAGAATAGCCTTCCTAAACATTTTCCATTATTCAAAAACAATCCATTAGAGTATGTGTGTGACGTGTGAATGCGAAGAACATTCTCCAAGACGTTATTTGGCAAAATGTAGTAAAACTGTAGTTCGGGATGAGTATCCATTTTACTGTAAATACAAATTAAATCAGTAATGCAGCATGCGAAAATTATAAGTAAGAAGAAACATTAAATCTAAGGAACAAATTCCATAGGTTAACAACTAGAAAATAAGTTTAAAACTGAAAAAAATAAAGAAAGCTATCCTCAAATTTCATGACGAACGAACTTTGAAAATAAATAATCGGCAACTAACAAATTAACGCATAGAAGTTTACGTTATAAACAAATAAACTGCAAATAGTTTAAAGCATAACACGTGCTAGAAGTATAAATAAACAAAACGATAAATTCTAAATTAATGAACGAAAATTATTAACGTCGAATAATATTAGAGAAAGTAAAAAACTTACCTGTAATGTTTGATGCACATAAACCCTAGTACATGAACCTAGTGAATCATAACGTAGTCGGTGGTGGTGCCCAAAGATTTTCCCAGCTTAAAATAAACAATAATTGAAAAGGTGTCGACCAATAAAGAAGATGAAACGTCAGTCATCTATATTCTAAGGTAGACGGTAGTTGTTAGTTTGCATAAATTTGTTTCACGCATGCGTTCTTTTGTAAACTAATTTTAAGATCGAACGAAAATAACAATACGCGATGAACGTGCACATAAACTCAACATTTTACATAATCTTCGCGCATACTCAACGTTGATAGTGTAAAAAACCACAACTACAATAGTATAATTTTGTTTGACATACTTTTATGAAATGACCAACAACCCGTATGTAAAGGATTTGATTAAAATACATGAAAAATAAAAAACAATTTTCTGATTAAAAAAGTTTCTTATTTAGTTGATTAGTGGTTAGTTGGTGCGTTTAAAAATAAAATAACCTGAGATACAGAAATTGCTTTAAATAGAATAAGATTATTAGAAGAAATTATCATCACTTGCAGATTTCATACCTTCGTAACTCAACAATGAACAATTCACTACCATGGCACCAGGTAATAAAAACAAAAATACAGCCACGAAGTTTCAAAACAGATCAACCTATTGAAAAAAAACGAATTAAAATTAAAAAACTACATTGCAGAACTAGTTTTTTAAAAATAATGTAAAAATAATTATGTCATACCGTCACATATCCAACAATTGTTTAAATCTACCTACATCATTCAAGCAGAAAACACGCCTTTTAATGATAAATTGATAAGAACAATTGAGACTTTCCAGTTTAATTTGTTAAAATTAGAAATTGATATTACTTACTTCAAAATTTCTAACCTACAAAAATAATCACACAAAATCATATTAATTTAAGTAACTTACTCGATCCACGAGATTTTAAAAACTAAAAAACAATATTAAATACAAAAATAAAAAAACTTTTCTAATAAAAAACCGAAACTAAAGAACAAATTCCAAAAATTATACGACTTCCAACACTGCAATCAAATTATCAATACAGAAAAATGTGTACAATTTAACAAAACTCCTATACCTAATTATGTAAAACAATGTCTCGCATTAAACCCAAAATTCATGTATAATTATGATCACAAAAAATTCCTATCGTGAATGTTGTTAAGGACGTGGAAGATATACTGTCATTACACGATGAAGTTGATAAAGAACGGTTGAGAGGTAAAGCAGTTAACTGTATTACCAATCATTTAAATAATACATCTGTTTATTATAATAAACAAGATTTGTTTATTAAAAAACTTATTTATAATACTGTAAAATTTAAAAAGAAAATAATGACATTACCATCTGTAGATCCGACAAAGGGAATGCTACTGTTTTGTTAAACAGACAGGAATATCAATCGAAAATTACAAAATTATTAGATAATGAAGAAATATACAAAAACTGACTTTCAATCCAACTATTTCTTTTCAAAATAAAAATAATTCCATCATAAAATCGTTATACACTAAAGGTCACATAGATGTTAATATGTACAAAAATTAATGACTTATACCAGTATTCCATCTAAATTTTATGGTCTAATTAAAATCCATAAAAATAATAACCCTATGAGACCCATAGTGTCATGTATTGGTAGTCCGACTTACAATTTATCTAAGTTCATGTCTAATATTATGTCAAATCTTTCCCCTATTTTTGATTATAACATAAAAAATTCTTATGAGTTAGTAGATCATATTAAAAAGCTAATCAAAAACAGATACCTCATAATTATATACTCATTTCGTTTGATGTTACCTCTCTGTTCACCAACATAACTAAAAATGTAACGATTAATGTAATTAAAAAATATTGGAAAAACTAAAAGATTACACTACACTAAATATTCATGAATTTCTATTTATTATCAACTTTATTTTTGATTCTAGTTTTTTCCAATACAACAATAATTTCTATTTACAAATTTTTGGTACAGCTATGGGATCGCCAGTCTCACCTATAATGGCGAATTTAATAATGCACGATATTTTGACGGAGTCCACTAAATTGTTACATTATACCCCATTTTTATTATACGTGTATGTAGATGACATTATAGCATGTATACCTCATGATAGTGTCAATGAAACATTAAGAATTTTGAACAACTATGATCAATACGTAAAATTCACAGTAGAGCTAGAAGTTGATAAAAATTACCATTTTTAGATTTAGAACTTATAAGAAATACTAACACAAATACATTACTAATAGATCATTACACGAAACCTATTGCTTCAAATAGAATCATTAATTACTTTTCTAAACATCCTTTCCATCAAAAGCTCAACATTATTAATTCTATTAAAAACAAATTAATCACACTGTGTAGTGAAGAATTACGGGAAAAAAATTTAGCAATATTAATGACTACTCTAATTAAAAATAACTATCCTAAAAATTGACTAAAAACTTATTTATTATAATACCTCCTCCATTACTAATACTACAACTACTAATACTAATAATACCACCACCGTTACTACTAATACAAATTCTCACTACAAAAACTAATTAATATTCCTAACCTAAGTCATAAATTAATCAGTATTCTAAAAAAAGAAAAAATTAAAATCATTCTGTACAACAATAATACAATATACAACACATGCTATACCAAATTGAAAGACAAAACGCCCTCCATTGAGAAATCTTGTCTTGTGTATAGGATAGATTGCAAGGGATGCAATAGTTGTTATTTAGGCCAAACAAAACAAAAATTAAAAAATAGAATCAGAAATCACAAATATGATTGCTCAAAAAGATGGATAGTACTGCACTTTCATTACACCATAACCAGACAGGACATATATTTAATTTCAAAGAACCTATAATTGTAGATGTTGAATCCAATTATTATAAAAGAATTATCTCTGAAATGATTTACATTAATGTCCATAAAAATAATATTAACTTCAAAACAGACACGAATAATCTAAATACTTGTTATAACAACATAATTAGTAAGATTAAGTTTTAGTTGAATAATTGGTGCTATCCATCCCCCATAATGTTATTTAAGCGTAATTTGGGCTGCATATCTATAAGGTATATTTGCAATTTGTATTTTTCGTGAATTTATTACTAGGTCGTAATTTTACCTTATCATTTACATACACGTACAATTGTTATTTTATATCATATTTCAAATACATATCTCACATTTACAATAGTGCCGTTAATATCAATGTACCGTTTTAATGTTAATTTAATTTAATGTTTGTTAGTTTGGTAGTGTTAATTATTCGTTAATTTTGTCTTTTTATACATATTTATTATAGTTTTATAGTATGACAAATAATCATATTATTAATTTTAATTTTAATGACAAACGGCTTCAATTTTTGATATCGAAGTAAGTATTTTATCAACTTTATGTACATCTTATATTTTTGTTCTTGGAATTGATCCTAAAATGATCAAATTGTTAAATTTATTACATAGGCTCTGTTGTTATCTTTGTAACTTATACTTGTATTTTGTGTCTTCATTAGCGCCTGAGGAAGGAAACACTTTGTTTAATTATTTAAATATAACGTTTCCGAAACGTCGCAAGATAATCACTTGAAGTAGTTTTATTTGCCCTGTTCTCCACTAAGAAGGATTTTCTACAACTGTGTAGAATAAAATATTTTTACCTCTCTAAAATTATTCATAACA
This sequence comes from Abscondita cerata, assembly GCA_030710515.1. NCBI lineage: Eukaryota > Metazoa > Arthropoda > Insecta > Coleoptera > Lampyridae > Abscondita > Abscondita cerata. The sequence continues at coordinate 159,309 of JALBCR010000885.1, read as the reverse complement.
AGGCATTCTCATGGATGGAATAGTAAATTGTAATAACAACCTATATCATACCAACTTTGATAATCTATTAGGTCATTTATCGGTCAGTCCACACTCCAAAATTTCCCATTCAACTCAGCACACTTTACTTAGTTTACAAAAAAAATTTAGACTAATCGGGGTTAGTTATTTCTCTTAAGCCCTTTTAATGGAAATACATTAACTTTACTACCCATATTCAGCTTAAAATTAAAGGATTTACTCCAACTTTGATACGTTTAGGAATAACAGAACCTTTTTTCAGGTTTAGTATTTATACTAAAAATTGCTGCATCTTCTTTATTAACTTCTTCAGTTGTTCCGAATTCTTGTCCTTTTTTTCTTGTACCACTTTTTTTGTCTGGACGCTTTTTGAAAATAGTTTTGTTATTCGCAAGCAGCTTAAGCGTAAGCTTTGCATTCTCTTGGATCATGCTTGGACAGATATTTTCTGCATTTGAAAGTCTTTATGTTTTTTTTTGGATCTGGCTCTTGTAATTTCATTAACTAGTTTGATTTTCATTTTGCAATTCTTGTACATGACCCTTAGCTAACTCTGCAGTTTTACACTCTACATTTTTCATACTTACGTCAGTCTTGCCAATAACCTTTCATGCAGTTTTAAGTCTAGTATTCCCAACCCAATTTAATCACGTATGAGATAGGTATCAACTCTTTCTTGACCGGTTATATTCTACTTAATTGCTTAAATTTTCAGACACGTTTCGAGTCCGGGACATTAGGTTTTTGTGGTAATTTGAATTCCATTTGTTGTTCTTTTTAATTTTTTCTAAGTATTTTGCAAGTTTAATTTCTTAACACGTTTTCTTTGCGATCTAATCTCACTTTCCTTTTTTTGAGTTTATCTGATATTTGCATGACTCATTTTTAATTTCAAACGACATGTATGATTAGTGTTAATTTATTAATGATAAGTTTAACAGATACTTATTTTTATATATTTATTCAAACGTTCACTAATTTACAAACTATGGCATAGGCTCTTGTAAGTGACAAGATATATGTGGTTGCATATCGGTCTACAACAAATACAAACCTAAATTTCTAGTTTTTTAACATGGCTGCCGTTATCTTACAAAAACGTTGAGTTGTTCCTCTGATAGTATTATTAGGTACTATGTGACGTTATTCTGTAATTATTATTTAATAATTGAAAACACGAGTGGAAGAAGGTGTTATGTTACAAACTCTGAGTTTTAAAAATAAAGGTTAAAGTTTTTGTTATGTAATTTTCACTGTGCTAAGACTATTAATAAGTTGTGATGCTTGCGCAATAATAAAAAGTAATTTAATTTCAATCGCATCAGAACAATTTAAAAAAACTTGAAAGGCTTTGCATGATTTTGAAAAAAATGTACATAACACCTTCATTCAGTAATGGATGTTCCAAAATCGATACAAAATGGTTGTAGATAAAGGTTTTATTTTTCAAATCTAAATACAAAATACGAAAATAATCTATAGTAAATAACTTAAACGAACACAGAAATCGTTAGTCTTCCAAGATAGGTTCGTAGAAATAGCGATATTCTTCTTGAACAAAATTGATCAACTTTCGAAGGTTTTTCTTCTTTTCCTCAGATTGTCCCATATTTTTCAAGTATTCTCTTGATTTTAATGTTATTTAGTAGATTTGAAATCTTTTTATTTTTAAGAATATTTACCTTCTTGAGGGGCACCGTTTTGTCATATGATTCTTTATATAAGTAGGAACCATACTCTTCAACTCTTATCCATTTAGTTCCGTCTCTAAACCTTACTGTTTTCTGAAGTTCATCTTTTTTTCTGTTGATCAGGCGAAGTTTATCGGATACATCCGAAATCTTTCGAAAATGTTGAGCCATATCGATGGCTTGATTTTTTAGGCTTGCTTTTGAAATTATTTCTTGGTATATATATTGTGTCGTTCTTTCTAAGCACTTTTTCTATTCTGCCGAAATCTCTATCACTGTCTAAATCACCTTTGGAAACTTATGATCAATGCAACTAAAATACCCATTTAACAGAAGGTACTGATATAGACAAATCATCTAAAAATTCTTGTCCTGCACAAGAATCAGACCAGATTATCAAGTGCTTTTATCTCTAAGACTTTCATCAACTTCAATGTATCGTAAAAGAGAGCTACATGTTTCAGAACTTCAAGACGCAAGATCTTCAGTCCAAGTACAGAATGTGGCTTTTTCTACAGTTTTTGTTATAATTTGTATTCCTAAATTGTAGAACCATATCTGCCTAAGATAACAAGCTTTGGAAGTGGCATGGTCTGTTGCATGTCTATTGTAATATATACCATGTTATTGGATTTTTAGCTTTTTTTTGCACGTTCTTTATTTGGTTGCCCAGCATCACACTTACTGCATGTATCGCTTTTTGGGTTACCAAATGACAAATTAAATTTGAAAGAAAAAATTTTTGAATAAGTTTTTTGTTTTATTTTAAACTTATCAAGAAGGTTTCCTCTTACACATTCCTCAATATAGAGCTGATACATTTTAGTTTGGTTAAGTAATGGAGAAAGATACTTTTTATGTGGATTTCGGTTTCTGAAGTAGTGCGACTGTTCTACGGGAAACTTATTTATATGTTCAATAATGTAGTGCTCAACCTCTGCATCAAGTTTATGTCGACTGGTTGAATGTTTTTCCCTTCTATCAGGAGGTGGAGCCTTTATTATAGTGGAGTATTTATGCCAATTTGATATATGGCACACAACGCTTCTTTGCAAACAGCTTCCGTCTTCCCTTTAATGGTTATATTGTATTTGTATGAAGCACTTTTATGCTTGATAGCCCCTTTCGTTCCTTGTGTACAGGATTCTTGATGATCGACGTAAACAATAAAACATTCTTTGAGTTTACGTCGAGTTTGTAAAATTGTTCTAACAAGAATGTTCTATCTTCTGCAGTAAAGCGACTACTGCAATTCAGCCGACACTTTTCTCGACACAAAGAGCTGCTTTTGTTTCTTCCAAGAATTGGGACCGCATTTTATTTTTTCAGAACCATATTCTTTAGGAGGAAATTTTTTGTTTTCTTTTACGTGAAATGTTTTCTGCTTTACTAGTCTCTGTGCGGAGAACCAATGAACTATTTGGCACAATTTTTGAAGTTGACGGTTGGTTCAGATCTGAAACAATATAAGTAGATACATATTGAAAAAAAATCCAAAAAAAAATCTCCAATAATTCAATTTTCACTGCATATTTTTGGCACATTAAAGTTTATTTTGATTTCTTGGTATTTAAAAAAAACTTCAACTAAATCCACACAACTGAAACTTCATTACTAAAAAACTTAACGTGGAAACCTCCCTTCGTTGTGAGATACAGAGACACATATAGAAAAAAACGAAATATAAAAATGCCAATTTTCTGATAGATCCTCTCTTTGTATGAAAGGTGTACGCTAATAACTTTTAGACAATTCGTTCAGTAATGACTGTGATTTTTGCTAAGCAAGTACTTCTTTTGAATAGCCTATTTAACTGTGGATGTAAGATATAGCAGTTGAGAAACGATATATCTATAATAAATAAGCAGAGAAATTTTGTATCAACTTGTTTTTATTGACAATATCTGTAGATATTTTTTGAGGTTAGAAGTTTTAACTCCGGCAAACACGCACTTTTCATCTATCTGTTTAGAACCTTTTGCTCTTCTACAAGCTTAACCGTTAATTTACCTCTAGAACACAGTTTGTGATAATTTTCTAAAAAGCAACAGGATATTGATATAAATCTACAATATTTACTCCGCGCTTAACTGAATCTGACATGTACTTGATATGGAAGATGGCGTCATGTTCTTCACATGACACCTTCTTCCATTCCAGAAAGTTCTCAAACTATACGTTTACTGTGAATGAATGTGTCAACATCCCACAACACCTTCTTCCATGCCGTTTCGTGCAAACACTGTAACATAACTCCTTCATTCATTCGTAAATCAAGGCTGTCGTCACTTACATTGGTTTTTCAACGGTGTCATGTGAAAGATCGGCACATAACACCTTCATTCACACAAAAAACCCCATTTCTAAAAATGTAACATAACACCTTCATCCACTCGTGTCTTCAATTGTTAGTGTGCAAGCTTAACTACCACTAATTGCAAATAAATTACACTTACCATATAAGTTTAATATTTATTCTTTTAAAGTATTACATTAAAAACACATGTTTTTAAATTAAAATTTGATCATAATTACGAATTGAAAATTGTTAAAGAATCTGCTTTAAAATAAAATGGCATGCCTAGGGCGTCTTGAAACTTTGTGTGGTTATTGTAAAAACGTTTAACCGATTTATAATAGCGCCACTTTTCAAAATTCTAATTTATTTTTAATTTTTAAGATATGCTTGGTTTAAAGTTACTTCAAACTTTAGAAAATTGCCACAGGGTTTACGAGCACCTACCAAAAATTTTAGCGATTCTAATTAGGTTTTTTCTTTATTTATATGAAAGTTAATTAATCGATGATGATTTAGCTAACCAACATACCCCAAATAGAATTTAAAAAAATAAGCAAAGTTATTAATACATCTGCATTGGCTTTCTGTGCAGGAATTTTATAATTGCCAAAAAATATTTTTAAATGAAATGCGGTAATAAAAATTCCGTTCGTAAGTTGCAATCCAGCAAATCTAAAATTAGGTTAGAGATTTGAAATGAAGGACAAGTATAACGAAAATATTGTCGGTTTACTTTACTCATTGGCTTATCTGGTGTTCGTTAACTAACTTAATATTATATCCAAGCTCCAGTGCTTCCCTTGTCTCGAATAGCTTGCTGCGCATTTTTATGATTTGCACCCACTTTTGCTTTAAAATTAAACGGACACGAAACGACTACATGAAATGTATTTCGTTTGAATTTTACAAAAAAGGCTCTTCAATTTCTTTTTAGGTAAGGTTTGAACCTAGACTCTATATTAATTTTCGAATATGTTGTGAGACATCGGATTTTGTTATGTTCCTGAAGTATGGTAAATATAAAGTGCACATTTCATGATTAGTAACTCTTTTTATACTTGGGTAAATCTGAATTTTATATGAAACTTCTATACTTGTACTTTTGTTTAAATTTTATTTTGCGAAACTCAACTTGACATATTTCAGTAAGTTTGACCTTTACATTGAAATTTGGGAAATATTAAAATGTGCATAATACGTATAGCTTTAATAACAAAAAATCACCTCAAAAGGTTTAAACGATTTTTTTCGCTAAAACTAAATTAGAATAGAAAACGAGCTTTTTTGTGCAAAACTCCAACAGCCCCGATTCTATAAACGTGTAAGAATGTATAGAAAGTGTTTAACTATTGAAAAAACCGATACGATATAGAAAAAAATTTAAATAACTGTTCTCTAAAAATGTTACGTAAAAAACAATTTAACAAGGAACTCAAGTCGCACGGTAGGATACTTAATTAATCTTAACGTGTAACATTTTAAAATTAAATTTTGTTTATAAGAATCAAAAATACCTGTTCAATTTAAATTGTTGTTTTTACGGCATAAGATGTTATTGTCGACAGTTTGGTGCAAATGCGGTTATCAAATTTTGACTTGTAGGTTTCGCATTTTCTCGTTCAATGTTCGTAAGGTAATTGATTGTGTTCCTTATAGATGTCGACTTATTTATGAAACTAAAAAGCAGTGGCGTGCCGAGTAAATTTTTCTTTATTTCAATGATATTCCACATTTAAATTTCAATTGAGCATATTCTTCTTTGGAACGCTTATGTCTGTTTTTGAATTTTGCGGGTTACCGGACGTTACGCTTTTTTGATAACGAACGTTCATAATTTTTCCGGTGATATTGTAAGAAGGTTTTGCATCGTGAACACAATTCAACTCAGTGTTCATCTCTTAAATTATTTTCTGCGACATAGTCGGATAAATCTGGGGAGAACATTTTGCCATTAGAAATAATTGTTGGGAAGTATTTTAGATATGGAGCGATTCTTTTAAAGCAATATAATATAATACACCACGTGTGTGTGGGATTCAGATAGATCGATGCTGTTCATTAACTGTCTCAACTTTCTTTTAAAATAAAAAAAAATATCCTCCTGCCATCTGAGGTACACTCATGAAATTTAAAACTTGGACACCACAATTTCTGTAAACAAAAGTTTGCACATTGTGAAGCGGGCTTAAGGGTATCATTTACAATTCTAACAGCAGGTAGTCTCAGCAGGGGTTATCTTATAGAAGGACTGTAGAATGAATCATTACACTAAGCACGTTTTAGAAAATAGGTAATTTACGTTGCTTACTTAATTTTTTCTTTAAAGAATATATTTGAAGGTATCGCTAATTAAACACCATAGCTCGATTAATTATCGAATCAAAATTTTGTTTAGGAAATGTTTACAAAATAAAATTAGAAATAATTTTGATTTAAAAAACGTCTACAAGCAATAACTTTTAAATTAAATCAAAAACTAAACATGGTTATTTGGGTTGACTGATTATTACTTATTTTTAAATAAATCTAACCTACTAATTATTGTAAGTTATTAAAAAATCATTAAACTCTCTATTCATAATATTTAGTCCTTACAAAATGTATATTTTATGACGTTTTTTTTTTCTGTAGTTAATATAAAAAGTGAAAATAAAAACTAAGGCAATTCTTATTGTCAACGTATATATTTAGTTTTTGACAAGAATTTATTACATAATTATAATTAAGATACCAAGTTATAGTTTAAAATTAAATGAAAACTTTTTTTAAAATAAAGGTATTACTATATAAATAAATATAAGAAATCAATAATGGGTGTGACCTCCATTATTATTGATACATTCTTGGAGGCGTCTGCTCATTGACGCTATCAAGGTATCAATATAATTAATATTAATCGTTTCCCATGCGGTATCAATGGCTGCAATTAGTGCATTACGGTTTACTGGTATAAAATTTGGCCCTTGTTGTCTTCGGATAACAGCAAGTATTCGAGCCCAAACATTTTCGATAATGTTAAAATCTGGGCTTTTTGCTGAACTATTATTTGGAGAAAGTATAGTGAAATAAGAATACTTACTTGTTGGAAAATATAATCTTCGTCTGGATAAAACACTTCGACTGAAGGTTTCATAATAGTTTCCAAAATATCTAAATACGCAGCAGAATCAAGACGTCCATCGATAGCCCAACAAACTCCTGGACCCCGCGCGCTAACCCAACCCCACACATTCACAGAAAAATAACCACTTCGTTTTTTAGGACATATGTGATTATTTTCGTAACGAGTTCCTTCCATTCTAAAAACTTTTAGTGGTCCATCGTTGCGGCTATTGAACGTTTTTTCGTCGCTAAAAATCACTCGATTCCAAAATTCCAAAGGTTCGTTCACATATCGCCTTGCAAATTCCAGACGACGTCTCATATTTTCGTCACTGAGAACTTCTTTCGCAGCAGCATTATACTTCTTTATTCCCATCTCCTTTAATCTTTTTGTGCAGTTATACGGCATCCGGGAAAATGTGTATCTGCTATAGCCCTGGAGTATGTAGCAAATGGTTGTTCTGTTACGTAATGAAACAACTCGAGATCTTGAGCACGTGTAGATACTTTAGGTCTACCACTTCCGATGGCTATTTCCAAAGTGTGTTCAAGATTCCATTTTACTCGGTAATGCCCTACGGTGCTTTTTGGTATATCTAACATACGTGAAATTTCACGCACGCTTTCAAATCAGCACCGAGATAAGGTGGCATTTTCACAACACTTGAAATTTTAAACTAAAATGGATATTACATTTCTTACTTTATTTATTGGTTCACACTACCCCTTCTCAAACAGTAGGTAATTGTTTATTTATTACATACTTCTAATGACCAATGTAACAACCCTTAGAGCAATATGACTCAAAGGAAGTAAATTAAACAAGCAAGGATATTCTATTGTTATTGAAACTTATTCATAAAGTAAAAGCCATTTCCTTATAATGCTAATGGACAGGATTTTCTTTTAAGTATTAAGATTACAATAGAGGACTTATAAACTTTCGAAAATATCTAATTATAAATATTTACACTGCAATTGCGCTTTTTCCTTAATAATTTCTTAGCAATAACATACACGTTCTTGGTTTTAAGTTGTCATAAATTTGATATGATATAAATTTGTGTTTCTAATATTACATCACAAACTAATCTTTATTCGCCAAAAATTGTTGCTTAAGTTGTAAAGCTTCGTACACACCTGAACAACAAACCGAGCAACAAACATAACAACGAACCGAAAGTCAAACAGAACGACAAACGATCTTTTATGATTTCCACAATCCGAACAACAAACGGAACGTTTGTGCTGTTCCCATAATTATTTTCAGTAGTTTTCAGTTCATATATATTTATTATTGAGAAGAGAAAATTGCGGAAAACAAGAAGATAGTGCCAACCAAATTTTTACGCACAAAGAAGAGTAAAAATTATAATTTACTTCGCTTTTTTTTATTTTGGAAATTTCCCGCCCAAATGATGCTAATAGGGACATCATTTTTTTTTGCATTCTTAAACACTGATTAATTTAAAATATTTTTCTTCTGTCAACTCCATAATATTACCTAAAACACAACAAACCCACAAAAGGAGGACAAAAATAAATAATTTAATTCTCCCGCATAAGTTTGTTCGCCGTTTTGTTTAGATTCGTCCAAACCTGCAAACGCATTCGCGCGCATTTTCTTTGATGTCGGAGAAAAACCGACAAGTTGCGGGAACGCCGCAAACCGTTCGTGGAACAATCAGGACTTGCGAATCTGTTCTAAAATTCGTACGTAGCACCGTCCAAATTAATGTTCCGATTGCCGTTCGGTTCGTTGTTCTGTTTGTTCCTCGGTTTGTTGTTCAGGTGTGTACGAAGCTTTACAATAAGCATATTAATATGAACTATATCTTATGAAAGGAGAGTTATGTAACTATAATTAACGACTTAACGTTACGTTAGTAGATTCCATTTACTATTTACACATATTTTCTTGGAACATTCGATAATTAACTATCGGGATATGATGACCCTATACTTCGCAGGTTGTGCGCAACTGGATACAAGCAAATAACTTGGAGCTGTTACCCTGGCCAGCAAAAAGCCCAGATTTTAACATTATCGAAAATGTTTGGGCTCGAATACTTGCTGTTATCCGAAGACAACAAGGGCCAAATTTTATACCAGTAATGCACTAATTGCAGCCATTGATACCGCATGGGAAACGATTAATATTAATTATATTGATACCTTGATAGCGTCAATGAGCAGACGCCTCCAAGAATGTATCAATAATAATGGAGGTCACACCCATTATTGATTTCTTATATTTATTTATATAGTAATACCTTTATTTAAAAAAAAGTTTTCATTTAATTTTAAACTATAACTTGGTATCTTAATTATAATTATGTAATAAATTCTTGTCAAAAACTAAATATATACGTTGACAATAAGAATTGCCTTAGTTTTTATTTTCACTTTTATATTAACTACAGAAAAAAAAACGTCATAAAATATACATTTTGTAAGGACTAAATATTATGAATAGAGAGTTTAATGATTTTTTTAATAACTTACAATAATTAGTAGGTTAGATTTATTTAAAAATAAGTAATAATCAGTCAACCCAAATAACCATGTTTAGTTTTTTGATTTAATTTAAAAGTTATTGCTTGTAGACGTTTTTTAAATCAAAATTATTTCTAATTTTATTTTGTAAACATTTCCTAAACAAAATTTTGATTCGATAATTAATCGAGCTATGGTGTTTAATTAGCGATACCTTCAAATATATTCTTTAAAGAAAAAATTAAGTAAGCAACGTAAATTACCTATTTTCTAAAACGTGCTTAGTGTAATGATTCATTCTACAGTCCTTCTATAAGATAACCCCTGCTGAGACTACCTGCTGTTAGAATTGTAAATGATACCCTTAAGCCCGCTTCACAATGTGCAAACTTTTGTTTACAGAAATTGTGGTGTCCAAGTTTTAAATTTCATGAGTGTACGTTTAGTAACCAGTACAACGTCTGCAATAAATTTATCTATTTTAGGTTATATTTTTGGGCCTTATTTTTTTGATTAAGTAATTATTCATACATCAAAAGTAAAGGAAGATCAGTGGAAAATTACAATTTTCTGATTCGGGCAACTTACGTTGAATCAAAGACGATCCCAAAGGAACGTGAACAAACTGGTGCTCCTTTTTATGTACAGCGTCCTGCTTTTGGGACGGTTGGTTAATTTATTTATTTTTTGTAGCAAATACATTGGCATTTCTTATAGTCCGGAGGTTAAACCCCAGAGAACGTCTAGTTTAGGAGTAACCCATTTTTTGTTTAGGATGTAATCGGACAACTTTTATATGAATCAGAATAAAATTCTGCATGCAAAGTGTGTACAATAGTGGCATTTACTTTGGTTTGTCGAGGTTTTTATACAAGCTCAAAAAAATCGAAAAATTGAATTTCGACTAAGCAAACTTTAAAGTCATTGGGTACATTCAGAGAACATGACTGGATACCGCTACGTTCCCCGATACGCTACTGAAGCAGTTGCGACGTCGTCTGACAAACTGTTAAATTAGTATAGAAAACTGCAAAGAGAAAACCAGAAAACAACGACGTTAAGAGAATAACCGAAAAAGAAAGATGAAGTCAACATAATCAAGTATCCACAAAAATGTGTATAATTTCTAACCGGTACCGTATTTTTTTGAAAAAAAAAAATAGACAATAAGTTAAAACTATAACGATTTATAAATGGAATATGTATACATACAAAGATTAATAAATAATGAAACGAGATTAAAATATGAGGTTAGTAAATAGTTACAAAAATAATTCGAAAAAAGACATAGAAATGGTTCTAACCTATACAGCATTGAAAGAAAACAAAGAGAAAATAATCAAAACTATACATTATACAATGATTATACAAATAAACTTAAAGACAATGAGGTAGAAAATGACCTTAAAATCGAAACAGTAGAATAATTAAAAGTATCCAGAGAGCATAGTTAGTGACGATAAAGTATTAGAAGAAAAATGAAAAGAATGGATTTTTGAGATATATACAAAAGCATAGCGTGCAAAAAAAACTCCCAAGAACTGAGAAGAAAATATTATAACTACACAAAACGCGATTTTACACATCGCTAGGATCAAAGAATCATATTCAAAAATATTTGAAAAAGGTTAGAGAAAATAATTGATATCAATGATTAGCGATAATGTCGTTTATAACAGATGTGGTAACTCAAAATTCTCGTTTTGAGACGCCCCACTTACCTAACTGCACTAGTTGGTGTTACTTTTACAATTCTAATTTATTTTAAACTTTCAACTATTTGTTGAAAAACTTTCGCACTAAAACCTTAATTATTTTTCTTTTTTTTTCATCAATTTTAAATACTACTCTTCTGTCTCAGCCATTTCACTATCTCAGCTTTTTAGTTTTTACTATTTGTTGAAAAAACTTTCGCACTAAAACCTTAATTATTTTTCTTTTTTTTTTCTCATCAATTTTAAATACTACTCTTCTGTCTCAGCCATTTCACTATCTCAGCTTTTTAGTTTTTACTCTATTTTTTAGAATAAACATGACAACTTTTTTCGATTTCATGGAATGAAGTATCTTAAGTTTTGAGGCATTCTAGAAGTTTGATTGATAAATAACCGGTAATCAAAAGTATATATGTTATGACAGTGCAAGAAAAGAAAAAGCTCTCTCAAATACTTAGGTTTATAGCAGGAAACCTAAAAATCTTTAAAAAAATTTTAAACACTTTCCTGTTAAAAAAAAAACACTGAACTACACAATTTAGACGCAAAACCACTGTCCTATAATTAAAAACATCAACGTCAAAAGTAGGCGAAAGACCAAATGAGCAATTGTGGCATCAGTGAACAGATAAATAAAACTAATTTGTAATGATCAAAAATAGAAGAAGACAAACACTAAACTAAACTTAAAAAACAAAGCTAATAAAAAAAAAAACAACAAGAAAGATATACAAACCCAATAAAAACCTGCTTATCCAAAACAAAGCCTAGAAGAAAACAAAACCCAAAAACTGTTACAGTTACAGTAACAACAAAGAACACAAATAATTCATGTATATATCAGGATTGTTAGGAATAATACTTATCAATTTTATTTTCGTTTTGTTTTTGTTTATTTTATACTTTGCAATTTGCTCATAAAAGCCTTACTTCTCTCTCTTGAATCATAAAAAACTATTAGTATTTAAAAATATATAGAAGACAAAATACTTTTTAATCGAACCGCTCACCGTATGTTCACCTCAAGTAGCATAAACAAAATGCGCTACCAAAAATGGCGACCGCTCCGCAATATGTTGTGGAAGTAGCGGTACCAAAATTAGACGTTTCTGACAACAGTTCCGCAACTGTTACGTCCGCTGAATGCACGCATTTATTTCAAAATCTATTACGCTTATTACCAACTTCTTCCTCTCGTTAATTCTCCAACTAATATTCTTGATAATGGTGTGAAAACAAATTTGAAAACAAAATTATTTACGATAAAAATACTTACTTTACCTTAAAAACATAGCAAAATTGCACTTTTATTTTGAATATTTGAGGCATCGTTTAAAGAAATTTTTATATTTTAGGATGATTTGTTAGGATTTGAGTTATTTAACTATAATAATAATCAAGTTTAACTCAATTTTTGGTATACACGATGAGTGAGCACCCATGCATATTCTGCTGAAAAAATTTGAGCTCAATTCTGATTTAGTAGAAAACTGACGCGACGGGGGTTTCAATACAGTTTTTTGCAAGCAGAAGAAAAAGCTGTCGAAAATTACTTTGCAAGAAGAAGTTACCTTTTGCAATATACCTGAAAAAAGTCAATCGGCTCAACACTTCTAGCTCCGCTTGCAATTAGAAGTGATAATCGTTTTGACGTTAAAAGAAACTGTTTTGATTTGCGGCAAAGGCGGAACTGTTAAGAAAAAAATCTAGTAGCGATAAATATGGGAGCTGGGAACCCCACGCGCAAAAAAATTCTACGTAGTGCTACAGCAAGAAAAGATGAAATAATTAGGGAAAGACTTGAGTTTTATACGGAATTATTTGCAGCAGAAGCTAAGTATCAAGCAATTTCTATCTCTTCCGCTGTTCTAAATAGTGTTGAGAAACAAACACGCACAGTTTTTTTTTAGTTTAAGACTTTCAATTTTTATATATCAAAACTTCGTAGTAGAAAACTGATAGATATTTTGTATCATTCAGGTTGTGGATGCTCGTATGATAAAATAAGAAAACGGTTAACTTCTTTAGCTTTTAGTTTTTAGTCAAAGTTCAATTTTTATTCCTCAAGGTTTATTAGCAGTACAAGAAGAAAAAATTTAATTTATGTTGCATAGACAACTTTGAGCTTAAAAAGAAACGGTCGACGTAAAAAGTACCACTCATGCCCTAGCGACTATAATTTTTCAAAATAAGCAATGCTTTTTTAGAACCAGAATGTAAAGCGTCAACAAGTAACTTATTATAAAAAGCCTCCGACTAGACCTGAACCGCCAAAATATGAAGAAAGTTGTATTTCTAAGTGCTTAAAACTCGAAAAAAAAATGCAAAACGTCAACTAATACTATTTGGAAACTTCTGCGCTGTCTCAAATTGTCTGAAAAGTGCATATAGCAGTCTACGGTTAATATATCATCATCGGCATGAATTAAGTTGCCAGATTAAAGCAGTTCTATGTAATAGAGTTGTCTTGTCAAAAATCGATTATTGTGATTCTGTTTATGGCGTTTGTCTTGATTCTCGGGATGTATCGAGAATACAGAAATTACAAAATTCATGTTTACGTCTAATTTTTGGAATTAAAAAGTATGACAGAATTTCGCACACTTTAAACCAAGTTAAATGGCTGGATATGAAAAAAGACGACTTTTGTACAATAAAATAACTTTCCGGACTGACGTACACCATTTAAACTTACGATTTAGACAAAACATTAGTGTTCCAAGATGCTATACTGAATTTGGTAAACGTGGTTTTTCATATTGCATAACAAAATATAACAAGATACCTGCGACTTTCAAGCATTTATCGCATGTGCAGTTTTGATTACATCTAAACACATCTTTTTCAACTTTAAAATTACTACTACTATGTGCAGTTTACTTGTGAGGACGACTTCAAGCTTAGATTTAAGTTTAAATTTTAGTTTTAGTTACCATTGTATTTTTTATGTGTTTTTTTCTCTCTTCCTTTTGCTCGCATTAAACAAAATTTATTTGTTTTGTCTTATAATATGTTAAATGGTTTATGTGGAAGAGCAGCTTGCTCAGAAATGAGCAAACTGAACTTCGCCGATTACAATATTATATTTTTTGTATAACTTTTTTTGTTTTGCGAAAAATAAAATCTATTATTATTAAAGTCTATTATTATGTACTAGAAGTAGGTATTTAATGCGTTATAACAGAACAATAATCTTAACATGTATAGAAATCTTAGAAATAAGCAGTTTGCACCATAATGAAAATTTACCAATCTTTGTCATTCTTTTCTTTCTTTCACAAAATTGACGTTGATGCCGTTCTACCCTTCCATTTCTTTAAGGGTGATGTGCACGTGCTGAAAGCATTATATCAACAACACTAGTGAAACTGTGTGAATTAGACAAATAATATTAATTGTACCAACAAATACGCTATATTGCTACATAAACTACTGTGTTTTATCATTGAAGAGCGTGCAGGATTTTGAAGGTAATCTATTATCTTTGTTGTCCTACAGCGCTGTTGTACGGCAAAAAGTAGATTTATTAAAATGAAATTTCTAAAGGTGAACATATGCTTTCGTTTAAGGACAATGTCATGGTAGACTCTCAAAATAAATTTGATGAAATTTCAGTTACCTCAATAAATGAAAACCATTACGCATTATTAACAAGTACCTAATAATGAACACGAAAACTTACGAATACCTATCGGAGATTTCAAGTAAAACTACAGGCAATCCATTGTAACTTAAGAAATCTCGCGCAGGAAAAATGTAGCTGTTTATAGAATTTCAAGGCGTGACCAGACAATAGTACACTCCGGGCAGAAGTAGGTATTACTAGCATATAATACAAATTGGTGCAAGATAAATATTAATTATTACACTAATAATTTATTACTTTTCTGGTTAGTAGGTACACAATATACAAAAAATTCAAGCATTTTATTAACAAATTATGCTTTTACAATAATAATAATTAAGTAAATACAAATAAACAAATAAATACAATAATAAATAAAATAAATACAGAGCGATCTTTTATTTTGGATTTGAATACCTAAACTATAAATCATTAAGTTTATACTAATTTTGAACGAATAAAAATAGAAATATTTAATGAACACAATTAAATTTGCGGCAATTCAGGGTAACAACGACGCAGTATTAGAATCGTCATCTGAGCTGCAACTGAACCCGAAATCATCACTATCAGTTTCAATTCCAACATTAATAATTAACGATTCTGTAACAAAGTCCATAAAAACTTCGTTTTCGTAATATTCGTCTTCCAGTTTCTTGACGTTAGCGCACACCTTGTTCCAATCTTCTACCGTAATGGAGGCAAATTTTCTTCCGCTAATTTTTTCGCATCTTCTAACTTAAAAGTTACATTGTGGGATGCTACAAAATTTTTACTGTAGCCCAAATCATCTCGATTGGGTTAAGTTCGGGGTGATAAGGGGGTAATCTTAACACAGTATGACCAGCTGCCTGCATTATTGTGTCTATTTTGAATTTTTTAAGTTTGTTTTTGTTGTTTTTTATTAAAAATAAAGTTCAGCTTTAGTCAAATCCAATGATGCGGGAATATCGTTTTGCGTTAACCAGTCAATCATCACTTGTTTTCTGCTGTTTGAATTGGGCGCTGGATTTATTTGGACATTATGGTATGGCGCGTTGTCAATCACTAACACCGATTTTTCTGGCAAATTTGGTATCAGCTTTTCGGTGAGCCATTTTTCGTAATTATTGAAATTCATCTCATGATGATAATCTCCTGATTTGGTTCCAGATTTAAAATTAATAGTGCATTCTTCACAAAACCATGACTATCCCCTCCTGCATGCAACATAATTAATCGTTGTCCCTTAGAAATATTACCAAATAAACCATTTCTTGTTTTGTCGGTCCACGATTTTGAAACTGTATGGCTGCCATGGATGTAAGTTTCGTCCATGTAAATGATTGGTCGATTGTCATTGCGGTACATTTTAATTTTTTTCAAAAAGCAATTCTTAAGTGTCTTATATCGGGCTTCTTTGTAATAATTTTCGATTATTTTCAGCCGAAGAAAATTTAAACCCCATTTTTTAATAATTTTGTGTAGTGAAGACCTGCCACCGACATAATCTAAATCTTCTTTTAATTTTTGTAACAAATTCTTAAGAGTTACCCGTTGGTTGTTTGTTTTATGGTAATTATAAATGATACGCCTAATGTGATGCAGTTCTGTTTCATGTATGTCAGTAATTGGAATTTTTTCTTTCGCTTCCTTTTGGAGATTTAAAAACATTGGCGTCCTCTTCAGCTTCAGGATCATTTGGTGCGTCATTCCCTTCCTTGATAATTTTGTAAAGCATACTCTGTGAAACACCTGTAGCCGCTGATAAATGGCTTTTAACTCAACCTCAGAAGCATCTATGATGTTCACTTCATTGTTGGCAATTTTTTTAAAATATTGAAAAACTTTAAACACTACTTCGCGAGTTTGAGCACTAATAGCTTTTCCCTGTCCTAACTTTGACATTTTCTTAATTTAAAACTAAATATATAGACCTAGCTATGCAAGTAAACTGATAATGTTCAACTAATACTCATTTTTACCCGGTTGCGTAAAGCATAATCTTTAGTTAACAAAAGATATTAACAATTTGTTAGCCAATCAGAGGATTTAAGATTTAAATTTTAACCAATCAGAAAGACATTTACTTAACAATAGAATTAATTTTGTTTTGTACATCCAAGCTTTTGTATTCTAAATTAGTCATTTTTAAAAGAAAGTTTTACATTCCAATGATATGAATTTTGACCCGAAGTGTAGTTATTAAATTAAAATTAGAAAGATAAAAGATAAAATGTTATATTTCACATTATAAAGGACGGTCATTATAATCATATAAAAATGTAAATTGAATAAATGAATGTGAAGCAATATTTTAAATATCTACGGTGTACCTACGCTGATATCTTATACCGCCAGTGTTTCATGCTGGAATAACCAACAGTTACGAAACCATTTTACCTTTGAGTGTACAACCGGGTCCCTACTCCAACACCTTACCTGCGCAACGTGCAACTTTTTCTACAGTTACAATGGATTGCCTGTACATTAATTAGTAATACCAGCAACAATACATCGAAATGAGTTAAAATTTGTTTTCAACATCTACAATTAAAGATAATGAAACCAACACTGTCCTTTCTACATTTTTAAGAGATTCGCTCTTGATACGAACGCATCACCTTCACAAGCTAACTAGTTATTGATGAGATTGTCAACAATTGGTGTTGTTCGATCTTTTGCTCTTCTTGTTAATTAGTTAATGTTTTAATGATTATTGGTATATGGTAAATATTTCCTCCTATAAGTTTTATTTAAATGATTTGTTCTTCTTTGAGGAGGGAAGCACCAAAAACGACTTAGTGGTTTTTTGGTGCCCCTCCTCAAAAACAACAAATCATTTAAATTAATGATTTAAATAATATAAAATAAACAAATTTAGTTATTTTAATAATTCTTTGTCGACTGAAAAATATATATGGGTCTAGGACGAAAAATACGTTTCCTTAGAAAGATCAAGTTTTCGTCCAGAGATTCAAACCGAAAACAATTTTTCGTTTTTGCGAGCCCTTATTCTTGCTACTTGCGCCTTATTGATCATTGGTGTTTTTGATATCTAAGTTCAGCTTCTTTTGTAGGAAGACCGGGAATGTAAACTATTTTATTAATTTTTGGATTTTTAAATTTATGCACAATTCATACAAGTCGTAGTAAGTAATTTTGAACTTTTTAATTCTTCACTTTTTTGTTAAATTTAAACAAAATTTTTTTTTCAAAACATTCATGAACACAAAAAGTATTTTTGCTTTTTTTTTAAATCTGTACTAAAAAGTACAAATAAGAAAATTCTATTTTGTAACCGAACAAACAAATAATACCTGACGATTTGCACAATAATTGCCGCTTTAGTTTCCATATTTTATCAAGCAATAACAAATTTGTTTCATATTGTTATCAGTTGTAGATTCTTGCTATGAAAAGGTCTACGGTCTCACGTAACTGAATTCTGATAACAGTCGAAGTTTGTCAAATCATCATCTGATTATTTTGCGCCCGTCTATCATTGTAGTATAATCATATTGACGAAATTTGTTTATTTTGAGTTTTGTCCAAAATGCATGCTTTTGCCTCATAGTGCACTGTGATGCGTGGTAGTAGATTGAACAAATTATTACGCTTGCTTTTACCAGTCCTTTTTGATAAAAAAATTCAACGAAATTCCATTCAATGTAAAATAGTTATTTTACTAGCAAGTTGTTAGAAGCACGGTATGTTCTTCCACTCGACCATTGAAACCAGACCGCAAGGTCACGACATATTCAAAAAACTTTATATTATTGAGTTCAAACAATTACACAGCCACACAAAAAAAAAATATTTTTTCGGGTCTGGAGTTCAGACCATGTGTACTATATGTTTTCAGAGTCGCTAAATCCGAATCCAAGGTTCATAAAACCTCAGCACGTCAGGATTCTGACATAACCTCAAAAAACCTCATACAAAATTTTATTTGAGTCCGGTGGTCAGACCATGTTTATTATATGTTTTTTTGGTCGCTGAATCCGAATCTAAGGTCCAAAAAACCCCAGCATGTCAGAAAAAATACTTTTTATCCAATAACCGTAAAAAACAAAATTTTGAAAACTTTAAACAGCCGAGAAAATTGTATTTGGCACGGCTAGCGAAGAAAAGAAATTCCGACAGGCACCACTACATCTCGACTGTAAACAAAATTTTTGACAGTCAGGTACACAAATAATTCTACATATCATGTACAGTTTTGGCCATACTTAACAAAACAGTTTCAATATGATGAGTTGCCTTGTTCTTGTTTGTCAACCCTCTTCAGATGTAACTCATAGTTCTGTTTTAAAGCCTTTTTTAATTTTTTTTTTGTTCTTAATCTCTTTACAGTTTAACCTTGTCCTTCTTTGATGACTAGAAACTTATATGAAAAATAAAAGCAGTCGTGATTGTGAAATCTTTCAATTCAACCTATTTAAATTTATGCATACAGTAATACTTTTGATATCTTGTATTTTGTAAATCTTAATAATTTGATTAATGTCTTGTGTTAAATTTTAATTTTAATTGTGTAAATTAGAAGCGTTTATCGGTCTCCAAGTGGTCGACCCGGACTGATAACAACGACAATCATAATAACACTACTAAGGAATATTAAAATAAACAGACTTTACAATTTTAAATCGCAACAATCAACATAATATTAAAGTAATAAGTACAATAAGAATGTTTTACTCAGACAGCGAATCAACAAAACAGAACAAAGAAAAAGAACAACAGAAATGAGAGACAGTAACGAAGAAACAAAAGCAACAATTAAAAGCAAGAGAATGCAAAGAACTCCAACAAAACAAAAGAGTGAAGATAAATTAGACAAAATAATACATATGCGCAACAATTAATAATCGATGTGAACCAGATAAAATTGGACCAAGCAAAGTATAATAAGGAAATAAGTAAAATGAAGAAAGAACATGAGAAAATAAAGAACGAGAATATGAGTTTAAGAATAGATTACGTTGAACCAAAGAAAGAGAAAAAACAAACGAAGGACTGAAAAAAATAAACAAAGCAAAAAGGAAGAACAACATCGTAATACAAGGTCTGACAATTGATACAACAAGTAACATGAAAATAAAAGAAAAGTAATTAAATTAATTAATGAGGATTTAGAAACCAACGTAAAAAATAAAAAATGGCATGTAAAATAAGTAACAACATATGCATAGTAGAAATGGAAAGCTTCAAAGATAAAATTGTTGTAATGAAATACAGCAAAATTAAATCAAAAGCAAAAGAAGAAAGAAATCGAGGAAAAATGTTAAAATAGGATATCAAAAGTTAACTATTGATGGCATAGTATGGAATTGGAATAAAGAATTGGACGAGTTAGAGGAAACAACGGATATAAATGCGAAGAACTGATTTTAGTTAGTAAGGTGATGAACATGGCAAAGAAAGGCAGAAAACTGGAAACTAAACAACAAAAAAACGAATTTAATATAAAACAAATAAATAGAAAAATAAAAACAAGTAAGAAAAGACAGATGGACAACTGAGATATGGAATATAAGAAGTCTAATAAATAAACAAGAGAGGAATTTTAGAAAAACAGGACTGGACTTACTCGGTATAACAGAAACGAAAAAAGAAATTGGGGAAAAAGAAATGAAAAGAGGTCTTATTCTAATATATGTATAGTAGGACAGATGAGAAAGATAAAGCTTAAATAAGGAGTGGGCTGTATAATTAAAAAGAAAAGTTAAGCACAATAGTCATTGGACCGGAGTCTCGTCAAGAATACTAAAGATAAAAATAAGTATAGATAGACAAACAAAACAAATATAATAGTGACATATGGGCCCGACGAGAACAAAACTGCAAAAAAAAAAAAATTCTGGGAGGAACTATTTAATACATTAGAATAAAACAAAGGAAGAGTATTAATAATAGGCGATTTGAACGGAAGGGTAGTCAAAAAGGACAAAGATTCGGAGGAAGCAATAGGATTACATAGCAAAAACCACAGAAATAACAACGGTAAAAACTAATAGAATTTTGCATAATTAACAACATGATAATAACGAACAAATTTTTTGCACATAAAGACATTCACAAATATACTAGAGAGGTAATCAGCAAAACGAAAAAAAATCAATAATAGATTACGTAATAATAAATAAGACTTTTAGAAACAAGAATAGACACAAAGAGTGAAAAGAGGGGTAGAAATTTATTTCGACCATTACTTGGCATCAATAACAATTAAGATACAACAAGGAAAATATAACATAGTAAACAATAGAGTGGCACATAAAAACAATGGCAACAAGAAAATTAAAACATATAAAATAAGGGAAGAAGAAACAGCAAGTAAATACAACAAATTAACAGAAATGAAGACAAACAAACTCGACGAAAACATAAATTATTCTAACACTGGAAGCACATGAAAGGGTATCCGAAAAATATTAGGCATGGAAAGACTATTTAGGTTATAAAACTAAAATAAATAATAAAAGAACAAAAAACGTAAAGGAAATGGTGAAGCAAGCAAAACAAAAAACGTGAAAAGATTTTGGCAAGAAAATTGAAAAAGACAGTTTGGGAAATTAAAAACTGTTCTATAAAATACTTAAATACTTTCGAAAGAAGAATCACACCAAGTTAGAAATATAATAACACCAAAAGAATATTGGTAGAGGAAAAGGAATTCATAAAAAGATGGAAAAAATACTTTGAGGACATGTTAAAAAACAGAACAAACACACAAATATGGAAAAAGAAAAAGTAAATAATACAAATAGAACAGGATATAAACAAGAAGAACGGGAAGACCGACAAAGAATAGAATTAGTAGAAGTAAGAGAGGCCGTTAAAAGCTAAAAATGGGTAAAGGAGCTGAATATGATGATGTAACAGCAGAAATGATCTTACATTTGGGTAAAAAGCAACTAGAGTTATTATAAAACTGTTTAACAAAGTTTGGCAAGAGGAAAGAATTTCTAAAAATTGGGAAATGGGAGTAATAGTCCCAATACTTAAAACAAGAGACAAAAAAGAGAACGTGGCAATTATAGAAGAATTACGATATTATCCATTGTACTCAAGTTGTATGAATATGTTCTAGTGAAAAGTTAACCACGGAAACAGAAAATCAAATAGGAAGATTCGACAGTGAGGGTTTCGGAAAGGAGAGGTGTACAAGACTATATGTTTGTAATAAAACAGTTGCTAAAAAATTTACAACGGAAAAATATGTAGCCTTTGTCGATTTAGAAAAAGCATTTGACCGCGTTCTAAAGGTAAATAATATGGAACAGTCTTCAACGGCGGGGAAATTGACATACTGTATAAAAAGTATTTACGGAAACACAAAAATATAGTGAAGAAACAGAAAATTTACAATTGGAAGAATTTAAACGACAGAAGGATTAAGACAAGGAAGTGTTTTTAAACCCAGCCTTATTTAACATTGTGATGGATAACATATTGAAAGGCGTAAAACCAAAAGTAAAGAAAGTACAAATTACTTTACTATAATAGAATGATGTAGAAAAGTCACTTTGTACACCTACTGAGTGTTTACATTTGGATTAGTAGTTGGCTACTACGTTGTTACCGCTACGCAGTATTTTTGGTTTTGTTAAAACCGAAGGTGTTTCTTTTAATTTTTGAAAGTTTTTTTGAAATTAAACCGTCCCTGCCCTTGGCAATGACTTATAATGAGTCCTTTCCTTCTAGTACATGCAGTGTTCTATGTCTCACTGCACGAACAGGCTCGATGTCTAGTAGGATACAGAAACATGGAATTAGTATCAATAACAGAAAGCGTATATGCAAACGACATCGTAATTTATGCAAAAAGCCAACAAGACGTGCAACACAAGTTGAGTAATGCATTACGCAACAGGAATTAAAAATAAATGCAAAAGACCAAAGTTATGGTTATAGGAAAAGAAGACATGAATATAACAATAAAGATAGGCAGGAAGAACATCGAACATGTAAGATCATTTAATTATCTGCGAGTTAAAATACAAAGAACTGGAAATAATAACTCAGAGATAAAAATAAAAAAAAACAATTAAAATATACCATGCACTGCAAAACCCACTTATAAAGAAATAAGAAATTACAAGGAAAACTACAATGGTAGTATTTAAAACCATTTATAGACCAATATTACTATATGACAGTGAAAGTTGAGTTTTAACAAAACAATTAGAAAACTATTAGAACTACAAGCCGTAGAAATGAAGTATTTGCGCGGAGTTATGGGAATCACAAAATAGATAAAATTAGAAAAAACACAATAAGACAGAAACTAGTAGTGAAGTCAGTAACAAAGTGCATAAAAAGGCAACAACTAAGATGGTTTGGACACAATAAACGAGAATAGAACTACAAGAAAAATAGGGTAGGCGAGAACTATACAGAAGAGAAGTAGAGATAGACCCAAAAATCATGGGATAAGGAAGTGGAAAAGCACCTGAAACAACAAGAAATGAGATGGAACAAAGGAAAAAAAGTGGAAAATAGAACAAGAAAGATTGGGTCAAGATAATATACAACACGTGATGAAGTCAAAAAAAAAAGACATTTACATAGAAAGTTAATTTTTTTTAAATTGATTCAATGTATTAAAGAATTTATACACTATTTAATTTTAATTTAAGTTGAAGTAACTGTAAATGTATGTAACACTTTAACACCAAACCCTAAATAAGGTTTATTGAATATATCTATGAGGAAAAAATGTTATAAGACTGTTATATTTGACATCAGCTGGATAATGAACGCACTTCTTCAAATTATCAGAGGTGATAAAATTTGGAAACTACTACAATACAAAACCTCTATACTATAGAAAACTTTCGTACCCAGGATCTAGAGTTTAAGAGGCTCGGAAAGCTTTGCCGATGTCGCACTAAGCAGAATGCGCACCATTGCGATTCCGATCAGTCTTTTGTGTAATCCTGTTTTATATTATATAAATGTAGCTAGTATTTTTCAACAGTCCAGTATAGAATTAAATACAAAACATATTGAATTACTTTTGTAGACAATTTGGTGGTTGATTGAAAGTCCACAGCGCTAAAAGTAAACTTAACGTGAAAGATCTTGAAGGAACAAATTATATACCAGTTACAAACTACAAAAGAAAATGGACAATCCAATTAAAGCACTGCAGAAAATTTTTCTTACTGATCTTCTTATTTACAAACTTGTCTTTATTCTCAACTAAATAATTCCTCTAAAAGATCTCTGGAAGTCACGGATTAACTTCCCGAAGAAAATCTTCTATTATTATCCATTTATCAAAAACGTCCGCAATATTACTGTAAAGTTCATGTTCCGTTTACCCATCACACGGGAATATCCAAAGATGAAACAAAGTTCGATGTAATTTTATTCCGAAGGAAATCGACAAAGTATCTTCCCTGCGTTAATGAAATATTAATTAATTTTTGGAACGTACAAACCTTATGGAGTTCTTTATAGAGTGTTTCTTTAAAAGTTTACCTACAAGAAATTTAAATTAAAACCTTCCAGCAAACATTTTGTCTCAATTTAAAGTATGAATTAACAAAATGATAACCATTTATTTCTTATTTTTTTCTAAACTTGTTGTGTCAATTGTTTCACAAACAACCAGAGACATCGGTAGAGCAATCGTTTATTTTTATTTTTCTACTACTTTCCAAACTTACAAATTTTTAATTAAATAATTCTTTTACCCTATTCATATTAACTATTTCTTGAGACTTATATTTGAATTCCTTTAAAATTCAGTAGCGTTTATTATTTTTCGACTTAAAAATTTCTGTACAAATATAGCCACTCTCACATTGTCTGACACAAGATTTGTTTTGTACAGTAAAACTTCTATTTTCGGCCATCTCTTAAACGCGGTCACCTCTAAAACCGGTGAAATACCAATTATACGGAAATATCCATATTAATGACCCTCCTAATTGCCGACGACCTCTCGATAACGGCCACAGCCACTTATTTGTAAACGCTCTTAAAAAAATACATGTGATTCTACCTCCCATTTCCGGCTATTCTTAAGTAAGGTCATTAGTAGACAACAGCTTAGCGTTTAAGTTGTGCATAATATATAATTGTTGCATTGTGTAATGCTTAAGTAATTACCGGTATTTAAGAACGGATTTTAATAGAATTTGTTTGATTTACAATAGACCGTCATTACAGAAAAATTGCAATTAAAAGGCTCATTAAGCTCACTCCAAAATCGTATATTTGCGTACATAGTTTGAGTTAGTATGTTCAACAGTATTTTACATATAGACGTACAGAAAAAATTACAATTTCGCTAAAAAGAAAACGTTTGTCTCTAAAGAGAAAGTTGGTATAATTGCGGAAAGTGAAAGTTCAATACCAGTGCTAGAAAGTGGCTGAAAAATTTAGTGTTGGAAGAACCCAAATTAACGATATTTTAAAAAAACAAATGTAATTTAAAAAGCTATTTGAAGAAGATTCAATACAGAGCAGAAGAGAACTGAAGGTTTAGAAATTCATCTAGTAGTTTACAAATTGGCCTTTGAAAAGCTAGGAATAAAATATTCCTATATTTAAACCTTTAATAAAAGAGAAAACATTCAAATGGTGGCTTGAGAAATTTTGTTAAAAGACATAACATAACCTTTAAAATAATTTAGTGGGAGTCAGCTGATATTAACCTAGTCACTGTTGAAGCTTGGAAAGCAAAGCTGTCAGTAATATTAAAGGGGCATTCACCCAAAAATGTGAACAATGCTGAGGGAGACCGGACGCTTTTTACCTTGGCGATGCCAAACAAAACGTTCTCTTTAAAAACGATTAATTTAGTGGTAAAAGCTGCAAAACAAAAATGACAATTTTATTTTGTGCATATATGAAAGCTGATAAGGAAAATCCGTTAATCATTGGAAAAAGTAAACACCCAAGATGCTTTAAGATGCTTTAAAGACCTCATATCAACAAATTGCTCTTAGAATGGGTATTTAATAAAAAGCGTGGATGAGGGTAGAGATTATGACTTCCTGGCTACAAAAATTTAATGAAAAATTAAAAAAAAAGTAGAGAAGTCTTATTATTTCTGTATAATGCCACGTCTTATCCCAAAGTGACTCTTTGAAAACGTGAACATTGTTTTTCAATCCCCAATGCCAGCCACTGGATCTAGGAATTATCCAAAACTTTAAGATGGCCTACAAAAAGTTTTTAATCAAAACATTTACAATTACCAAACGTCCTTTTGAAGATGCGGAAAAAAGTATCAATTTAACCAGCGATTTAGTTTGGATATCAGTAGCCTGGAGAAACATTTCGCCTATTACAGTTGCTAAATGTTTTGCAAAAGCAGGATTCTCTCAGCTTTTTCCTGTATTACTAGAAGGTAATCAAGGTGTAGGCCTTCAAAATTATGCATCTATTGATTTGATTGTAATATTTTGACCGAAAGACACATTATTGAAGATATAATCAGTGAATTAGACTATAGTGAAGGCTGTGATTTGAAGAACAAAAGTGGTGCAAAAAGAATCCGAAATTTTTACGTCAAACATTAAAGATAAGGGTGAAGTGTGTGAAAACTAAGAGATGTGCAAAATTTTCTTATGTTCTAATGATAAGAGTAAGTTAGCGGTAGAAGTACTTCCAAATTTTATCAAAATCTGAATCTTCTGTTTTACAAACAAAACTTAAAAATGTAAAACAAACCTCAATACAAAAATATTTCACAAAAATGTAATTTAATGGTATGTATATGTATGTAATTAGTTATTGTAATAGGCATAACGAGCAATTAGAAAATAGGTACATATTATGTAAAGGTATGTATTATGTATTCAATATGTATAACTCTTTCATTATTATATCGTCTAATTATTTAATATTGCATCAGCACATTTATAGTTATTCTTAATGCAAATATAGTACTTATAGCGAACCGTATTATGTTCCATACTTAAAAGATTTTAATAAACATAATACCATTTAAAACTGAAAAAACATTCTTTCGGAAGTTATGTTCTTTTATGAGAGAACTAAAAATGGCAAATTCAAAAAAATTGATTGTGGATTGACCTTTTTTGATTTGAAAACAGTATTATATTTGTTACATGTTATTTGCTAATTTATTCAACTAATTTTACAAAATTACGTTTTTTCTATCGCTTTACAAATTTGTAAAGTTTTTCATTTTTTCTTAGAAACTGCCGTAATTTTTACAAATACTCCTACATTTAAAATCGGTTGAATAAAATTCTTTTAAAAGTTTCTTTTTTATTCTTCATATACAAAGTGCAGATTACTAATGTATTTCTAGGTAATATAATATAATCTCTTTATATCAATTTCACTTAAAATTTATCTATTTTGCATTTAGTTTATTATTAAATAAATACATTTTATTTATATTGCAAATAAATTCATATTTATATACTTAAGTTACTAATTTTCTAATGAAGCTCATTATTAGTTTATACGAGATGTTTGTAAGAGTCAGAATAGATAGATTTTTATATTTGCCTAATGTATAGCTAAATAGAATCAGATATAAAGAGCCGAGATTTGACATGGTCATACACGATGAATACTTACCTATCTTATACACTACTAAATCTTGTGCTTATATGCAAAGGGTGCTTTGGTGCTTTACACAAACTTCGAGTTACCGCTAGGTAAACTACGTTCGCAAACTATGAGCTTGTGTACTTTACTCTCGCCCTGGTTTGTGGCGATACAATCAGCTAAGAGATGAAATTTGGAAGTAAGAGTGTTTATTAGCTAATTTCATGCAAGTAGAGATGCTCCAAAACTTGCTTATCAAAGGATTAAACTTTCTATTCGATTTTGTCCAACAAACTTCCTCGATTAAAAATAATTACTTTGAAGACAAACTCTTCCTCTTGTATGCCAATGTTTTTATGTAACTTTGGAACGCCGACCTCATCGCAATGTATAATCAATTACTATACTAGAAGCGTACAATGTAAAATATTTGCATGTTTTTTTAAATGTTCAAATATTTCAGTACTGTTGAGTGATAGTAAAAAAAGGCTGAATATGTATTGCAAATATTTTCACAACCTTTGTTTTATACGTTTTGAACGGTTTATTTACCTTGTTAGTGTCAAAAGCAACATAGAATTGTTATTATCTTTCCTGCAAAATAATTGTCAATGCTTACAATTCATAGTAAGTAAGTAAGTAATATATTTCGGTGCCAGTAGCGTTGAATATAAAATAACATTTGGACAATTACAATATACAATACTATATAACTATACAAATAACATATATGTGTATATAATAAATATAAAATAAAACTTATTTATTTATACATAAATTCGTCGATTGTGTAAAAGAGCAACTACTAAAATATTCTTTTTAAAACTGTTTTAAATTTCTTAACATTATCAATGTGTTTAATTTCATATGAAACATTATTATAAAGTTGTATAGAATGATAAAAGAAAACATTGATAAAATGTATAATGTTGAGAGATTTGTGGTCGCATCAGATTGTTTTTTAAAAATTTTTAAACTTTTATAAATTGTTAAGAATGTTTTAATCTTTCAACTTAAATTTAAGATAACTTATAACCTCACTTAGTAAGTCACATTTCGTGTTAATAATTTTTTCTATAACAATTTCTTTGTAGTAACTACTTTGATAATGACTATAATTATTATATGAGTCGAAACTAGTTAGATTATAAAAATTTACAAAATATTTTTCTTTGTATTGACAATATATAGAATTCAAGACTTCAACTAATTTATTTCGATGTTATCTTACATCAATCAATAAAGTAAAGTCCAATACCTAGAATATGGATCCACAATTTTTTTTAATAGTTATATAGTTTAGGTGTTATACTTTGGTTGTGTTCTACTTCTGTTAAATTTGTTATCTATTATTACGCCCAACATTTTTCTGATGTAGTAGTTTGTAGATTGGACATTATGCAGTCTAATTGTGTTAATAAAATTTTTGCAGTTTTTAGCAGTTAGGAAGGGTAATAAAGAAGATTTTTTAAGATTAATGATTAATCGATTTGCTTTTAACCAGCTTTCTAATGACTGTTAGATCAAGTGCTGTGACTTAAGAGTTCTTTTATTGAATGACTACGTACTGTATCATCAGCATGCATAGAATTGAAAGTGTATTATTGAATGGTGTGCAAAAATTTTGGACAGAATTTCTTCGAATGAAAATTCTTCTGACAGCAATTCTTCTGTAAACAGCAGAACAGTTGTTCGAAACAGATTTTTTTTTAAGTTCTTTGCAACTATTTTTAATACGAACCTCAATAAAACGGTTTTTGCGTCTTTTTTTATTAGTAAAGCAGATTAATTTTTATCAATAAAGATACCTAAATAATAAAATTTTCATAATCGATTAAGGTATTCTATTTAAAGTAGCGAAGCTCTCCTTACGCATTTTCAGATCCACGCAATAAGAACTTTTTTGTCTAATTATGGTTCTAGCATTACGCCCCGAAAAGATGCAAGTTACTTTTTTTGAATCATCCTGTTGTAAATAAATCTTTCCATTATTCAACGAAAACACCGAGCCGTATTCACCGATGTTTTTAAATCTGTTCTTAAAACTAGTTTTAGTAAAAGTTGCTCCCAACCATGTTAGTAAGAATGCAATAATTTTGTCTTTTAAATACAGGTACTAAATACAAATAGCACTCAAGTATAAGCTTAAAATTCAACCCATTTTTTGATTTTCTATATAAACTTTACTTACAGGAAATTCCAAGTTCTTTTGTTACCGATTACTTTTATATATATTGCCACACCTTAATTAGCTGATTGGTGTTAAACTTCCTACTTAACTCCGGTTCCTTTATTCAATTTGGAAGTATTTTGTTACTGTAATACCTGTATACACAGAAATATAATCACTTTGGGCAATTACTCTAACGACCTTCATTGAGTTAAGTGTGCAGTTGTCTAAATATAAGTTTTGAGATCACAACTGGAGGTAAAAAAATTAACCCTTAACCTAATATAAAATTAAAAAAAAATTAGTTGAGTATTGAGTACACTCTGTATAAGAAAGCATTTTTGGATGTAAAAGTGTCACTACATGAATATGGTTATTCGTGATTTTGTCTGAGAAAATAACGTTTTATTGGGGCAATCTCAATCTTTTTGGTCTGGTGTGTGAATGAAACCATGGAACGAAAAAATGAAGTTCCAATTAACAACCAACTTTATTTTTTCATTTAGCAACTTTTTTAGTGTAAGTCATATTTTTACAATGGAGTAAGTAATGTTTTCAAATGAAGAAAAATTTGATATACTGTGCTTCTACATTACATGGAGAAATTCTGTAGAAGTCGAACAATTGTATTTGATCAAATACCCGGAACGGAGGCAACCAGGAAAGTCTATAGTTAGTGTTTGTGTCCAATCTAAAAGAATACTGTTCTATTCAATCAACCCACCTCCTCCAAAAACATTCAAGCGTAGCAACATTTTCTGTTTGCCGCAATTATTTCAACGCATACTACATCAAAATGATTTAAAATTTACGTGTTCACTTTGTAAAATATGCCTTTAAACTGAAAGACGTTACTAAACTAATACTACTATGTCAATCGAATCGATTCTGTCAGAACTAACAACAGACTTCATTTTTTCGCTGCCATGGTTTCATTTAGCGCTCACTAGACCAAAAAGATTAGAAATTTACTAAAACGTTATTTTTTCTCAATAAAATTACGAATAACCATATTGTGTAGTACATAGTTGAATTTGCAAGAAAAAATGCTTTTTATACGTAGTGTACTTTTTTTGAGTGCCGTAAGCAAAAATAAAGTTGATGATGGTTTCTTCAAAACGAAACGTTGTACTAAAAAAAGAGTGGCAAAACAAAGTGCATTCAATTTTTTAGTAACTTTTCGAATAACTTCAGAATATAATTAAAACGAAATTGCATAATTGCGGTTTTTTTTCGAATATTTCCGGAAGTAAGTTCGAACTAAGCGAGTTTTTCAACAACAAAATGTTGACCTCTTGAATGGACAACTTTTTCCAAATTTAACCGACTCTGTATCTCTCACAGTTTCCGAGATCCCCATGCTGTTCATCCTTATCTTGGACACACTGTATATATTATTTATTCAAAGAATTGTAATCTCAAACAATTGTATTTTCAAAACATTCTGTTTCGAACAACTGCATTGTCTAGAATTATTGTTTCGAAGATTTGTTTTTCGAAGTACTACTGTCAAAGAATTTTCATTTGAAGGAATTCGGTTGAATAATTTTCACCGATCTATATTGAATGAAAGATCGTTTAATTAAATATTCAAATGAAGAGGGCCTAGAATTGATCCTTGAAGCACACCGTAATAAACGCATTTTGGTTCAGAGAAATAATATCGCGTCTCCATCGTACTATTTTTGTCTAATTTCGACTATTTGTTGTCGTCCAGTAATGTAAGTTTTAATAAGTTTAATATATTTCTTCTAATTTCATTTAGTATTCAAGTTTATTTATTAATATGATGTGATCTCACTAAGTCAAATGCCTTGGACAAATCGCAACTAAACTAACTACAAAATTTTTCTTATTAATACTTTTTAATATTGTACCTAAAAAATTATTGATTGCTGTATATGTAGACTTATTGTTACGGAAACCATGTTAGTTTTTACAAAAATATAGCTATATTTGTCAAAAAAATTTATGAATGTGTCTTTTGTAGAACGTGTTCAAATATTTTGAAAGAGCTGATAATACAGCCATAGGTCTAATATTTATAAGAGAAGTTTTAAGACTCTTTTTGTGCACTGGTATTACTTTAGCAATTTTAAATTCTTTTGGAAAACAACCATTTGTGAATCAGGTGTTGATTAAGTCCGATAGTGGACGACATATAGTAACTTTGCATTTACTTTTATGATTATTATCGAATTTGTTGACTCCAACTTGTGTTCTTTATTTTAAAAATTATAGCTTCTATTTCACAGGGCGTTGTGGGGACAAAGTACATGGAATTATTATTCTAAATACCATTGTAAAAACAATGTTAATACTGAGTTTTAAAAGTTTGTCCATCGCAGTATTGTCACTCACTAAATTATGAAGTAGCGTTGCTGGTAAATTTGTAAAATACTCGTTAAAGTTATTTGCTACACTTATTGGTTCGTCTATGGTACTACCATTTATATCTAATTTGATATTTAACTGATTTGTTTGCATTTATTTATTTCTTTATTAATTATTTGACAAGTTGTTTTATGACACTGTTTGATTTAACTAAAGAACAGTGCATCTGCATTTTCTTAGTCGTTTCACATACACGTCTCAATAATTTACTAATTTATTGTATTTATGAAATAATGTCGCAGTGTAGGATCAGGATAATTCTTTAAACACATATATAAATTTCTTTTAGTTTTTGACAAGTTTTGATAATCTTGAGTAATCCAGATTTTATTCCTTCTCGTGTTTATTCCACTTAGTGGATAAGTCTGTGTAAAAGCGTTTTTTAAATAGCCGTAGAAAATTTCCATTATTGAGTCTACTGGAACCTCAATATTGTGAATAAGTCTCAGCTTTACACAACCTAAAAATATTTGCAAGTGGGATATTATTTGTTGTGTTATATTTTCTGATTTTCTGAGAAATAGTCAAAATTGATCATTATAGTGGAGAAATCAATTTCTATGTTTAAAGTTTGTATTGAGTTTTGTTGAGTACATATTCGTTAAGATATGCCTATGCAAGTAGTAGTACTGGACGTAATCCTAGTAGGGCTATAAATTGTTAGATGAACATTAAAAGACTTGAAGTAATGATAAGTAAGATTCAACTTTTTTTTGACTTTTCTAATAGATTTAAATTAAAATCACCTCAAATAATTATATTGGGACATAGTTTATAGCGATCTATAAGTATTTCTGAGGTTATCCATAAACGTTTTGAAATCACTCACGTGGAACCCGATACATGCAAATGATCAGTATACTATTCGTATTATACAATACTCAAATATTAAATCTATACATATATCTTTTAATCTGCATCAATAGCAGTAAAGTTTAAATTATTCTTAACAAAAATAAGCGCACAGCCTCGTAAATATTGTTTCCTACAGTAACAATTTGCTAACTTGTATTCTGTCAAATAAACACTTTCATATTCTGAATCATTCAACTAATGTTCGGTAATACATATAACATCGACAGAGTCAAAACTATCCAAAAAATATTTCTAAGTCTTAATAATTTATTTCGTATACCCCGAATATTTAAATGCATTAGTGTGAACAAGTCTCTGTTGGTTTTAAAAAAGATGAAAACTATGCGCAGTATAAGTTCTTGAAGTGGTACATCGTGATCACAGTGTTCAGGAGAATTAACTGCTTGAAAATTTAATGTTTGATTTATAGGAAGTTCATAATGTTGGAGTTGCTTTATATTTTGTAGTACTTATATCTTCACCACATTTAATATTAATAATGTTGTTAAGATTTACATAAACGACTATCATTTTTTTAACAATCAGTTTTTAGTAACAAAATATATATGAATAAGTACAAAATAATAGAATAAAGACAACAGTACACTCTACTTGGTATTCTGCTAGCTTTAGTTATTCTATCTTTATACTCATAGGATAAAAGCATTGCAGTTGTAACAATGTCATTGTAGCTGTTTTTTTAACGCATTCAATAAATTCAAGCATCAGTTAACGACAAAGTGAGATTTGATGTACTGATGAGTATGACAAAACCAAGAACATAATTTGATAAAAGACTAAGTAGAACAATTTTTTTCACTAATACGGTATGTGCACATGCCATTATACAGGGTGGAATTTTTAAAGTGGTATAAGGAAAAATTAATTGTTTGCAAAATTTTGGTGAAATTATAGAAGACATATTTCACATTGACTCACCATTCTTAGTTTGAGGTTTTCATAATAAATATATGAAGTCTTTATTGTATATTTTAGTTATTAAATCAAATATATACAAGGTGATTTATAACTATTGGAACATAGGCTAAGGGCGGGTTATTTGAACCAAAATATGACCATAAGACACAATATGTTTTAATAAAATATTATTGCGAAAAAATACAAGGCGTTGGACACAAAATTTTTTTCTTCATTGTTTGTTAATAAATGTAAATTTATCAATTCTTATCAAAATCTAAACAGATGAAATTATCGAATTTAAAACAAAAGCACCAATATTGTGTAGAAATGATGTTTACGTCATATTCTCTAATCAAAATCACTAAAAATTTTTCTCAAAAAAATTTCATCATTTGGAATCATTTACGTGGCGCCCCTACAACAAATTGTAAGATAGTACATAAAATAATGTTCTTGATTTAAAGTTATGCCTCTCGCCGATTTTCATAACGACTGATAAATTTATAGAGAAATTATTAACAAAATGAAAAAAAATATAATTTAACACTCTGTATATTTTTCCACAGCAATATTTTATTAAGGAATATTGGGTCCTATAATCATATTTTAGCCTAAATGTCCCAATAGTTATAAATCACCTTGTATATGCACCATTCAAGAAACTAAACGCACTTGTGTAAAATTTAGCAATAAGCAAAAAAAATAAATAAATACCAAACGTTGTAAGGGAAATGGACTATCTACCCAAACAGAATAAAATTACTGACGGTGTCGAATAATCACTCCATACAAAGGTGAATAAAAGAACTACAAGCCATTATAAAAATGCCAACATTTCTGCTCGAGGGCTTTATCGAAGCAAATTTATTTTAAAAACTGTGTTGGTCAGAAATTTATTAAAAAAATAATGCATCTGAAGATACATTAAAAAAGTTAATAAATTTATATAAGATACACAAAATAATGTTAAACGAACAAAAGGTGAAACAAAATTTTTTAATAAATTATAGTATTGATAAATCTCGTGGATGATAGGGCAAAACGTTGGCAGTTTATGCTCAAAGTCCGTAGTTGTATTATTCACTTTCACCGAAAAAGATTATAAGTCACTATCAATCAAGTAATTGGAAGAAAAATTCTAACTGAAGATAAATTAAAAATAGTTACACAAAAAGAATCAACTCACAAACAAGATCATTCTTTGTAATGACAAACCCTGTATACTTATGAAAGCAATTACAAGCAGTTAGAGATAAATGATCTCACAAAATCACATACAAGAAAAATGTGTAAATTTATAAAACCAATTAATTTAAAGAATTTGCACATGAAGAAATGTAAGACACAACAGATAATAGATCAGTAACTGTTAAAAATTAATCACAAAGTTTTATCAAGAAACTGATTTAATCAGTTTAAGTACGGTTCCATGTTAACCTTCTTAATATATATTTATTGTTAGATTTGTAGCTTAAAAAAATGCAAGTTTTATTCAAATGTAATTTAAAAGTTGTGTCATAAAAAAAAGTAGTCAGAAAAAACGTTACAAAACTCGTACACAAAAACTCACTCAGGCTCACTCTTAATCGAATTTCAGAACAAATTTATAAACATATTGCCTCAAATTAAGTGAACATTGAAAGGAGATTTGTACCATTCTAAAACTGTCGAAAATATTGCGTTTAAATATAACTTTGTACCAGTTTGAAGTATTGTTGAAAATAAATTATTTTCCATTGTCCTTCAAGCCGGATAATATGAAGATTATTTACTTCATTACTTCATTGTATTATACCAACGCCATAATCGAAAAAGAACAAGCACTAATTTTAATAAATAAACTGTAATTGCCAATCTTAAGAAGAAATAGTGCCAGTAAGTAATTGATATAGTGCTTAACAATCAAGAAGAAGAAGAACAAGAAATAAAAGTATTATCTATTGTGTTATTCATTCTTCCTTGGTATTTATGAATATCCTTATCAAGTAACGATCGTCTTCAAAAGCTGTAGTAACACGGATAGAAGAATGGTGTTCGCAAAATAACGACAATGAAGTTGATAAACATCAATTAACAAATCGAATTAGTATCAGTCTCAACCTTCAAGATACAACGCTTTTCAAGATGAAATAGAATTCATGGACACTACATGCAAGGAGAGTGAAGATTGAGATACCTTTGGAGATAGATGTACAAATATAAAAGCTCTTTTACAAACTTTATTAGAATCAAGCACAACAACGGGCAACTTCAGACAAAATGCACAATTTCTTCAATTAACAAAAATATTAGATTTTCTAGGCAATTGTGTAGAATATCATTCAATTATAAATTTGTTTAAAGCTTTAATACTCAACAACTTTCAATTATCATCAAAATCTGAAAATTTTTTTATTTTAAGTCATATTTTGCGTGGGAGAGGCATTACAATTGGTTAACACTCTTCAATAGTAACCACTCATTTTAAGCAATTACTCGATGAAACTAGTCTAATAAAATGTACATCCACACTGTTAGAGATAATTTACAAACAATGCAAAAGCAAATTTAGATGCTTTAACACATTAAATTATTCGACTACTCAATTTTTTAAGCTTTGTAGTATTCTGGAGCACTTATTAGACCATAACACTAGAAAGACATTTAAAGAAGGTCTGATTTTAACCAAAAAATTTTTTTGATTTTTTTAAAGAAAAGATGCGTTATTTGGGGGAAAATGTAAAACTTCTAAAAAGTTTAATCCAAACCATTTAGATATAAAACACAATGCGTTGATAAACACAATCAATTTAAGCATCTAGGAATAAAACTAATTTACATTTTTCCTATTCACAAAATGTATAACTGTCCACAATTTACTGCGCTTTCAATTTCTGAAAGGTACCACTTTTGCTAGAACACAAAATCGTTGCTTAAATTGCTTGGGTATAAAAAGATTCTGTTGAAACTTGTTTATCGAAATCTAAATGCTCAACTTGTAATCGTGAACATCATTCACTTTACACAGAAACTCTAACTTGTCTCAAAACGATAACTCACAAATTCAAAATCAAGCTTCAACTTCTAACTTAAGC
Source organism: Abscondita cerata (assembly GCA_030710515.1). Classification (NCBI taxonomy): domain Eukaryota; kingdom Metazoa; phylum Arthropoda; class Insecta; order Coleoptera; family Lampyridae; genus Abscondita; species Abscondita cerata. Next base: position 122,421 of record JALBCR010000885.1, on the reverse strand, counting down.
GAAAGTGAACAAAATACAATAGCAGTATTAACATTTAATGCATGTGGTGTACATATGTTTTACTAACCACTGCTCAAATTCACTTTTACTTATAAAAATGGTCGTCCTATAATTGCCCGAGCTCTTCTTGACTCTGGTATCCAAATTCTCTTTGTATCAACAAGATTAAACGGGATACGGTGATATTTTTCGAGATATCAATTTTTCAACATTTAATTACATCAATATCGGCCTTCTGATATTTCACATTTAGGTTATTATTTGAAAGCCATAAGTCAAATTTTATTCAACATTTAGGCGGTATCGACCCAAGTGTCTATAATTTAAAAGTTGACATCAGTTAGTACAGAGTATGAGAAACTTTTTGTAATCGAAAATAATTAATAATTTAATAAAATCAAATAGGAATACTTCCTGCATATTTTTTACTATCATCGATGTAGAATTAAATTTTTCTTGGCCAATTTTGGTATACATGTTTCTGTTCACCAAAAATTCACTGTTAGCCGTGAAACTTGTTTTTATGCAAATTATCATCGATAAATTAAGTAGGCGGTGAAATGTAAAGGTCAAATTCTTATTGTTGCAACGGTTGTGTTACTCATTGTCCAATCTAACACAATTTTTGTTCTATCTTTTGTATTGTTATGGTAATGAGTGAGTTTTCGACAGTTGTTGTTTATTGGCAGCTCATAATAATAATAATGAACAACAACGATATCCCCGAGCCCCGATTCAAAAAACTACGATTGTGGATATGCAATTTGACTTTCATTGTCGTTATCATCAGTTAAGAATACTATCTTTTGAGTACGACAAAACAGCAGGTAACTGTTTCAACTTTAAAAAGCCCCAATTTGTCAATAAGGTGTTAATAAATCAAATCCCCATCCTTATCGCAAAACAATAAGTTTGAATGCTGACACGTTTATTAGGAATTCTTCTCTGTATTTGGATGGCTTCCAGTTTATTCAGATATTTTTTCGGCTATTTAAAATAATCTCGCCCAGCGATTTGGTTCTAATTATCATAGTCTTTTCTATAATTTCGACTTGTCAATTAAAATGTTTTGATGAAACGTATTTTTGATAAAAACAAGTTTCACGGCTAACGGTTGAGTTTGGTAGATAAACTTCAATAGCAAAGCCATTTGTAGAAAATTTAATTCTACATCGATTTTCGGAAAAAAACATACAGGGTGTTCCATTAGATTTTATCAAGTTATCTATCATTTTGGATTAAAGAGTTTGACAATTTTTTTTCATAACCTGTATAACCAACTTCAACTTTTATACCATAGAAAGTTAAGGTCGTTACTACCCTAAGCAAGGAATAAAATTTGAGGTTGATATTTAAAGTAATAACATGATAAAAACCTAAAATATCTGAAACCCGATATTGACCCAATAAAATGTTTAAAAATGCATATCTCAAAAGTATCATTTTTTGAGTAAGACCTCGTATACATAGTCACCATAGTTTTTCATGTAGCTTCAGAATAAGAAATATATATGTTTCCATGTCAGAGTTGAGAGATGATCTATGAAATTATTTTTATTTGTAGCTACTGAGGAACTTAAAATAATGGGTTAAAACGATTTTAAATAAATCTACTTTTAAAAAGCAATATGAAAGGTCCGCGTACTACACGTTACATAAAATGCAAAGAAGTGATACAAAGGGAAACCGTAATGGTATCGTTAATCTTATAAAATATCACGACGTTATATTAAATACATCTATTTGCTTAAGTTTAGTGTTCACATTTGATATTTAAAAAAACTAACATCTCGCATAACAAAATAATAATATAATTTGTTCTCAATGGTAAATAGTATTTTAACAAGAGATATGAACATTGTTTGCAAAGGGTATAACAATGAAGTTTACTTACTCTAAACATTTTATCCCACGTAATTATTCTGCAGGTAAACTACGAGTATGTTTTATTGTACAAAAAGTGGTGAAACACGTGGTGAACATCATAAATGTGATTTATTTGTCTTGCATTATAATAAAATGTCAAATTCTTATTAGGAAGCTTAAGATAGAGGTTTAGAAAACATTAAAGGAATATAAACGAGAAATGTTTCTTTTTTTATTTATCATAATCTTTAATGCGGGTTAATCAAGAACTTGTATTTCAAACTGACAAAATTTCCGATTAAAGTTGAAAAATTTCACTTTTAAAACCATACAAAGTTTATATTTTCAAATATATTGTACAAAATGAACAAAACAAAATTAGTCGGTACGTCGACTTGGCCACAACAATTCCGTAGTGTACGTTGGGTTAGGGGTGACGCACTTTTGCAATTTTACCACGTTGAAGTTATGTATTTTTGTAGATCCCGATTAAAAAACTAATACGATACAGGTTGTGGTAAATTATTTCGTATTTGTTTGCACTTCCGCTTAAAAAAACTCTTATTTTACTAATTTTTGCTGTTTTCATGGTGTTACATTATTATTAGTTTTACGCGCTTTATATATTGTCACATCTGTTTGGGGAAAATTATTTTTATTGGGTTTTGTCTTATCTATCGTTCTTCTTCTTAGTTCAGTTACGTCTCTGGGCTTTGGCCTTAGAGTGGTTTGGGAAATTAGTATTTTTATTATTATTTATTATATTTTTTTTCGTGTAACATTATTTGGGTTTATTTTTAATTGGGCACTCTGTAACTTTCAGTGTTATTGAGTTCAAATCTTATATATGTATCAAATTGTATAAATGTTACATATATTTATTCCTGGCCTTTGTTAAAATAATTAGGTCTTTTTGAAACTATCAAATGTATGCGATTAAATTACACAAATTTAAACTTTTTTACTTTCCTTGTAACAGATGTCGACATACATTACATACTCATTATCTGTCATGCTTGATCGTACAACAATAATGGTTTTGTTTTAAGTGGGTTGGTACTTTTTTGTCCTTTGATATTTTTAAATAGTCGTGCTCACTATTAAGTTTTCAAAGGTTCTCGTAGAATTCTTAGCCACATTATGCCGCTTTTGTTTTATTCTACTACAGAGCGTAAATCGTGTTGTTTTTAAAAGTAAATTTGATATTTTATTTGGTCTAGACTCAACTGTAAAATTACATCCCCAATTATAAAATTCCTAAGAACTGTTAACGTGTTAATATTGTAAGTTTTTTGTGTATGTAGAAATTCAGAGAGGAAACGCACTCCCCCGATTTTGTATTTTTACATTTTTAAAATTAGTCTGTAAACAAAATCAAACTACTAGGTACTATGTAACTAAAACCTGTAGCGGATCAAAATTGTTATTTTTAATAATCGATAAATATTAAAACAGTATCTGTGGAAGTTGGATCGCGTACAAACTGTTGGAAAGTGATTTGTATGAGTGTTAAAGTTATATGGATGATAAAAATGAGGAAATCCGGTTCGCAAAATTAAAGAGAAATTCCGTTTGACTAAAGTCGAAGCAAAGCTTTCGGACACTTTTAAGTTTCTCTTATACCTGCGGAACTAATTATAGAAATGCAATACTGTTTAAATGTAACGACAAAACAGATTTTTTTAGATTCATCGGAAGAGAACAAAGCAACTGTAAGTAAATTGATTGTTTACTTCGGAGAATTACCGCATATTGTGCTAGGTGCGCTTTTAAGAATAAATAAATTAAAATAGGATGTCCTTGGGTATTTTTTTTTTTGTTTGTTATGTTTTATGGTTCGAAATGAAAAAATGAGGATGGGGGTTGTGAATTTCAAATTCAATTATCTTCTAGAATGCGTTTAATGTAAAAGAACACAACCAAGCGTAATGAACACGGTTTTGTATGATAAACTTGCATTTCAACAGAACACCGCACTTAATTCATGTTTCTTGCTTTAAAAACGTTTCCTTTCAAGTGTTTACGTTTTCCTCGGATTTCTAGTAGGCATTTGTTGTACAACCCCGAATCTGATGCTTGATAAGGACCTTTAATCATCTATAAAAGTAAGTGAGAGACATTTTTCTAGACCTATGCCTCGCCGTTGAGTTAGTTTGACACTTTTACGACGCCGTGTTGCTTTTGAGTTTTCATGGTGTAGCACTACGAGGCGGTAAAGTTTAGCCGCCTAAATTGATCGTTTCTTGTAGATTATTTACATTAGAGTGTGGTAGGTGTTAGGTAGGTAAAATACCTAATACACGACATTTGTATTAGATTTTTGGCCGAATAAATCATAGTCATTGATGATTATAAAGTAATGTTTTGACAATGGTTCATTTTGACAGTTGGCAGCCTGCGCTGTGTTTGATTTGATATGACAGCTACGCTGTCAACGATTAATAATCGAAAACTAATTTTGTGTGTAATTTCGTATTTGTAACTACAAAATATGCTGTGCACAATTAAAACAAGTCGCAAATATCCACTTTGTGTATCTACGTGAAAAAATTTACGCAAGGAATGTGAGTTCTCAAGGAGATGTCACGAATTTTATTACCAATGAAACTAAATAAAGAATAAGGACAACTAAGTACCTTTAAGCTGATTATTGCAATAGGAAAGTAACCCCTGTACTTAAGTTTCAGTTGTAAAAAGATTCCAGCCAGAGTCGCATGTGAAAAGTTTCTTCCGAAGTTGGACTGTGTCCTAAATGGTAAAAAGTTAACTTGCTTTGCTTTGTTTTCACTGTGTAAAATAAAAAACAAAGTAGGGGCAACTAAATACGTAGGTTATTACAAAAAATTATTGGAGTTAACTTTTTATTTTAGTTAGAAACAATCAAGAATTGTTTATACTCTACTTGTAGAAGCAACCCAGCGAGCACAGTGAAGTCGTTGAGAACATAGAGAGAGTGCAAAATTGTCGCTTGATAGTGGCTAAGACCGACAAATGTCCGCCACATTCAAAGTTGTGACGACATCCCAGGGAGGTTTATTGTAAGTTACACATGCATCACTGTGCACTTCTAGTAACTTCCTTTGTGTAATTTAAATATGTCGCAGAGTAAGTTCTTTGGGATATCATTGTATGAATGTAAAATTACGTCGCTAATCGAACGCCGTAACTCGCATTAAGAAACAATAATAATATTTACTAGTAGTAGTATTTATTTAATGTAAAAATGTACAACATAAAAAACTTACTAAACCCAAATCATCAAAATAAACACAAAAAATTATAAAAAATAAATTAATAACCAAGAAAAATACTAACAGTTAATTGTAACGACATGTGTGCGTTTAGAGTGCAGTTAGCGCTATCTAGCTGACAGCTTTAAGGCTTGAAACACACGTGTCTCGATAAAGCCAAGTAAAACTTGTACAGAAGCATAACACGCAACGAAAGAACACCTGATGCAGCATTTTGCTCTTATTATGAGCTCATCAGAGGTGTATACTTGAGTGTTGTGTACGTGTGTTTCAAGCATTAAAGCTGTCGCTTAGATAGCGCTATGTACTTTAAACGCACACATGTCGTTACAATTAACTGTTGGCATTTTTCTTAGTTTATACTATTCATACGTGTCAATGTTTTACACGAGATGTCGTAAGACACACATTTTGCTTATGTTCATTGCTCCACGAGAGTTTAAAAGACTCAACTGCCGTCTTGTACAGTTGTATACCGTACTTAAGTATACACCCCTGATGAGCTCATAATAAGAGCGAAATGCTGCATCAGGTGTTCTTTCGTTGCGTGTTATGCTTCTGTACAAGTTTTACTTGGCTTTATTGACACACGTGTGTTTCAAGCATTAAAGCTGTCGCTTAGATAGCCCTATGCACTTTAAACGCACACATGTCGTTACAATTAACTGTTGGCATTTTTCTTAGTTTATACTATTCATACGTGTCAATGTTTTACATGAGATGTCGTAAGACACACATTTTGCTTAAATGAATAATCTTAGAATATTAAAAATAATCAGAGAAATTACATATATAATTGCTTTATTAGTAAGTTTTTATTAAATGCTAGACGTTTGTACTTTGTACCATTTTATTTTGCGATCTTTCTCTTTCCTTTGTTTTGCGTGTCGCAACCATTCCCGCACAATAAATTCGTACTCTTTTAATGTACACTTGTTTGTGCAAAACGGATTCTAAAACAGTCTATGAGTACATTAAATTACAAAAGTAACGATTACCGTATATCAACTGAACAAAACGTAAATTGTACAGTACAAAATTATTACGTTCTCCTAACTAAGAGCAGCTTTCAGCACAAGGAAATTTTAAGGTTATAAACTTTAAATCAGCACATTAATGTTAGAACAAAACAGTACGATAATTGTTGCCAGTGCTTATTCAGTATAATAATAACAAATTTAAATTGCTTACCAGATAAATCAAGATAAATAATTTTTAAATAAAAAAACAGAATTTAACGACGACGAACGTAACCAAACGAGAAACGTAGTAGATCCAAGAGATCGCAAAGCGAAATCTCCTGATTTCGCTAAACGTATGAAATGATGGTGTTTGAAACATGAAGTAATAGTGAAGTTGCAACAACCTCTCAGCTTGACATCGCATTGAGACTCATATGGTAACTGTTTTGTTCTCGTTGGAAGTTAATATAACATCTAAAAGACATTGCAACGTAATTTCACACTGTGACTAAAATAGGATATTGCAGGAATATCTCATAGAAGTCAGTTGGTTGGGAATAGATTTGAACGTGTTAATTGTTCTTGTATCCTCGAAGTTTTCCATTTCACAAGAATTGAAGGGTTACACAGTTTTCATATAGAACAGATATGCATGAGAAAAGCCGACACCTGGGGTACTATTCTTTGAAATCATGAGATATAAAGTCTTGTGATATATCAGTACAAATTCAAGCAATTTGTTTGTATTCTAGCAACAGGGAGTCGTTCGATGAATTGGTAGCATGATTCAAGAATATAGGACCTCTGACTGATGTTGATAATTGGTTAACCACTAGTCGCAGGCAGCTTCCTGTTACCTGTTTACTGACTTAGATCAAAGTTTGATTATAATGATATCCTAACATTTTCTCTATAAAGTTTAAGATTACTTCAGCAGTACGCAAATTGAATGCTACATGAAAATGTGTTAAATAACAAATAATTTAAACACTTTGTAATTAAAGTGTATTAATTGTTGATGTCACAACAACTATCTGTATTAATTACCTTTATATATATATTATATAATTGTACATCTCATCTTTTTTCTATATTATACATATAATCATAAACAGTTATTTTTATTGTAGAATTTTAATTAACAAGAAATAAGTGGTCTGTGGAAACAAATGTTATACAAGCAGACATCTTAATTGACATAGTGTGATAATTATTAATAATAGCGTTTTTTTTTTAAATAGAGTGATTTAAACAATAAAATGTGCGATTCAGAGTTAGAGAGTGAATTAAATGTAACTCCAGAGGAAATACGATTAATAGCAGCTAATTTAAATTCAGATTTATTAGCTGAAAATCCAATGGACGGTATTTAATTCAATTGGAATAGTTTTAAACGGTGGTGTGAAACAAAGTCAATTAAAACATATTCTGAGAGTGTTTTGCTGTGCTATTTTAAAGAATTAGTCGGATAAAGAAAAATCTCTTTGGGCAATATACTCAATGATTAAAACTTGCTTAAAAATTTACGAAAATTTAGATATTTCACTAAATTGATAATATATTTAAAAGTAAAAACTAAAAATCACAAACCAAAAAAAGTAAAATTTTAGAGGATGACCAAGTAACAACTTTTTTAAACACTGCCTATGATGATGATTTTCTTCTTATGAAAGTAAGTAAAATATTTATATTATGATTGGTAAATATGTTAATCAACTATCATTAATTACAGACAGTTTTGATAATAGGCATTAGTGGTGCCTGCCGAAGGAATGAGTTATACAGTCTAAAACTGAAAATGTTAAAATTAAAGATGATATCATATTTATTGAATTACCTTGAATCTTGAAATCGAAAACCAAATGTTGAATATTAAAATAGAAGAGGATAAACAATATGCTCGTAATTATAATGTGCAGATAGATGGCATACCAGAAAAATCTGGTGAAGATATGGTCAATACGGTGATATCACTAGCGACAAGTCTTGACATTGAACTTCAAAAAGCTGACATTCAAGCGGTACATCGAATTAATTCAAAGAATTCTGTTAATAAACCGATCGTTATTCAGTTCTCAAACAGAATGCTTTGCAATGAATTTTTAAATAAAGCCAAAAGTAGGAAACCAACAACAGCTCTTTTTGATCTCGTTTCACCACAACCGATTTATGTAAACAAGCATATGACTCCTTATTATCGTAATTTGTTTTTCGAAGCTAAAAACAAAAAAGTGGACAATAATTCTAAACAAGTGTTTAAGAATTCAAATCTTTTTGTGCGTAAAGCTGATTCATCCCCGAAAGTGCGTGTGTTAAGTGCGGCTGATTTAGAGTAGTCAATATTAAATAAAACATTTCTGTAAGTGTTTGATTTTGATTAATCTAATAAAATTGAAAATCATAAATGATATCGATCGTTTGAAAAACTTGAAGTTATCAGGAAAAAAAAGGTTTTAGTATTTTCCATAATAACATACGTAGTTTAAATAAACATTTTGATGATGTACAAATTATCTTAGAGAAATTAGAGTATAATTTTGATTTAATTGTATTCTCTGAAGCTTCTGGTCCATTTTAAATCCAGAAAACTTTAATTTGTTAGGTTATGATGTTATTTACAATTTCGGTGAGATAAAACAAAATAATGGAGTCGTTGTATTCATTAAAATTGTTTGAATTACAAGTACGTTGTAATTTCTATTGGTCTCGATTAAATGTTTACGGTTTTGTGTACACACATCGAATCATAAGTTTTACGTTAGTGCGTTATATCGGCCACCATCCATTAATGTCGATTCATTCAACAGTTATTTATTAGAATATCTAAAGCATCATTGCTGTTTCGATAATGAAGTTTTGGTGAGAGACATAAACATAAATATTTTACTGGATGGGTTGTATGTGCATGATTACTTGAATAATTTGTATGAATATGGTTTTATTTCGGCAATAAATAGTCACACTAGGTTGCAAGATGATTCCGCTACTTGTTTGGATCATATATTTGTCAAAACTCGTATAAACAAAAATTCTTGCTTTAGTACTTGAAACAACCATTACTGATCATTATTCTGTAATTATAAGTTTTAACTTAATTCATGGAATTCAAGTTGACCTCATAAAATTGGTTTATAAAAATGCGACGAATTTTGATAAATTGAAATCACTTTTGAGTAAACAGGATTGGAACCAAATATTTCTAAGTGAGGATATTAATTAAGTAACAAATAAATTTGTAAATATTTTAAAATATGCAATTAGTTCGAGCACAGAAACAAAAATATTAAGAGGGCACAAAATCAAACGAAAACCATGGATTACTTTAGGTCTTATAAATTCTATAAAGCAGAGTGATGTGTTGTTTCAGAAATACAAAAAATTTAAGGATCCAAACATGCTAATGGAATTTAAAATCTATAGGAATAAAATAAATAGTTTGATTGCAAAGGTAAAGAGAAACTATTTTGAAAACAAATTAAATAATTCATTACCGAAGAATACAAAACTGATTTAGGATACTGTTAAGCAAGTAATAAATTTTAATTCTAGATCTACAGATATCAGTAACATAAAATTAATGATGATGTTGTATGTGATAAGAAAAATTGCAAACAGTTTTAATCAATACTACGTAAAGATTGCTGAAGAGATGACATATAAAGTTAGTAAGATTTCTGATAACAGCACATTTTCGACACAAGAGTGCGCTAACTCTATATTTATGTTTCCTACTGACGTTCCTGAGGTATTACATTACATTTCACAACTAAAGCGCAACAAAGCTCCAGGTATTGATGGAGTAAAGTCGTTTATTCTGCAAAAAGTCTCAGAAAATATTGCACCAGTTTTAGTCAAAATAATTAATAAAATTTTTGAAAACGGAATTTGTCCAGATCATTTTAAGGTAGCTGTTGTAAAACCTTTATATAAATCCGGTGATAAAGAATTGATCGAGAATTATAGACCTATTTCAATAGTATCGACAATTGCTAACATTTTGAAAAGTCCTAAAAAAACGATTAATAGATTTCATAAAAGTTAATAACATATTATCGGGTAACCAATTTGGTTTTAGAGAAAACTTTAGGACAGAGGATGCTATTGCTCAAGTAATAAGTAGGATTTATAAAAATATAGACGATAGTACATCTACTTTAGCTGTTTTTCTTGATTTGGCCAAAGCCTTCGATACCATCAGTCATTCTAAACTAATAGAAAAGTTAAATAAAGTAGGTATTCGGGGAGTTGCAAATCACTTAATTCAATTATATCTCCATAAAAGAAAGCAATTTGTCAAAATAGGTGACCTACAGATAGTAAAATTTGGTGTACCACAAGGTACAGTCTTGAGGCCAATTTTGTTTATTTTATACATAAATGATTTTCTTCTAAACAACTTTGGTGGAACACTGTATTTATATGCTGATGATACTGTTGTAATTTATGATTCCAACAATTGGACAGAATTAGAGGCCACGGCAACCCAAAGTCTTAAATTAATAAAAAGTGGCTCGATCAAAATTTATTAACGTTAAACTTACAAAAACGAAATTTATGACATTTTCTTCGTATAAAAACAATTTATCATTCTTTAACCGGTTAACAATTCATAAACATAATTGTAATATAAATAATTGTATTTGTAATAGATACATAAAGCAAACGGAAAAGTTTAAATATTTGGGGGTTACAATTGGTGCTACCTTAAAATGGATAAGCATGTTCAAAATTTTAGTTAAAAAGTTAAGAGGTTTTTTATTATATTTTTAAACAACTAACCTAAGGCAAATTTACTATGGATTAGTCGAGTCCCATATATCGTATGGAATAATTTGATGGGAGGCGCCTTTGAAGACTGTAATCAAACCATTAGAAATAACTCAAAAAAGAATTCTAAACGTTATATTGAGGAAAACTTTAAGATACAGCTCTGATGACTTATATATAAGGAATTGAACGTGTTAGATATTAGGCAAATTTTTTAGTAAAATAGTACTTTTATAAGTTTTTAAAGACAAACACATAATTGACTACAACAATTGCTTGCACTAGTATAATACCCGCAATGAAGATCGTGATATTATAAATTATCCATATATGTTTGAAAAATGTGCTGGTCCACGGAATTTTGAGTACCTAGCGGTGCGATTTTATAATATCTTGCCGTACAACATCAAGGCCAATCTTTGTATAACTCTTTATAAAAAAAATTTAGTCGTATGGTTAAGATTATGTCCCTGATCAGTTATCCACAAACTTTTGTGTAAAAACACCATTAAAAAAAATTATTTTATTTATTTATGTTATTCATTTCCCCTATTTCAAAATTTTGTTTTAATATTTGTATATACTTATATATGCGTTTTTTTTTATTCCGTTTTACTGCATTATTATATTTTGTTTTCTTTGTGCAAGAGACACCATATTTATTAAGTTCTTCTTAATTATGTAATTTTTAACACGCAGACAAACTTTTAGTTTACGAGCGTCAAGGTTTTTTTTTTTGTAATTAACATGTGTAATTAATAAATTTATTTATTTATTTATTACCTAACACTAAAAATAATATACACAGAACATTTACAATTACAAAACCAGATTGGGTAGAAATTGTCAAGAATTATATTAAGATACGTTTAAATTTAACTGGAAACCTGAAAAACTTTTTTTATGAAATACCAAAAAGGACGATGTGTTAATTCACCAGTAGGTCTCAACACAATTGGTGGAATTCTTCCAAAATTGCTGCTTTTCTAAAACTTGAATGTGCTACAGATTACACAGGGCACTGCTTCCGCAGAACTTTAGCCACGTTGTTAGCGAATCGAGGTGGAAATCTTGTTGATATCAAAAACATGGTGGCTGGAGATCTTCTGCGGTGACAGAAGGCTACATTGAACAGTCCACAAAGAGAAAAGTTGAAGTTAAAAAAATTATCGGCGATGAAGGCCTTTCCACATCAAAAAGATTGTGTTCAGAAACCAGAATTTTCTGCACAAGATTCCTGTATGATTAATGTAGATTTACAAACAATACTCTACAATCAAATAATTTAATACCAAGACTATTCTCTAATCTAGAAAACTGCAACATTACTGTTAATATTTTCAACAATTGCAATGTTGATAAATAATTTCTGGTACCCACAATTTCTTTGTTCGTAGTAATCGTTGTAACCCAAATTTCTATTAAATGAATTGTTTGTTATTAAGTACTATGTTCAACTGCATTATTACGGGTATTATAATATTAGGTTATGTCGATGATGCAAGCAGAGCTGCCAACCTCCGAATTATGAATCCGTTGTTTTATTATTTTTAAATACTTGTTTTTTAAACGTACACAAACAATATCTATGAAAAAATGTCGGTAAATTTAATTTTTATATGTTTTAATTTTTAAGCCACAACTAAACGAAAATTTTACGGTGCACGCTACCGCATCGGTTCAGTAAATCGAACCTACTTTGACTGGAAGACTGACAGGTAATACTGCATTTATATACTCAGTATAATATTGGCGCGGAGTAATAAACCTGTCAGAATTATCAAATCTCCCGTATTGTATTGGCATAGGTATCTGATACATTTGGAAAATCATATTTTTAGTAGGTAAATATATTATAATAGTAAAATCTACCTTGATATAAATTATTATGTGGTTATATGTTATTTATTTTATTTGTATAGTAGATCACATAACAAATTTTACTTCTTACGTATTATATACCATTATTTTTGTATCTTGGTATAATACCCACATCTACGGCTATGATTCTCGTTTCGTCAGTACCTGGGCTGATGACAATGTGCTTATACAGATTAAGCTTATTGTTCTCAGACCCTAGATGGGTCGATATGCTGCAAGAGCGGCACAATGATCGTATTTTGGTTGTAATTTATTGGTTTTTACTTAACCGTAGAAGTACCGCTTTTACAAGAAAATAAAGAATTATTTCAAGCAATTATGATTTATTACTCCGCGCCAATAGTATACAGACTATAGTAGGCGAGGCCAAGAAAACACTTAATTATCTTCCGAAATATATCGTTGTAACTAGTGGACGTATTGTTATGTGCTCCATTGTAAATCACTATTCAATGCGTTTAAAAGTGAATTAAAATCTTCACAATTCTGTAAGTCAAAGGTCAAATCGATGACATAAACGATATTTTAATCGCAAAAGTTAAGGAATTATTCAAAAGCGAAGAATTTATCAATCCAATTTGTAAAAGTATTGCTAGTGTTCTGCTAGCAGATGTTCAACGTGAAATCGAAACTCTTAACAAGAATGTGTCTATGCTGGAACAAGAAAATAAAACCCTAAAGCACGATGTTGATACATTAAAACAGCAATTAAATAACTAAGAACAGTATTTCTGAAGATATCGAACGTGTACATAGAGTAGGTCCTAAAAACGTTAGAAGTCAAAAATCTCGAGCAATTATTGTACTGTTTAATAACTATAAGAAAAGAAAAAGCGTTTTCGATAGCAAGAAAATTCTCAAAAACAGCGGAATTACTATAAGAGAAGATTTGACTAAGCAAAATACCTTATTAATGCAAGCCGCTGCCAAGAAGTATACATATAAAAATGTTTGGACGTCAGATGGAAGAATTTTCGTTAATAAAAATAATAAAATTATTATTGTTAACACTATTGCTGAACTTCAGTAATCAGTATCAATTGTAATCTAGGAGCTCACACACAACCGAATCTGCTATTGTAATTTATTACCTCAACGTATACATATTTTTGTAGTTTCTAAAGTCAATTGAATTTATTTATTTGCACAAATGTTCAAAACCTTGTCACACTGATAATAATTTCTTTACTATAATTTGTACATATTGTCGTTATCCTGTTACGTTTATCATTGTATTAATTTTTGATTTACATTTAATCATATAAAAGTATCACATTACATGCATTTTGTTATATTTTTAAAATTAAGTGATTTGTAAAATATCTTCGCTTTATTTTGATTAATATAATGTACTTCAGAATAAGACACTTAAATATTCGTTCATTGACCCACAATATTTCTGAATTGATTGAGGTGATGTCCGTTTCTGAATACCATTTAATAGCTATAAGTGAGTCGTGGTTGTCAGATAATATTCTTTCTGAATCAGTTTTAATTGAAGGATATTCACTTATTAGGAGAGATCGTAATGGTAGAGGTGGAGGTGTTGGAATATCTCTTCAGAATAAATTTTCGTATGTAGAAATCATGTCAGAGAGCAACATAGAGAAACTGTGGATTAGGAGTAAGATAGGTGGTTGCAATGTGACAATTGCTGTTGCTTTCTCTGAATCGTAATACATTTCTGTTAAGAAAATACGTTGTCTATAGTATCTCTTACCACTGACTATTTGTTTCTATTAGGAGATTTAAACATCGATATGTTAAGTCCTGAATCTATTACATTACAAATTTTGTTGAATAATTTTGATCTAAAACAAACAATAGAAGTTCCTACTAGAATAACTGCCTCGTCATCCACACTTTTAGATTTAATTATTACCAAAAATCAAGAATTAATAATAGAGACAGGAGTAATTAGCATGGATGGAAATCTTAATCATGATTTTGTGTATGCCCTTGCAAATGTTAAAATACAAAAAACAGACACATGTTTCAAAAAAACGCGTGATTTCAAACATATAGACCATCTACAAAAAATGTATCCTCTAGTACTGGTATCGATGGTGTGAGTATTTTTGTTATTAAACTTACTCTTCCGTTTTTGCTACCTTTCCTAACACATATAGTCAATCTCTTCTTTTTTTTTTTTTTTTTTTTTTTTTTTTTTTTTTTTTTTTTTTTTTTTTTTTTTTTTTTTTTTTTTTTTTTTTTTTTTTTTTTTTTTTTTTTTTTTTTTTTTTTTTTTTTTTTTTTTTTTTTTTTTTTTTTTTTTTTTTTTTTTTTTTTTTTTTTTTTTTTTTTTTTTTTTTTTTTTTTTTTTTTTTTTTTTTTTTTTTTTTTTTTTTTTTTTTTTTTTTTTTTTTTTTTTTTTTTTTTTTTTTTTTTTTTTTTTTTTTTTTTTTTTTTTTTTTTTTTTTTTTTTTTTTTTTATTTTTTTTTTTTTTTTTTTTTTTTTTTTTTTTTTTTTTTTTTTTTTTTTTTTTTTTTTTTTTTTTTTTTTTTTTTTTTTTTTTTTTTTTTTTTTTTTTTTTTTTTTTTTTTTTTTTTTTTTTTTTTTTTTTTTTTTTTTTTTTTTTTTTTTTTTTTTTTTTTTTTTTTTTTTTTTTTTTTTTTTTTTTTTTTTTTTTTTTTTTTTTTTTTTTTTTTTTTTTTTTTTTTTTTTTTTTTTTTTTTTTTTTTTTTTTTTTTTTTTATTATTATTTTTATTATTTTTTTTTTTTTTTTTTTTTTTTAAAACATTTACATATCCAGACTTATTCAAACGTGCAATTGTAGTCCCATTACCAAAAACATCAAACCCAACATCTTTTAAAGACCTTCGACCGATTAGCTTACTACCGGTACTATGTAAAATACAAGAAAAGATAATTTCGCAGCAATTCAGTAATTTTGTTTATGAAAATCACATACTTTCTCCGGTACAGTCTGGTTTTCGACCTGGATATAGCTGTAACACCGCACTTCTGAAAATTGTTGACGACATTTTAACTTACACAGATAAAGGCCAACAAGTTCTTGTCCTGTTAGATTTTTCGAAAGCATTTGAAACAATAAATCATTCATTGTTGTTATCGATTATGTCATATATTGGTTTCTCTCAGTCTACCATTTCATTTTTCCGGAGTTACCTGGGGGGTTGTAAGCAGGCGGTTAAAGTATCTGACGACATATCAAACTTTAGGGATATTAATACTGGCGTACCTCAAGGTTCTGTATTAGGCCTTCTTTTATTTTCTGTGTATACTTCCCAACTCTTATCCGTAATTAAACATTGCCAATCTCATCAGTACGCAGACGATACTCAGTTATATTACAGTTTCCCGCCGTCAGAGGTACAAAGTGGATGTATTACAATTAATAAAGACTTCAACTCACTACACGAAATGTGTAACAAAACATTCTCTTCAACTTAATCCTACAAAATCTCAAGCCATCATATTTGGTAAACGCAGTGATATAATTATTGCATCACCTTACATTTCAATCGCAATAAATAATGTACCAATTCCGATAGTAAATATTGTAAAAATCTCGGATTATTAATGGATGTAGAATTGAGATTTAGAGATCATGTAACACTAAATGTTAGAAAGGCTTATGCGGCATTGACTAAACTATATGCAAATAAACATGTTTTTGAACATCGTACCAAAAAAATTCTATGCGAGTCACTTGTTTTATCTAAATTCAACTACTGCGATGTTGTATATGGCCCATGCATTGATAAATTAACCGCAAACTCAATACAAAAGGTTCAAAAGTCTTGTATTAGATATATTTCGGCCTAGCAAGAAGATCAAAGGTGTCTTATAAGTTAGCTCAAATTGGTTGGCTAAACAGATAAAGAAGATATTTTCACTCTGTATGCCTCTACCATTCCATAGTAATAAATCAATCGCCTCCTTACTTACATCATAAAATTAGCTATAGAACAGACGTACATCACCTCAACCTTAGATTTAGGGGAACGTTAACTATTCCACCTCATTGTTTGCAATTATACAAAAGAAGTTTCAGTTATTGCATTGCTTCCATTTACAACAGAATTCCCCCTAACTTTAAAACAATTGTCTCTCTTAACTTTCAAAAAAAAAAAATGCCAAGGTATTTATTAGACTGCCAATAACAAAGGTATGTTAATTAATCAATAATATATTTAATTTCATTTTTAAAATTAGTATAGTAAGGTTTGAGCGGGCTTTACGTGCAAAATTTTTTTTTTCTTTTTTTTTTTTTTTATTTTTTTTGGTTTTTTTTTTTTTATTTTTTTTTGTTTTTAGGAAATAATATCTGTTATTTTATTGAACTGCCCTTAAAAAAAAAAAAATTTTTATTTTTTTAAATTTAAATTATGTTAAATAAAAAATTTTTTCTTCCTTCATTCCTTCCTTCTCAAAAAATCGTCAAGAAAACGTATAGGTAACCTTAATACAGTTTGATAGAATTAAGTCGGACTTGAGAACACTTAAAGTTACAGAGTGTCCTATTTAAAAAAAAATAACCCTTTGAACAGTCGTTTCTACATAATTAAAAACGGTTTCGATAATTTTTTTGAGAAACCGAACCTCTTTATACTTCAACACTGTATCTAAAAAAAAAGAAAAAATACTTTTGCATTATTATGAGAAAAATACAGATAAAAATCTTTATAATCATAAAATGATATAAAATGATTATACATGGTGTTTCAGTTGTATTGTTCCAATGGCATTTCGGTTAATTAAAATATATAAATTTTAAATTTGGGGCATCTAATTTACACCTAGTTTTTTTTATACTGAGTCTAATTTAATATTCTGTTTAACCAGAAGTGACCCTAACTATTTTTTATTTCAAATGACAGCCGGTATATTTTTTTCAATATTTCAATTCTACGCAAACATCCCGTTCTAATGAAGGATCACACTTTGTACTTTTAATTTAAGAAAAAAAAAACGAAATCAATTTTAATTGTTCTAAAAACTAAAACAATCAATCAAAGAAAAGTAAAACCTACTTTGAAAATAGTGCAAAGAGCTCTAGGTGTAAATTTGATGGCCTAAATTTCAAATTTATAACTTTTAATAAACTGACATGTGAATGAAAACAATACAACTGATAGTGTTTACCATACGTCCCGGTTTGACCAGGATGTCCCAGTTTCATAAGTTGGTCCCGGTCGGTTTGGTATTTTGTCCCGGTTAAGTGTTAACGTGTGGTTTGTACGACCGCTGTCGCAACGTATATTATGTTATGAAAAACAAACAAATTAAATATTGTCCAGTACGCGCAGTGGTGAGTGGTGTGCGGTCAGCGCGCTGTGTATCCTCCGCGCTCCCCGCCCGCGCTCCTTCTTTCACTCCCATCATTGCCAGTCCGAATCCCGCACGCGTGAATGTACTACCGTTACGTTTCAAGGTGACTAGCGGTGTATAACAAATTTTGTTATTTAAAATGCCGAAAAGAAATTGTAAATCTCACAAGTGAACTTGAAAAAGATTATCCATTTATAAAAAAGCTTTGTGGTGAGGATAGCAGAGTAAAATGCCAGCAATGTTTCTCTAAATTTTCTATTGCACACGGTGGGCGAGCGGACATTAAGGATCATTTAAAATGTGCGAAACACAAGGCTGGTGTAACTGCGACTACAAGTACGTCAAGTATTAAAGCATATTTTTAAAATAATGATCCCATTCAAAATGATTTATTTATTGCAGCCAAAGAGGCCATTTTGCTTTTCACACTGCTATGCATGATATGAGCTTCAAAACATCAGACTGTACGTCCAAATTAATATCTAAGTTTTTTTGAACCAAAATTTGAGTCGCTCGCGAACTAAATGCGAAGCAATAATATTAAATGTGCTGGCACCTTTGTCTATGGAAGAGTTACATGCTGACTTGCAGAAGACGCCTTTGTAAGTGTTACCAACGACACATAGAAAGAAGTAAAACTAGCGCCTATTGTTGTCAGATTTTTTCCATATCTACACAGTTCGAGTAACTAAATTGAAGGAATTCTGTGAATTTGCAGATGTTGAATATAAAAAATAATTCAGCATGGAAGTACCAGATTTTTATCTCTGTTGCTGGCAATCGAAAGAATTTTAAATATATTCGAAGGACTGAAGTCGTATTTCCTTTGTCAAGAAAACTGTCGACGTGCAATGCGAGATTTCTTTGAAAGTGACAAAAGTGAATTATATTTTTGGTTTGTTCATGGTCAATTAATTAATTTTAACAAGACTGTGTTAATTATGGAAAAAAGTAAGGCAACTGCAACAGATATTATTCTAGAGTTAAGACGACTGAAATGTAATCTTCAGGAAAGGATGGATAGTAACTTTGTCCCGCAAGGAGCAAAACAGTTGTTACGAAAACTTGATAACAGCCAGGATATTAATACATTTATGACAAAAGTAACCGCATTTTACAGACGACGTATTTCGTATATTGAACTATGGGAAGACAGTTTTGTGGCGCCGAAATCTTTGCATGGGTTGGATTGAGTCATGTATTGAATGGGATAAAATCGAGCGATCGGCCAAAAAATTAACTCAATACACGGTTCAAATGATCATCAAAAATTAATATTGGTAGTCTTTTGACGAGGTGTCGCTTGCTAAAGCATTTTTTGCGACACATAATGAAGAGTGGAGTTCAACGGCGCCCCCAAATTGAGTATTTAAACATTTTCAGGAGCAGCACATTCATGTACCCTCTCTGGTTAAATTGCTCCAATACTTTTGTGTTTACCAGGCACATCCGCACCTGTGGAGCGTGTTTTTTCGATGATGAAACACATTTGGTCGGATGATCGAGGTCGCACGCTAGAGTCGACTGTACGAGCTCTACTGTACTGTAAATTAAACTTTGGAATTACATGCACCGACTTTTATGAAAAAATTAAAAGAATGATAAACTGTTTAAAAGTTCACTCTAGCGAGAAGTACGAATGGCACATGGTTAAATAAATAATAACTAGAATGCGGACTTTCTGTATACTTAGTTACATAAGTTATCGTTATGTAACATAACTGTTAATAAAACATTTTTTGTAATAGCCTGTGTTTTCTTCGGTCGATGTCTTCGGTCTATCCTGTCTTCCACTCGTCGTCGTCCCGGTTTAGAGCTTTATGATTATGGTAAGCTTACAACTGAGGCACCCGTATATGTATGTTAGTATACTACATCAAAACAAGTGTCAATATTTAAAAAAAAATACTTACCTGTATAGTTAAGTAGAATTGCTTTTAACCCACTTAAAAAATGCATCCGCAAATTTCCTCTCTCGAAATAAAAACTAGTTTTCAAATATAACGCACAACTGGTCATTTTAGGTTTATTGTAAGGTTATTATTGACGTAAAATTTCTAAGAAGCATATGAATCAAAGACAACCTTAAACATAATGAAACTTGTAGGTGATGCCAAAATTCTACTGATTCTACTGTGATATGAGATAATAGCAGAATACAAACTAATAAAACCGCACCAAATATTTATTAGTCGCACTGATAACTACGCCACTGAAAAAGAACGTGGACGCAGTCTAAATTTAAGCAATCACTTCTACAAATAGCTAACTGAATGCTACACACCAATACGTGTGGCATTAATGACGTAGGGTACCGGTACCCTACAGCAAATCTAAAATAGTACAAAGGCGCAACACATTAAGCGATTTTCAAAAGATGTTTCAAATTGCAGCAATCAATTAACAATGGGCAACAGTTAGGTTGTTAAATTCACTTAGATTTACAAGTACGTTCTCAGGTAAAATATGAAGGTAATAGAAGAAAACGCATTCAATATATTTCACTTAGCTCATTTGGTTGTAGGCTGCGATGCGATCGCATATAGATAGACCTCTACAGCTGCAATATCCAGAACAGACGAAAGGTAGTTTCATAGAGAAGTAGATCAAGAAAACGGAACCAGATGTTCAGAAATGGATAGCTTGACCTGCCCCAAATGATAAGCTGGAGGTCACTGATTATCTTTGGTGAAGTCCCCGACATCAACAGGAACAGAGATTAATTTTATAGCGACCAGGCTCCACAGGGAAGGATCAGTTCGATTGGTACACTACCTTGATTTACGGCCTCGTTGTTTAACTAAGCATTTATTTGCCTTTATCCATAACCCAACAGGTGTTCTGCAACGCGTTAACAAATGGCGGTAAAAGAAAGTTTTTACAAAAGTAGAAATACACAGCAAGAAATAGTACTTACGACGCAAAAAATGTTGAGTGCTTGTCACTAATTTAATTAAAACCTTTTCTTGAGTTTTTCTATCCAAACAATAGGTAATTATTAAATCAGGATTTTTCAAGTCTCCAGATTTCGGGAATATGGGTCGGAAACTAGTAGAGTTACAAACTCCTTGTAAACGTTCGTACATGAAGTGCTTGCTAAAGGAGTGCACGGACGCAACCTCAATTGCCTAAACTACAGACAGATATTCTATTATATAGAAAGTCAATTTTATAAAGCTAAAAAGTGAATTTCTATTAATAGCGAAAAGGACTACCACAAGCTATTTCTGTCATCAGGACAAAAGAGATTATTTTTGTAACAACTGTTATAATTGCGAGGACGAGCAAATACGAGTTATATTTATAACATAATGTATCTTAAATTCTTTTGTCTATTTTTGACATATAACGTGACATTTTTCATATAATCAAAGTAGAGTGGCAAAACGGTCCATTTTTTCGTAATCTGTTAGTTTGTTGCTTGTCAGGTTGTTTTACATTGGTTTTAAAATTGTAACTATAATGACATCAGTCACACTCTGATTAGAATTTGAATTCCAAATAGGTTTAATTTTTTTATTTAAATTTTTTTTAATTCAAAAAACATATTTATGTATCCGTAACGAAACATGACTTTTTGTAACTAATGTGATATTACATTGGTGTCATGCGTTTCGTCAATGGTAACATGGCTATGATAATTTTCTTTGATTTATTTGTTCCAATGGGTTAAAATGATCCAATTATAGTCTTTTAGTAATCCTAAAAAAACAATGTTTATGTATAGTTAAATCATATAAGCAATGTATTTACAACCCTCGCGGCCAAAAGAATGCCTTGTGTTGCGTAAGATCTTCGTGCATTCGGTCGCACTCGTTAACGCAATAGCGACTGAAAGCATTTTCAATGGCGTCGGTGTCGCGTTTTCAATCATTTGTCACCAAAACCACAAGATATTTAAAATATTTTATTTATTTGAATTACATGAACAGTAATAGTTTGAAAATTTATAAAATAAAAAAATAACCATGTTGACAAGTATTAAATTTTATATTTGAATTATAAATGAACACAACAGTTTAATTGTTTATGAAAATCAAAAAAGTATAAGTTTGATTTTTAATTAGAGAATAGACTGTATTTTAAAACCGATTGTAGAAGGAAGTTTGGTAAAATTTGCTCACGCAACCATTTTTCGTAGTTGCTACCATTCATCTAAGTGTTTATAGTCTCCGCTGCTAGTTCATGATTTAAGTATCAGAGTACAACCTGCTAAAAAACCCATTTCTCTCCTCAATCATTTTTGGTCCTTTGGAAATGCATAAAACAGATCCGTTAGTTGTGCCATCACTCCACGACGTTGATTGTGTGTCCACTATGAACGTATGTTTTATCCATGTAGATAGTGGACGATTTAATTCTTCGGTAGTGAATTGAATTTTCAATTATTCTTCAGTTCGGATACCTCATTTACATATCCTCAGGTCTTTGAATATAACTCGTAAAGATGTAGTACCGCCTTGCCAACGTAAAAGTCATTGTGGACTTTCTCAAGCATAGCAGGAATTGTTGTCACCTGTACACTGAAAATTGTATACTACAATGCGAAAAAGGCTCTTTATCTTCCAAATCGGTTACAGAAGATTTGACGTTATGTTTCTTGTCTGAGTTAAAAATCTTGGTTTTTCTCTTCTGTTGATCTTCATCTTCTTTAATAATATTTACACCGCCAAGGTATATGAGGGGCGTAATTTTTGTCAACTATTAGGAATTTAATGAGAATTTAAGTTAATTATAATATTTAATAATATTGTTTACTGAGCATACATATAGAAAATAAAAACCAAAAAGACAAAAAAATAAAATATGTAATAAAAATAAAATACATTTATGCCCAAAGGGAAAAAGATCGGCAATGCTGTTTTTCACTTTTCCATTAACGAATACTTCATATAATATCGCGTGTGAATAAGATGTACAAATTAAAAGTTATTCTGCATAGTTATTAAATGAGCCTGGGAATTTTAAACTTTTTTTTTAAATTCTATATACTGTTGTTTCCAAAAAGACTTGTTCAAATGTAATTAATTAATTCTAGGTGCAGTATATTCTAGGAACTTTCAAATTTATTTGTCCGATGCTGAGGAATAATATAAAGTGTCATCCCTCTTAAATTAGTACCACACAGAGTAAAATTGTGGATCTTTTTATGGTAACATATGGAATATAAATAAGAAAGTTCTTCCGATTCTAACAATAATTTGTATAAAAATGAAAAACCATAAGAAAAACATAAATATGTACTCACGCTTAAGTATATTGAGCCTATTATAAAGAGGAGTCACGTGATCTCTAGGAGAAATTAAAAACGAATAATGCAGACAACAGTTTTGGATTACTTGAGTTTGCTTTGGATGTATTTTTGTTAAAAATTATAGTATACTCCACTTCCATAGTCAAGATTGCTTAAATTTAAAGCATTCACTAATGTCCATTTAGTATTTTGTAGCAGAATGTTTTAAATTTCCATAATGATTTAAGTTTTGGATAACACTGACTACATTTTTTTATGCAATGCTTTTCAAAATTAAGGTTTTTGTCAACTATTATTCCCAGATCACGGACACTTTCACTTACATTTAACACAGTATCACCTAACACTATCTGCTCGTTTAACATCAAGTTAGTTCTATTTATTAGTGATTTTGAAGCCAATACACAAAATTATTGTTTTTTCGGGATTTAAACGAAGACCATTTTTTCTTGAGCATAGAAGTATATTTTTTAAGTTTACATTAAGTTCAGCAATTAGCTGTAACGGCATGGCATGTGTGTGTTAAATGCAAAAGCGCTATCTAAGCGATAGCTTTTAATGCTTCTAACGCACGTTGCCAATAAAGCAGGGCATAACTTGTACAGAAGCAGACACACGCAACAAAGAACACCTGATGCAGCATTTCGCTCTTATTGTGAGCTCATCAGAGGTGTATATTTAAGTGCGGTATACGACTGTACAAGACGGCGGTTGGTCTTTTAAGCTCTCGTGGAGCAATGAACATAAGTAAATGGGAGTCTTGCAGATATTCGAAAACGATTGACACGTGTGAATAGTATAAACTGGCGTTTTCTTCTTAGCTTATACTATTCACACGTGTCAATGTTTACACGAGATGTCGCAAGACACACATTTTACTTCAGCAATTAGGTTGTTGTCATTTTCAGGTATACATGATTTGTACATTTGTGTGTCGGCGGCGTATAGGTGGATACTCCATTCATTTGTGAGAACACTAGGCAAATCAGCTATAAACATTGTGAATAGTGTAGGGCCCAGTATGCTACCTTGGGGAACTCCATACTTGACTTGCAGTTCACCTGACACAGTACCATTTATTCTCACCACTTGAGATCTATTACTCAAATAATTTGAAAACCAGCGAAGCATTTGTATGTTAACACCATAATAATGTAATTTAGCCAGCAGTAAATTACGATTAATTACATCGAATGCTTTGCTGTAGTCGAGAAGCATAAGGTAAGTAACTTTGTTTTATCCATGTTTCTAGCGATATATGTTGATATTTTTGATCATTGCAGAAGCGGTACTATGTTTGGGACGGAACCCTGCCATTAGCATTACATGCGTCGCAAACCTACTTATTTATTTTACTGTTGTAGAAGTATTTGTTATTTATACATATTTGTCTAATAAATTTGAGTATTATGAGCTTTAAAATTTTGAAAATAAAATTCACATAGGATACAAAAATGGTTCACTGTCGTTTAGGTTGCAATAATTGTAATAAAGTGAAATTAACAAGTACGTATGTAAAATTAATAACCGAAATAAATAATTAATTAGTATAATACACTATAATAAACGGAACGCGGTTTTGGCGGTGACGCCACTGACATTCCGCGCTTAAGAATGGCGTTAACCTACACAAAAAAGTCCACTTTTAGACCTTGAAATTTTGTGACAGTGTATAAGAAACTTGAATCTAGAAGGTTGTGCTTGACTTTTCTTAATTTATTATTTTTTAAATAATTATTAGATCTCAAAAACTCACAATAAATGTTAACTTTGAACAGTATTTACATAACTAACCCACACAACCAAATTTAACTAAAAGTTAAACATGAGATAAACTTCAAAATTTATGAAGTCACCATTAGTTAACCAAAAAGTACCCTATAAAGCAACTATGTCACAAAACGGTATCCAAAATGTGAGTTAAAAAATTGACCATGAAATCAGGAAAAGACGAATATTAATAGCATCTTAAAGTTATCTTCCCGTGTTAACTTAAAGTCACTTTTTAAGAATAGCTTTATACCAACTTTACAGAATGCCTTTAGAACAATTTTATTGGATAACTAAAAGTGAATTTAACAGAATAGCTTAAAGTTAACTTATTATCAATTTTACAAAATAACTAGATGTCAACTTTTCAGATTAATTTAAAATTGTTTCTTAGTTGATCGCTGAAGTTTAGCTTTAAAAGATGCTTCAGTGTCAATTTTACAGAATAAATTCTAGTCAGCTTCTAAAACTAGTTTAAAGGTAACTTAAAAAGTTAACTTATTATCAATTTTACAAAATAACTAGATGCCGACTTATCAGGTTAATTTTAATTGTTTCTTAGTTGATCACTGAAGTTTAGCTTTAAAGGATGCGTTTATGTCAATTTTTAGAATAAATTCTAGTCAGCTTCAAATAATAGTTTAAAAGTAACTTAACGAAAGTTAAAATGTTCAAAAATGTGTTTATTTGAAGGATATTCCCTGATGGAGTGTCAATTTCCCCAATTGGAGTCAAAGTTATATTAACTTCCTCTGTAATTGTTCAGAATAAAATTGATGAAAGATAATTTTATTATATTACCTGTTTCTGGCAAATTATTATCTGGCCCAACGGCATTTACAGAAAATGACATTATGTCTGGGGGACCGTGACTGTAAGTGTCCTCGTAGTACGCGGTACACTCTTCATCGGTGCTTAAGTCGGAAATAGCTTCAGCTTTGGACACCTTCTGTTCTGCTAAGCCCAGCGACTCTTTAAAAATTTAAATAAAACCTTATTAATTGGTAATAACATAAACAAGAATAAATATTACCATAATATTTTATTCTACCATAACGGTCCTTAAACGGTTTCACTTTAAATTGGTCCCAGTTTTGTTAAGGAACAGCTCCTTGCTTAATCAAGAGACCAATAATCGACTTCGGCCAATAGCAGTGATCTATACCACATAACCAATTTTCGGTAATAGCGAAAACTGTGTTTTCTTCAATAAAATTGACAATAAGGAAACGTCGACTCATCTGCATCAAACATATAAACGAGGAAATGTTTAAATATAGAAAGTATATACTTTACCTTTGTGTTTTATGTTTCTCCTTCCAAGTCACAAACTGCCCTAAATAACAAGAGAAAGAAAACCACTAAATCACTAAACTAGTTGATTTACAAAAAATAAAATCCGTACACTATAATACACATATATTTTGACTATAGTAGAGAAAGTAAAGGGTGTTAATGCGCTTATTGCTTATTTTACTTTAAAGCATTTAAAATTTTAACCCCCACTATGAAAGTAACCACTACAAAAACATGTATGCAGGTATAAATTCTTTCTGAAAAACCGTCAAATGTCCACTTAGTGGTGCATATTGATTTTTAATTGTTTGTAGTCGGCAACATATTCTTCAATTGTTTTGTTGTAGGACTCTCCGTTTTTGAAAAGTTTTGATTTTGGTTTTCACACACTAATTAAAACATGTAAAAATACCTAAGCGTTGAAAAAACATCTTCTCATAGAATCACTCAAAACCGTTTTATAGTTAATTGTGTTTGTTTTAGCAGTGTGTAGCCACCCTTACTGATTGGATATTTTAAAAGAAAACTAAAGTCATTGAATATAAAAATTTTGAAAAAGGAGGATTTATTCAAATCTTAGGACTAGATTTGCTAAAACCATTTTTGTTGTTTGCAATATGCCAGTAGAAATACGTTGTTTATCATGACTTTCTATTCCACTAACACTTGTTTCGATTAAAAATACATTGTTCTAATGGTATAAAAAGCGTCCTATCATAGATAATTAATAAATTGAACAATTCGTCAAAGTTGTTACTGACGATTTAACGGAAGATTTCACGTTTTCAAATTCAAATCAATTGAGCGCACTTGTACTTAACGATAGATAAGACATATTATAACGTAAGCAGGGAAATGTCAATGACGTCATCCATTGTTTGGTCAACAAGTTCCGGGGTGCGTGGGTTTTACATTACGATTCGAAGTTCGAAAATGTGTTACGTATCGTCAAAAAAATGTGAATTTTTGTAAAATTATTTCAATTTTCCACCGGATTTTAACATATGCATATTATTTTTTCGCGAGCTGACAATTTCATTTTCTAGTTTTCATGCGGTGCATGCAGTAAGATTCTACGAAATACAAATACAAATCACCGTGAAGAGTGTGTAATAAGTAACACCCGAATAATTATAAATTTACATAAGTGCATTTTAGCAATTAGCATATTTCTTGATATGTTCGGAATAACTGCATGTTTTAACAATTTTTATGAAAAAATGCATATTTATATCAATTTAGTGTGTATTTCCCAGAAATTTGCAAGCATTGTTAAAAAAAACACCCTAGAGTAGCATACTTACTATAGTTTTTAAAATACGATTATTTTCATATAGTACCTAGTTTCTCAAAAATGATGTTTGTGTTAATAAAAGAATAAATGCAACAAACGTTTATTTCCTATGTTCCTTCTTTTCAAAGTTTGAAAAATACGCTATACAATCAATTACAAAATATGCAAAATCTAATTAAAAGACAAAATTCCAAAAATACGTTTTTAGCAATACAAACATTTTAAATTCACTAATAGGATACCAGTTTACATAAGTAACATCGGATTAAGTAGGTGCCGTTGCAATTCACCTTATTTCTTACAAATTTGTTGGTTTTAACAAGTTATAGTTGGTTACAGGTACATATACCTAAGTAAACATAAATAAGAGTTATTTACCGTTTTCTTTCAGATTGCTAATTCATTAACGCTTATCTTTATAATTAATTTTCATAGTATTAGATGACTTTCGGTCAAGTTTTGTCCTATTGTTTCATTTTTTAGAGTTAATGCCATAATTTAAAAACGGACAATAAATTTGAACCTGAAGCGAAAGCACATTTTCCAACAAGTTGTATACCTGCGTTCTTTTTTGCAATAAAGGGTAAAACCAAAAAACAACAAATTTCTAAGAAAGTAGGTGAATTGCACCAGCACCTGTTGAATCCTATGTTACTGTATGTAAACGTGTATCCTATTAGCATTGAATAAATAGTAAATGGTATTAGTGAATTTAAAATATTTGTATTGCTAAAAACATTTTTTCGATTTTCTCCTTTAATAGATTTAGCATATTCTGTAATTATAATAATAATAATAAATATAATAATAATAATAATAGTAATAATAATAATAATAATAGTTTAATTGACCAACAGGTAACCCCAATTACAGGACAAAATGTAAGTATAATAATATTGAACGTACATGTGAATTTTAACTAAACCAAAAATAAAAAATTAACAATTAATTCAAATTAAATAATGTTTTCTTATTTTAATATTAGAAATATTGTTTATTTAATGTTAAATAAGAGTTCATCAGATGTGCATGCAAATATATCGCAACATAAGAGTTCATTGGCATTTTTACACATTAGTGTAATCGGTGCCCTAAGGAATAGATTTGTGTTTCCTTTTTTAGGAAATTAAGACGGATGGGTTCGGCTGTTTGTGCGTGGAACATAAATATCTAGGTTTTGTAATAATTCAGGAGAGTCTACTTTATTATGAAGTATTTTATGTAGGAATATTAATAATGCGCGTTTTGCCTGTCCTCTACACTAATCATATCAAACGTATTTAATAATATTTGGTATTCAAAACCTCTTTCAGGATAGGTGTTATGTTGTTTTAACCATAAGTATTTTAAAAATCGCCTTTGTACTGATTCCAACAGAGTTTTGTAACGTTTGTAGTATGGGTACCAAATAATTGATCCATATTCTAGCTTAGATCTAATAATCGAAATAGTACAGTTTAATTAACGTTTGTATGTTGGTAAAATCTTTTGTCTTTCTAATCAAAAATCCAAGTAGTTGAAATGTTTTGGCTGATAACTTAGTTACATGTTGGTTGAAGTTTAATTCACTGTCAAATAGAACCCCCAGGTCTTTAATAGTGTTTGATCGACTTATGATAGTAGAGTTGATGTGATATTTGTACTCGATATGTTTCAGTTTACGTGTATATGTCATCACTTTGCATTTGGTATAGTTTAGTTTTAGCATATTCATATTACACCAGTTAAGAACATGGTTAAGGCAAGTTTGTAATTTTGTGCAGTCTTCAATGTTTGTTATAGATAAGTATATTTTTTAGGTCGTCCGCAAATAGTAGCACTTCGCAATTCAGTTGGTTCACAATTTTGTCTATGTAGAATAAGAAAAAAAGTGGCCCTAAGTTTGATCCTTGTGGAACTCCGTTTTTTACAATATAAGAGTTAGATGTATAGTTATTGTATTCTACAAATTGCTCCCAACCTTTAATATACGAGCGGAATAGTTTTAATAAAGAATCCGAAAATCCTATCTCGTCCAGTTTCACTAATAGCAAATCGTGGGTTGATCTTATCGAAGGCTTTACTGATGTCTAAATAAATAATATCAACTTGTCCACGGTTGTCTAAGCTTTCCGATATGAATTGGGTTAGGATACACAGTTAGATGTAGTCGATCGGTTTTCCATAAATCCATGTTGTTTGGTTGAGAAGAGATTTTTGATGTATCCATATATATGTTTATAAAGAACAAACTGAAATATTTTTGAGAAATTTGATACGATTGCGATAGGTCGGTAGTTTGTTATTTGTAAAAGGTCGCCATTTTTAAAATTGGACAAACTCGTAAAATTTTCCATTGATCAGGAAAGACTACGGCAGTCTTTTATGAAAAAGCTTGGCAATTGGTCAGGTCCAGACGTCATCGTATTTTTTAACTTTTTTAGTGCATCATCTACTTCAACATCAGTAATTTGGGTAATTTGTAGGCTGCCAGGAATAGTATAGTTTTTTCTATTGAGGTTCTATATGAATTAGAAAAGACGCTTTGAAAATAATTTGCAAATTCGTTGACGATATCCGGCGGCTTATCAAACGTACATTCATCGTTAAACATTTTTCCAGGAATTCTGCTTCTTTTTCCGTTTTGTTTATATAGGACCAAAACTTACGTGGGTTTGAATATATCGATTGTTTTACAGTTGACATATAGTTCTTATATGTTGTTTTAATTTGTGTTTTGACCAGAGATCTTAAATATTTAAATTGTTGGAAACTATGCAAACTATTGTTCGATTTATATTTTTTATAAAACGTTTCTTTTAGATTAATATTTTTTATGAGTTCTCAATTAAACCAAGACGGAAAGCGTTTTTTTTTGCTTTTTGTACTTCGGCACATATACATTTATTGTTGAGTATACCATTTCATATAGGTGTTTGCAAGCTTCATTCACATCTTGAATTAAATATAAATCATTCCAGTTTAGGTTGAGTAAGCTTTCGTATACTTAATGCAGGAAAATTTGCTCTTTTAAAATTAAATTTCTCTGTTCCGTAAGTGTGAGGTTCGAAGTTTTCGTGACGTTATTTTCTATTCTTAAAGATAACTCAACAATTAAAGAGGGATGGTGGAGGTCTTCTTTAACTATTGGTTCGAGATCGCGTAGAACGCTGCAGTTTAGATTGGAGAATATTAAATCTAGTAATTTTTTGTTGTTGTTCAGTATATTATTATATTGTTGTAAATTAAGTAGCTGCATCCAATTTTTTATGATGGTGTTTAAATTTGAATCCGAGTCATTGATAAATGTAGGTATATTAAAATCTCCTAGTAGGATTAAATTTTTGGAGTTGAGAGTTTCGAAATATTCGAGAAGGATGTTGAGTTCAGATACAGTAGGCGTTTTAGGGATGTATACATTGAATATATATAAAGTGTGTGTAAAAATTTTACACTTACATCCAACTATATCTAACGCCGGTAGGTCATGTTTTAGTTGGGTTATGTTAATCGGTTCGATGATAGCATTATTTTTTATGGCAAGAATTACGCCTCCTCCGCGAGTGACATTGGTGGCTTTCTAGGTCTCGGTCACATCTAAGTATTGTATTCTGATATGAGTTCGTTATTTTGCACGTCATTTGTAAGCCTCGTTTCCGTTAATGCTATCACATCAAATTCATAATCACTAGTAGATGTTAATACACTTTGTAACTTATTTTTTATACTTCTAACATTTTGATAATAAAATTTTAGGTTTACACTGTTGAAGTAATTTAGTTTTTCGGTTTGTAGGGTTCACGTTTATCACAACTTTAGGTATTCCATTTATGTACTTTATGGTAATATTTCTTTCGCCAGCTTCCGTACGCATCTGAAGTTCCTCGCGCATTATTCAACAATTTCATTTGATAAGGAGTTTTGTCGTCGCTTATTTTGAATTTTAATTGTCGTTTGTCTATCTATTACGGTTATGCGAAGTGGACGAGCTTTATTATCACCTTTCGGGTTTCCGAGACGAATCAGGCATGCTGATGTAATAATTTGGCTATCATTTTTGGTGATGATTTCTAGAACTTTTGAACATGGTTGGCTTCTTCATTCGATTCTGGAACTCCGTAGAAAATTAAGTTATTTTCTCTTTATACGTTCTTTATCATTCACAACCAATTCAAAAGTATCTTGAGACAGTGGATTAGCATTAGTCGATTTTTCAATCTTATCTAATCTTTCGTTAAGGGATGTGAATAGCTGTTTAATTTCATCAAATTTGTCGTAATCTTCGTTACAACGTTTACAAAAAATTTTTACACAATGTTTAGTATTGCGAATAATAAGAGCATCATTAATCGAAATATTTGCGCACACAAGGTGTATTAGTTTATTGCATTTATCACATTGTATTGATGTCTGACGGTCGTTGATAACCGATTTTAAACAATTTGGGCATTCTTGTTGCGACATCTTGTTAGTTTTCATTATTAGATTAATTTAAAATAATTAATAGTTAATGTATCAAATAAATCACTAGCACTAGCATTAAACGTTCACGTTCACACGTTCACGTTTACAAATTGCATTGATTGCATAGCGTATTTTTTTCAAACTTTGAAAAGAAGGAACCCAGGAAATAAACGTTTGTTGTGTTTATTCTTTTATTAGCACAATCATCATTTTTGAGAAACTAATTTTTTAAGCGCAAGATAGGTTTATGAAAAAAATAATCGCATTTTAAAACTATAGTAGGTAAGTAGATATACTACGCCTGGAATGTTTTCTTAACAATGCTTGCAAAGTACTTGGAAATACACACTAAATTGATATAAATCTACATTATGATAATATCGATAATAGTGTCTAAAATTATAAGAGTAGTTTTTGTATAGTTCTTGAGTACCTACACACCTATTCAAATGTTAACAAAATATGTTGTTTCAATGTAAGTAGTCAAAAGCTAATTATAAAGTAACAAGTAAAAGATAATTAAAACGGTTGTACTTTTGTGTTACATTGTTGGGTGCTATTTTGGAAACTGTAAGAGTTATTTAAATACTACTTTTTTGTCAACTATGAGTTAACATTGTAATGTCGTTTCTTGGATACCAATACAGGTTTCAACCTCATCGGTTGTTTTAAGTATACATAATCAAAACGATTCTACATAACAACTAAAGTTAACCAGTTCAGCTTGACAATATACTGATTTTTAAGTTACTATTTTTCTCAGGTTGGATTAATAGGTTAACTATAAAAACGACCGCTATAGGTCATATTTTGCAGTTACAACTCGGTTACGTTTTAGACTAACAAAGTTAACTTTGGTTGTGGGTAACACAACAAATAGGAAGAAAATACGAACATGGTGCTGTAGCTGCATGTTTTACAAAACAGATTACAAAATAGCATTAAGAGGAGTAATAATTAAATCCAAAATATCTAAAACCCCAAGAGCATTTGCACACAATTTTATAAGTATTTTATAACGTCTGGGCGATCGTCTATCCCCCACTTCATTCGTTCGCAACGTGGTCTAGCAAACGACAGAACTTCGTCGTTACTTGTCGGTTAATAGAGATATACACGGTTAATTTTAAAAGTATCTATTTTATTTCTGTTCCTGCATCTTCTTGAAGACAGTACTGTATTTATTGACGATCGATATGAGGAAACGCAAATTCACGTATTATAAAGAATATTCTAGGGAAAGTAGTAAACACGCTCAAATTAATAGGACAAGGTAAATAATATGTCAGCAAAGTTCATACTAAAGTTTTGTATATTCTATATTTACGATATTTATGAATTTGCAAAATTTAAGAACTATAGGTGTCATTAAAATTTTATCAGCTATTGCGTATTAAATTACATCACTGTGGGTAACCTAATTGCGAAGTTTTATAATCAATGCTACTTGTATGCCGGATATTATTTAGAAAAACCTACATTAACATTGCGATTATGAAATGCACTATATAATAAAAACTGCCGTTCAAAATTTTAATGTATGTATTAATTATTTACATAAATTAGGTAATGAGAATCGCGCTCTATTCTTTCAAATGCCAATCCATGTGGTGTTCAAATAACAAAAATACAAAAAGTTTTGTTAAATGCCGTTGGACCTGATAATAATAATTATCGGTATAAATTTGAATGTGATTTCATCGTTATCTGAAAATAGTGCAAATTTAATAATTTTTTTTCTTATTGCTTCTTATGGAGTAAGATGTCTTGCACTGTGAGGACACTTAATTTGTACGATTCCATCCCTATCTGTTATTACTGCATCAGATTTCTTGTCTAGTATTTGTTTCAGGAATAAGGTCGATATTTTACTTTTAAAAAACACACTGTGGAGATGAGATTGTTTTGCTATTTCTTTAACCTACTTTTTTTCCGTTATTGTCGTGACTGGCGCTTGGACCGGTCTATTATGTGTCGTCATGCAATGGTTGTGCTGTTATATTTTATGTTCTTATTTACGTTCTATAATGTTTACACACTTGGATAATATTATTACATATGAATAATTGTGGGTAAGGTTTGGCATGTTTAGGTTTTAGTGGTTTTCCTAAACCTGAAAGTAAATGCTTATGCCAAGACGAACCAATTCACTATTGCACACGGTTTTGTCACTGTGCACTATACAGGTTTATACTAATCTTCTGGAAGCACCATACATAACACTTACATCACAATACATTATTTAAAATGTACCATACGATTAAATAAATAAATTACTGCATCGGGCGATGCTCCGAAATATTTAAAATGTTCATAAACGAATAATCCACACTCTATATTTAAAATATAATTTATCGGCAACTTCTTTTAGCCGCATCATTTTGGTGCATTTAACCTAACCTGTTGTTTTACTGCTAGTAAATTGAAAAGTACAAATTATTTTGTGTACTGTTTTCCGATTAGTTATTGATCTCTCATTTTGCAAATAGTTCCAAAATTTGATGCTGTTAATCTTGGTAAACGTTCAGCTTTGCCACAGTACGTTGTGCCTTTGCTGATTGTGCTTAATTCAACATCGGAGTTAGGTCTACTTCTTCCAAAAATTGTTTAGTTTTTCAAAGTCATTTTATTTGGATCTAAATCATTTGGTATCTCTAATCTGCATGGTTATTTGTTACATTATACAGGATATTCCAACGAAAACTTGACCCCTATAACGTGTAAAAACTAAAAATATTTCAAAATTCAAGCCAAAATACGTTGATTTTTGTTCTTAAGGGGAGACTTTTGTCAGTCAAGCCAACTCGATATGTTCTCCTCTTAATTCCTAGTAACCCCAACCTGTAACATTTCAAACAAGACTACTCCTCACTTGAATTGGTATATCATTTTAAAGCACTTTTCATTGCAAATACAATAAACACTTTGTTTTTAGAAATTCGGTTGAAATTTGACTGAATGATTGATATAAATAACAACACATTTACCTATTTTTGTTGATGTGTATATAAGTTTACAATAAAATTAGAAAGATGACAAAAAGCTAGCTACAAATAATAAGTCAGATACTAATTGCTTTTTTTGTTTATGTTACCGGACAAACCCGAATTTAGGAAATACTAGAATTTTCTAGCCAGAACTAGAACGTCCTAATGCTTGTAGGACGTTCTAATATTTCCTAGGCCATACGCGAAATGCCGAGTACAAATAAATCGGTTTCCGGAATTTCCAGTTTTGCCTAGGACGAACCCGAAACAGGAACAAATTGTGTTAGGAGTACCGACGACATCCTTGCAGGTGTCTTCTGCCTGTCAAGACTTGTATACAAAACCGATGTACGCTTTGATTCGCTTTTTGAGTTCTTAGTGTGACTTTGTTTAGATAACGTAACAACATTGTTAATAATATGAATGCATCCAAGAAAGAAAAATTTCTCGACGAGATTGAGAAGGTGGATGCGAAGGAATCGCATTTTCACGTCGTATCGCGAGAACAATACCAAAACTTAATTGACGAGGTAAGATTACATTTATTAATTTATTGGCAGGTATACGTATAGGGTGTCCTATAATCAATAGACAATACGGCAAATGAAGAAGGAAGTGTAAAATAGGTCGTTTAACCTCAACATGTCCTAGTAAAATGTTAACAGCAAACGAGATACAGGGCGTTAAATTTATTTTTGAAAATCTGTAGTAGTTAGAAAACAGCTGAACGTATTGATTTCAAACTTGGTACGGTTTTAGTTTTTAAGGGTGATAAACACGAATATCATAATTTTCTATGATACACCTAAAGGGCGATAGTTACACAGTTTAAATTTCAAGTAATTTTTATTTCCCTGTCTTTATTTACATTTTAATGGTAATAATAAAAATTTCATTATTTTGAAACAAAAAGGTTACTTGTTCGACTATCATATATTAAGATATTGTCATTTTAATATTGCACGTCGCGCTGGCGTCGTTTCTAAAGTGTAGGTACCAAATTGGAGTTCAATACGTTCAGCTGTTTTCTAACTAATAACACTGTTGGTCAGTTTTGAGCGTGAAGATTCTTGTGTTAGTTTAGTAAAATGTAACTTTTAAGACTCTACAGCTACTGTTTTATTTAATTTAGTTTCACTTTTGAACGGTTTCTATTTCTAGGTGATGGTTGCCAAAGCAAGTACTCGAAAAACACCTTTGCAATACCGCAGAATTAAGCGTTTTGATGTCATCGAGGTTCATGGTTTAAAAAAACTAATATCTGGTAAATCCGAAGGTGACGTTCGATATTACCTGCCTATTGATGAAGTTTTTGATGCTCTTGATGATGCTCATCGTGCTGTTGGTCATGGTGGCAGAGACAGAATGTTATTTGAAACAGCAAAAAAATACGCCAATATCACTAAGTCGATGATTAACTTGTATTTATCGCTATGTGAAAACTGTCAACTAAAAAAAGTCCAAAAGAAGAAAGGATACGTTTCGAAACCGATTTTACATTCTCAATTAAACAGTCGTGTACAAGTTGATTTAATAGACATGCAAAGCCAATCTGATCGCGATTTTAAGTTTATTTTGGTCTACCAAGACCACCTAACAAAATTTTTGCCTTTGCGTGCTTTAAAAAGTAAAACTGCCGAAGAAGTTTCATATCATATGCTTGATATTTTTACTACCTTTGGAGCACCTTGCATTCTTCAGTCAGATAATGGAAGAGAATTTGCTAACAGAGTCATTGAGGAATTGAAGTTGCTTTGGCCTGAACTAAAACTGGTTCATGGCCGACCACGCCACAGTCAAAGTCAAGGCTCAGTTGAAAGAGCAAATCAGGATGT
Organism: Abscondita cerata; assembly: GCA_030710515.1. NCBI lineage: Eukaryota > Metazoa > Arthropoda > Insecta > Coleoptera > Lampyridae > Abscondita > Abscondita cerata. The sequence goes on along the minus strand of JALBCR010000885.1, from coordinate 85,518 downwards.
GGAAAATATGCTCGCTACTTGGCTGAAGGATAATGACACCCAACAATGGTCCAAGGGGATTAAATTTGTACAGTTTATGAAAAATCGTGCACTCCATGCGGAGATTAAAATGTCACTCTACAAGGCAATGTTCGGAATCGAACCTAGGGTCGGATTGTCTTTAAACAGCGCCAATGTTGTTTCTGAGGAAGATATGGAGGAAAGGTTTACTGTTGTTGGCGAAAACACAGAGATAGACGCTGAGGTATATGAAAATCTAGATACCGTTGAGACAGAGGAAAATCACGAGTTTCCAGAAGACAACAGCAACATTTTGGGGAAAAATATTGAGAAATTGAGAACATCTGCTGCTATGTCCTTGCAAACACAAGCAAATAGAATGAAGCAAATTAGTGATAGGAGCCACCCAGCAGCAATAATTGGTGACAATGTAACAGTAGCCATACCTGACGTCGATCGAGCAAGAGGAAGTCTCCGAAATATTATGGCGGTCGTGTTGAGCATTAACCAAGACAACTTGTTCCAGCTAGGTACAAAAATGGCATTTTGCAAACTTTATATTCTCGTTCAGAGTTCGATATCTGTCAGCAGAAGTTTCTTTCGATAGACGATATTCCCAAAGAAAAAAAATTCGCTAAGAACAGCTGCTACTGGCGCTAGTGGAAGTACACAGGGTTATACTCGCTGTCAGTGTACAAAGCACTGTGCGTCTAAATTATGCTTGTGTAAAAGAATAATATTTTATGTAATTCGAAGTGCCACAAAACCCTTCCTTGCAAAAATAAATAATTATAATTAAAAAATGTTGAGGTACGTTTGATTAATAATTAAAAAAATAATATCAATACCTACTAACCATAGCTTTGTTATTCAGTTTACTACAATTTATCAGCTTTTAGGACTTGAACCAATCAAATGTTAAAATATTTTTAGCCAATAATAAGTTATAGTTAGTTTAGCTTTTGTGTTGTCTTAGTTTTTATTGGTGACATTTCCTCTGTATTAATAAAATCAATATGTTCGTAATGGTGTTTTTAATTTTTAACCTTTTTATTTGCCTAAAAATACAAACATTTACTTGCCATAAAAAGTATTGTAACTTATCAAATTCACTCTTTGGGTTTGCCCTATGCCTTAGAATTTGTTGTTTCCTGTTTCTGGTTTGTCCTAGGCAAAACTAGAAATTCAGGTACCTAATTTAGTTCTACTCGGCATTTCGTGTATGGCCTAGAAATACTAGAACGTCCTACAAGCATTAGGACGTTTTAGTTCTGGCTAGAAAATTCTAGTATTTCCTAAATTCGGGTTTGTCCGGCAACATTTATAATAAGTCTATAGAAAATCAGATCTTCTCTGAATAACAAAACACTGTCACAAAAAGTCGCCGTTTTTTGCTTGTGACCAAAAAATCCTAAATCCTTAATTTCAGCTTGATCTTGAAAGTTTTAACGTGTTTTAAAAATGGTTTATTTAGTCGCGGAAAGAGTAGAAATTGTTGCAATTTATTATCGAAATAATGATTGCGCTACAGCTACAGCACGAATTTTTAACGCAATCATCCTGAAAAAAATGTAAGCCCCCAGTACGTTAAACAACTGATTGACAAGTTCGTTGCAACGGGTTCGCTTTTAAACAAGAAACGTGAAGTAATTGGTCCAGTTCGAAATGAAGCACTTGAAGTGGCAGTTTTGGGTCATGTACAGATTAACAATAAGCAATCGATTACAACTGTATCTCAAGCTTCCGGCGTATCCCGTTCCAGTGTTCATCAAATTTTGAAAAAATACAAGTTTCATCCATTTAAGATGATGCTGGTTCAAGAGTTACATGAAGATGACTTTGATCGCCGTAACGAATTTTGCGAATACTTTAGTGAACAACTTCTACAGAATCCAAATCTTCTCTACAATACATGTTTTTCCGACGAATGCACATTTATGTTGAATGGCGAAGTAAATAGACACAATTGTCGTTATTGGGTGATGTTAATCCTCATTTAATTAGGGAATTTCATACTCAGACTCCTCCAAAATTAAATGTTTGGGCTGGAATTTTGGGCGACCATATTGTTGGACCATTTTCATTCAAGGTAATCTCAATGGAAACATTTATCCAGAATTATTAGAAGATACAATTGATCCTAGGATAACAGAGATTTTAGAAAGTGACGACAATTTACTAGAAAATGAAATAACCTTCCAACAAGATGGTGCGCCTCCGCATTATACTGTGGCTGTGCGACAATTTCTGAATAACCATTTCCCAAGACATTGGATTGGCAGAAGAGGTCCTGTCGAATGGCCACCAAGATCTCCGGATCTATCCCCTTTAGACTTTTTTTTGTGGGGCTATTTAAAATCACGAGTGTACGCCACGCAGCCTGAAACATTACAAGTGTTACGTCAGAGAATTGTAGAAGAATGCCAATTAATAACTGCGGATGTCTTCAATAATGTTCGAAAGAATTTGAAAACAGACTGTTTTATTGTTTGCAAGCTAACGGGGGTCATTTTCAGCAATTCATCAAATAAATCTGACTATTATTTGCTTCAGCTTTTATCTTTCATTTATGACTTTTTTTTGTAAACTGATAGACATTTCAATAAAAATAAAAAAACTGTTTAGTGGCGAGTATTTGGGTTTGTCAACTTTTCGTTTGTACCAATAATTCAGTCAAATCTCAAACGATTTATAAAAACGAAGTGTCATTGTATTTGCAATGAAAAAGGTTTTAAAATGATGTGACACAAATGGGGTAGTCTCATTTGAAATTTTAAAGTTGGGGTGGCTAGGCATTAGGGGGATGAACATATCGAGTTAGTTGACTATCCAAAAGGCTCCCCTCAAGAACAAAAATCAACGTGTCTCGGCGAATTTCGAAATACTTTATAGTTTTCACATTATAGAGAGGTCAAGTTTTCGTTGGGATACCCTGTATATTAGAGTGTCTGCACTTTTAATTAAAAATATCACAAACTAATTTCAAAATTTCATCTCACAAACAACCATTTTTCAATACTAAACAATAATTTTCTTCATTTTCCCGCTCTTGAGAACAAGTAGATGTTCCATTTTTGTGTGCTTTCAAATATGTAATGTGGTGTATTTAAAAAGTCTACAACAAGAGCTTTTGTTCTTTTCAGAAGGGGTAATGTACTCTGTGGTCCTCTTTTTTTTTGATAGCACAATATACCGCAATACCAAACCTTTCTAGGTTTTTTTTAAGTAAATTTCTCTTTTCTAAAGAATGCTCTTTTTCAGCGATAAGTTCTTTTAACTTATTGTTAAAGTTCCTGCATACATGATTGGTGCATTCAATTTTTTTAATAGGCTCATTAACACCATAATAGATAACTTTATTTAGTTTTAAAAACTATATAAACAAACTAAGATATTAGAAGTATTACATATTATAAAAAAAATTAATGTGATATACAATAATATACAATAATTTACAACACAAGACACATTTTATACTCACAGAAACAATACATTTTAAGCATACAGGTTTTTTAATTCTAATTTAAAGGTTGTTATATTACAATTTTTAATTTTATTTGGCAGCTCAATATACTTAACTAACGCTTTATAAAACAATGAATTTTGACCACCTGTTATATGAATGAATTTCGGACCTTTTCTTCAATATGTTAGCAAAATAATTTGGAAAAACTCCGCACTTTATTTTGTGTATGAAAATTAGAGCTTGCATTTCACAATGGCTTCTAATATTAACCCAACCTAACGTAGCAAGCATAACTTCGATTTGTGTTTTTCTACCCTTATTCAGAATGATTCGGATGGCCCTATTCTGTAATATTTGCAACCTGTCATATTCTTTTGATCCTGCTAGATACATTATGGTAGCACCAAAGTTAAAATGAAGCAATACAATTGCATTATAAATTAAAATTCTAGTTTTGATACTTAAGTAGCTACTACATCTGTAAAGAATTCCCAGTTTCTTAGAGATTTTTTACATACAGAGTCCACATGATCAACAAATTTAAGCTCGTTATCGACTATTATTCCTAAATATTCAATCTTATTTACTATTTCTACAGTTTCATCTGCAATTTTAATTTTTATTTGTTTAACATTCATATCATTTATGATCCCTTTTTTCCCTATTATTAAGGCCTTGGTTTTGTTTACATTTAGTTTTAATTTGTTTACTGCCAACCAGATAGACAGGTTGCTCAGGTCTTCATTAATTCTGTTGAACCATTTTATCAATATCCTTACCACTAATGTATAACATCATATCGTTAGCAAATATTATTTAATAATCTGTTTCTGGTCAATTGTTTCAAATGCCCTTTTCAAATGTATAAACACAGCTATAATTGTAAGTTCTTTATCTCTACTAGATTGCCAATCATTCAATATGAACTGAAAAGCATTTTCACAACTATGGTTTTGTCTAAAACCAGATTGATAATCTGTTAAATAATATGTCATATTTAAAAAGGACAACAATTGGAAATAAACTACCCTTTCCAGTATTTTAGCTGATGCTGACAACATATTGACCGGTCTGAATTCTTCTGGTTTAGTTGTATTACAAATTTTTCTAATAGGTATAATTGTTGATTTTATTAATAATTGAGGTACAGTTCCAGACAACAGCGATGTATTGATTAAGTTTAATATCGGATCACATAATTTCTCAAAAACCAATTTTTATATAATATAATGGGCAAATCATCTGGACTATTTTTATTACTTATACCATGTATTATTTCTATTAATTCATTTTTAGACACAGTAAAGAAATCATTAAAAATAAGTTGAGGTGCGCAGGTATAGATAAAATTTTCAGTTTTATTAGCAATTGAGTCAACAATTACTTTAATGCTATTTATATTCATTGAATTTATTAGCAATCACAGTAATATCACTTACAGGTTCATTATTAAACATGACAGATTCATAGTTTTCACTGCTTTTGTTACCTATTATATTTTTTCAATGTTTTCCACAATAATCTAGGGTTTTCTTTGTTATTATCAATACTCGTGTGAAAAAATTTTTTTTACTATGTTTAATTCTGTTAACTACCAAATTACTGCTATTTTTGTGTGCCTGCCAGTCTTCTGTAGTTTTTGTTAATCTAAATTTGTTAAATTTGCGATCCCTCTCTTTAATTAATTCCCTTACGTCTTCAGTAAACCATGGCCTACTTTTACCTTTAGTTTTTAAGATATACACTGGCATTACCTTATCCATTACAGTAAACAAATGAGTTGTCACATCTTTCATCAATACTCAAGACATTATACTGGTATTGAAAACTTTGAAGATGCCTATTATAATGTTAAACATTTAGTTTTTTTTTTAATTAAAATACGCCCCATTATTTGCTTCACCCTCCATAAGGACGAATGGTTCTCAGCTACTAAACTACTGTCTCCGTCACCTTCAAAAAAATAATTTAAATCATATTAATTTTTGTTTTGTTGTTATTACCTATCACTTTTACATATTTTTGCTTTATACATTGTCATACTTTTTTGAAAACCTTCCACATTTATGACTGCTTTCATGCCAAACCTGTCCAAGTTTTTATGGCAGATGTGTTCTTTTGGAGTAGTACTTGCATTTCGTTTTTTGTACATATAATACAAAATACATTTCTGATACCCATATAAATAATCTTTTTGGTATAGAACCCTACTATGCATGTCTACCAGTAACAAAACTAATAAAATTGTAATTGAAAAAATTATGCTCACCATCCCCGAAATGTTTATTTTATTATCGTGCCATTACAGAACCCTGGGTCGAGGATAGTAATAGAAAATAAAGTAAATATTAAAAAAAAAATTAGTATTTTTGCATAAAGACAATATTTGACCCCCTAAAATAAATGCAAAAGTGAAAGTAAATTTTTCAATTTTTATTATGCAATGTATGAGTTTTTTGTTATTGAACTTGTTCCACAATGTACAATTATCTTTTTGCTGTACGTATTCTAATGTGATAATTAAAGCACCATGTACACGAATCAATAATTCAATTTTATTTTTTTGTGGTAAATAGTGCACTACTTGTTTGCAATAAAACATGATTTTGCCAAAAATTTTAATGTATTTAATTATTGACCAATATGGCAAGCCTGCTTATTAAAATTTATAACCATATCCCTATGTTCAAATTTAAAAAGTTCATGTCAAGCAATGTCAAAATAGTTATAATCTTTAGTTGTAAAAAACCTCAACGTATATAAATTATAATATCAAAGAAAAGTTGTTGTATATTATAATTTCCGAACAATTTCTACAACTTTTACTTAAATTTCGGACTTTAAAGAGTGATATATAAGATGATTTACACAAAAGAAAATCATTATTCAAAGATTAAAGGCTTATTTAGTTTTACAGAAAAGACATTTTGAATTTTTTTTTTAAATGTAATGATAATTTTCGTTCTATATAAAATATTTTCAGACCTTTAGTTGTACCGGGTGTGCCAAAAATTGCTATCAACTTTCTTATTTTAAATACAAACATATAATTCTTTTTACATGTGTCAATTTGTCATATAATTTTGAGTTTATATAACCTAAATTATGTTATCTATCCTTGACCGTTTTTTGACATATGTCACTTTTTTTCCAAAAAAAATGGTCTTTATAACACTTAACGAAAAAATGTATCTCACAAATTAGTTGAGATAATAAAATTAAAGTTATGGAGCATTGGCTTCTAATCAGGCTTACTCCTGATGTCGTACTGGTGATTCCATCTTGTAGCATATGGACACAGGCAATTTTTAAATATCACAATCAAAAATTATCAAAAAATCAATTTTTTAAATAGCACTTTCTGCTTTTTTGTACGTCATTCGAGAGGAATGATGTAAAAAAAGCAGAAGGTGCCATTTGAAAAAATTGATTTTTGATCATTTTTTTATTGTGATATTTGAAAATTGCCTGTGCCCATATGGTATAAGATGGAAACACCAATAGTACATCAACAGTAAGCCTGGACTTCCAGCCCACTGCTCCATAAATTTAATTTTATAATCTCAACTGATTTGCGAGATACAAATTTTTTTGTTAACTATTACAAAGAGCATTTTTTTGAAAAAAAAAAATGACATATGTCAACAACGGTTAAGGATAAGATAACATAAATTAGGTTATGTAAACTCAAATTATATGGCTAATTGACACATGTAAAAAGAATTATAGGTTTGTATTTAAAATAAGAAAGTTGAAAGCCTCCGTATAGCTGAAGGTCTGAAAATATTTTAGGTAGAACGAAAATGATCGATTATGGCCGCGTACCAAATTTCAAGTTTCTGATTATTCTGCAAGTTAAAACACTTTTAATGCACGCTCTACGCAGATCACCTTGTATAGATACTAATTACTGCAGTTCATCTTGTACAGCATTGAATGCTTAGCAAATTTTATAAAATTTAAAATTACACGCTTTCCATAACAAGATATGGTTTTGTAAAAATAGTGGTTTGTTTGTTTCATATTTCTCTCATATTTATGTATATAAATTAAATGCCTAAATAAATGTAGTACATCCTCAACATTTTTCTATTAAAAACTCCTTTTCAGGTATTCTATACATTTATGTAATTGAATGACACTAATTCAAAATCTGGATTTTATTTTTTAAACGAGTTTATCTTATTTCAGCTTCGACATCTTCATGTTCAATTGTATTATAATACCATTACTGATGTCCATGTTATGAAAGAGATAAAGAAAATTGCTAAGTAAAAGATAACCACCTGCATCGAGAAACCGCATATACACGCCAATTGTAATTTGCACGAAATCGCTTGCATTGTAACCGTAACATACGAATGAACGAATTGTTAAAAGTTTAACACGTTTGGTATAACAAGTTCACCGCTTACGTCTAACCCCTCTTACGTTATGTGTGTTGTATAACTTGCAATTCTCAATGATGCGTTAAGTAAATGCCCCTTTTATGATACTTGGAGTTGGACGAATGCGTATTCAACCTTGAGGCATTCTTTGGGCGAGCCGACTGTACCATATCGTAAGTTGTTATTAATTGTAAATTATAAGAGATTTACGAACATGTGAAATCGATTGCGGGGTTTAAAATAACGATCAAAAGTTGCGCTGCGATGAAATTTGATAGCATTTGATTTAATTTAAAAGATTTTCAAAATGGCGGATATGTCTATTAAAATATATTTTTTTGCAAATTATAAAGATTACTGAAAGAAGCAATAACCTTCAAGAAAAATAAACAGTATTGTATCTTCTGGAATCTTTCCCACATATTCTAAAAAAGTATAAGTAATACCGCTACATAAAAACGGTGACACAAGTTGTATTAGATAATTTTAGACCTATTTCTATTGTTTCCAGCATATCGAAAATTATTGAACGACCAATATTCAACAAAATTATTACTTTTTTTAGAAAACAATAACATAATGTCAACATCCCAGCATGGATTTATGAAAAAAAAATCAATCAAAATTTCAACAACAAATTTTTTTCTCAATTTTTATTAAAAGTTAAATAATAAAAAAAAGGTATTTATAGATTTATGTAAGGCTTTCGACCTGGTGAATCACGATCTGATATTACAAAAATTTACATTCTTGGTGTTAAGTGGAAAAATTCATAATTAGATTGAATCTTACTTAAAGTGTCGAACACAAATTGTAAATATCGACAACATACACAAAAGTGCTAGAGAATAGTTCGTTGGTAGTGCCCCACCCTGTATGTTAAACATTGAGTACCACAAGGATCCGTCTTGGGACCATTACTTTTTCTCATGTATATAAATGATCTATCATCCACAGCTGACCAAAAAAAATTAGTTATGTTTGCAGATGACACAAGTTACCTATGTTTTGAAAATAAACTGGAAGACACTATAATAACAACTCAAAACATGTTTAACAAACTTTCAAACTGGTTTTATGAAAGTAAATTGTACTTAAACATCTCCAAACCTTAATTTATGCATTTTAAGCTACAGCAGTGTCAACATTTGGAAAGTTACTTATTAAAATCAACTCGAAATCAATAACACAAGTCGATACAATACAATTTCTGAGTTTAGTAATGGATGATCAATTAACATAGAAACTTCACATCAATCAACTGTGCAACAAATTATCTTCTTTATGCTACGTTATATATAGACTAAAACCAATTACAAATAAAAGCATTTATCTTTCTTATTACTATGCAAACTTTTATCCTCAAATAAATTTTAGCATATAGTTTTGGGGAGCAAGCAATCATGCTTCTAAAGTATTTAAACTGCAAAAAGGCACTTCGATATATGGCTGGTGTCACTCCAATATGAGGTGCCGTTTGTACCATAATTAAATAAGGTCAATATATTAAAATTAAAAAAAAACATCATACATATCATCCAAATATAAAAATATATCACAAAAATAATATATATCAACCACATATAAAAATATATCAGATAGTTAGAGTACAGATATATACATATATATATATATATATATAAAAATTTGAAGACGAAATATATAAAACTTTAGCTTGGAATATCAACCATTAGTGGCGCTGTAGCTTGAGGCAAAATTGGCAACAGTGTAGAATGACGAAGCTGTCATTTAATTGTTTACCTTTTCATTTCTAGATTTCTAGTGATTTAAAATGGATATAGATGAGTTTATGTTGGAATTGGTTCGGTGTTATAAAGTGGCATATAGATATGAACAACATCAGCCAGATATCCGAGTATTATCGGAATATGCCTATAAATTAGAAAGTAATTGCCATACCTTAATTACCCTAATACAAAATGCATGTAATGATCTTCAGCAACTGCTCCTAAGGGTTTATGACACCAATTTAAATCTGTATAGATCAATACAAAGTTTCATACAAGACGGTAAGTTACATCCTTCGATCATATCGAAGATTACATCTGATGTGCAATCATTATCATAAGTTTTAAGCACTCGTTAGTAGTGGACGTTAAACTTTACAGTGCAAATGAGTGTTACCTATGGCACACTTTTCAAAAACTATAAAGATTTGTAATTAAAACTTGAGGTTTACACAATTGTCTACAATTGCTTGAGCTGGCCTTACACGGAGAAGCCGAGACTAAAAACTTTTTATTATGTAACTAAATGCAAATTCACACCTAATTTCTATTTCTACATATAATTGAACCAACGAATGGCAACATTTTATCTGTCATTAGTGGCCATACAGGCCAACCAACGTATAATATTAAGAAGGAACAAGTTGTTCATTTAAGAAATCTTGGTTTCAATTGGACAAATATAAGTAAAATGTTACGCATATCAAGAAATACTCTATATAGAAGAAAAAGCAGTTGGAATCTTCAACAAACCTTCATTGATGATGACCATTTAACTTCAATAATTCGTGATCTAAATCAGATACACCTGGTGCTGGTGTAGTATATGTTCTAGGCAGTTTGCGATCGAGAAATATACATGTTGCACGAAACAGAGTAAGAGTAATTTTAAGGAGAATTGACTCAATTGGCACAGCATTAAGAAGAAGAAGAAACGCAATACAGAGAAGGGTGTACCACGTGAAAGGGGCCAACTACTTATGGTAAGCATAAGTACCTACAAATTTAAATTACCAATGTAAGAATTTTTTAAGGCACATTGACTCTAATCATAAATTGGTGAATTTTCGTTTTGTGTATTATGGGTGTGTTGATGGATATAGTCAAACAATCATCTATTTGGATTGTATGTGCAATAACAAAGCCGAAACTGTAATTTCATTATTTGAAAATGGAATTAGAAATTTTGGTTTACCCAGTCGTGTAAGAGGGGACAGGGGCACTGAGAATATAGGCGTTGCAAGATATATGCTTAATGAAAGAGGTCTAAATAGAGGTAGCTTCATTACAGGAAGGTCCGTTCACAACCAAAGGATAGTACGTTTGTGGTCAGAAGTGAATCGAGTTGTTACTAAACCACATAAAAGTCTATTTATGTTGATGGAAAGTGAAAACATTCTCGATGAAAATGATGAAGTAGATTTGTTTTGTGAAAAATATGTATATCTACCCAGAATACGTAAATCAGTAAAAGAGTTCGTGTTACAATGGAATAACCATAGTTTGAGTACAATGAATGCAAGATCGCCACAACAATTGTGGAATAGTTCACTACTTGAAGGGAATGCTCATGAAGATTCCAATTATTGGGAAAATCCTGATTAATATGGGGTGGATAATTTTGGACTACTTCCTCAAATTGAAACTGAGAATAATGTAATCATTTCAAAGACAGAAGTACAGTTGAATGAGCAACAGATTCAACAAATAAATGACCTTATTCCTGACCCACTTGAAAATGATGAAGTCAATGGTATTAATCATTATTTAAGGATACGAAATTTAGTGAATATTATGTTAAGATAATGAAAGTATATGTAATAGTTTTATCAATTTGTAGTTGTAGTTTCCATTGCAAATGTCGGGTACCTATACGCCTGTCTAGTACCTGTATGTCTATTGTACTCAAAATAAAAAATATGCCTTAGATTTGTCTTCAAAATGTGTTAGATGGACTTTTCTTTGTTTTTAGACTCATTGATATCGATGCACTAATTCACTATTTTATTGTTAGGAATGGTGTCCGCCTTTGAATATAGACTATTTAATCAAAGGTATCCGCTCTACTTAAGGGCCATTGTTCTATACATACACACCTGTTTCAAGTGTGAATGCACCTTATATTGGTGTTGTTTGTATATACAAATGAAGTGATACTCTACTTGAAATTGAGCGGCTTTCTATTCTTGAATTTTGGAGAATTATTATCGCATGAGAAAGTCGAAAAGTATCGTATGTTTCTATGATAATTACGGAGAATTTTAGAATTTCTCTTGCGAAAATAAATCTCCAAAATTCAAGAATAGAGGCCGCTCAATTTCAAGTAGTGTATTATGGAACAATGGCCTCTTAAGTAGAGCGGATACCTTTGATTAAGTAGTCTATATTCAAAGGCGGACACCCTCTTTTCTAACAATGAAATGAATTGTGCATCAATATCAATTGAAGCCTTGGGTGCAAAAGTTTGGAGGAGGAGCAAGTGACAACTCCAATATTGTCTGAGATCGGTAATTCCTTAACGTTCGTGATGCTTACAATGTTTTTTGCACTACAGAAATGATGCATGATCAAAAATAATAAAAATCCAATTTTGATCGAACATGTCAAAAATGACATTTTAATTATTTGCTTAGGATAGGCGACTGTAGATTTACTAACCATTTTATTCACACCCGGAGTAACATCCAAAATCGTTCTATTGTGCAAAAAATAATATTGCTCTAGTTAACAGTATCGTGAAATGCAATGTATGTCTGAAATGTGTAAAATGTACAACAAAATAATATAACTTCAGTCTGATATTTTATTGATTGATTAAAAACTTAAATCTCTGGTTTAGGTTTACTCAACAATGAATGAAAAGTTTTCGTGTAGTGGAGAGTTTGAATCCCAAGTTCTCCGTCTTGTTGTTTTCATAGAATTTCCCTCACATATGGTAACATTGAGGCAAATGATGGGACAGTATCCCACCCCTGACTATCCTAACATTGTTCCTTCAGAATCTACCTTCGGTATCTATTAAAAAGTCCCTCCAAAAAGTGATTATTCTATTTCCACATATTCTTTTAGAACAGCCAACCTCGCTGAATTCTGGTTTAAACAGCTTTTCGATAATATTGGCAGTAAGGGGTATGGCATCACAGCTCATTACGTCTTTAAACGCTTCTGGATGAAGTTTCATCGAATTATAAATTCTGCCAATTTCCAGGCCATCCTGTAACTGATCTAACGCTGATCTAACTCGGTGGTAGGCATAAAATTCAACCATATCTGAAATACATATTTAAATCTACTTTTAAGTAAAAAATGTATCCCTTACTAATATAAAGTTTTTGCTTCTCTTCAATATTTGGAATGCGATAGCACCCGGCAATTGAAAAGATTGGTTTCTCGTTTACATATTCCTGTAATGAAGGCAAATCTTCGAATTCTAAAAGTTTTAAAATTTTGTCTTTAATGTCAGGTTCTATTTCTTCAATTGTAAGTTGTGTTTTTAGAAAACCCAAATACAAGTATAGAATATAATTTTTGCTGAAGAAATGGGGTCCTGTTCCCCCATGAATTAAAGACAGTCCTATTAGACGACCTGCTTCAAAGTATTCTTTATTTTTAAAGCATCATTGCTTAGTGATATGTATTTTTATAACTTCCAAAAATAGTTTGCTGATTTTAATATAGTTTACTACTATACAGAACATCTCCCTAGTGGGACCGCCTATATCTACAGCCCCTTCAGAGTTTCCTTCGACATCACTGAATTTAACAGAAATTCTATTATATTCATTAAAAGTCTTTCTACGCATTGCTCTTACACAGCAATTAAATATATCTTCACGATATATATTAAATTGAGATATGGTATCTTTAAGGTGACCTCTAATTCTTGTAAGAATGTCTTTCATTGAAGTTTCTTTGTCCATAGCAAGGCTTTCGGTTATTGCAATTTCAGTATCATTCTGAAATTGTTCTTCTATGCCATCCTATTTGAAAATTTCATTAATAGCATAGTTATATCAGTGTTAATATGAAAATTAGTTATTTAAGTATGCATTTTAACATTATTTTACAGTGGGCGAAGCAAAATGTTTAAATAAACAGTTCGATCCAAGTTTAGAAATCCAAGATATTTGTTTGCAATATGAAATTACAATACGAAATATATTGGTTGAATGGGAGGAAGTAATATTCACACATTTTTATTATTTTGTGTGCAGTTAGCCCCACAACTTGGAATTTTTGTATTTGCTTTAGCATAACCCACCTCTATGGTGAGGAACGCTTGTGGTAGTGTGAAATATAAGGTAATGTTTGTTCATACGATAACTTGAGTCCTAGGAAAATTTAAATTAACTTTTTAAGAAAACTCTCTGAATAAGTGAGAGTGTATCGCATTGATGAATTAGTGGCAACACCCATGTGTGGGTTTTGAAACATTATTTAATTGTTTGTTGGTGGGTAATAAAGGGTCTACTGTATATTAAATGTCCTACAATTTTGCTTACATTTAAATAGAAATTACCTCACATTATATCATATTGGGCTCACACTTGTAGGAATGTCATGGTTAAGTGTATGATCCTCCTCAGTTAATGTGGTTTCTGGCTCATCACGTACAATTTCGTGTAAAGTTCTCACATGCACTACTTTTTTGTCGAAAAATTTCCTTCATTGATTTTCCATTCAAGTTCTCCCCTTTTGGCAGTGATATCTTAATCAGTCGACGATTCATATGTACCATTAATTCAAAAGGTGTATCATCTAAATGTGGTCGAAATAGTTCCTTGACGTAATTATAAATGTCATCTTGAGACCAATTGACATTAAACTGAGCATTTGATATTGCTAAACCTAAAAATCAGTATCAAATAAATGAAATAGTTTGAAATACAGTACATTCAAATGTGTATTGTAGTATTCTTTATTCCAATCTACTTATCCACATTGCTTAGATAATTATGATCACTGGAGTTCTCATGTATGACAGGCGAAACGAAAGCATTAATTAAAATTATTGAATTGTGGTAATGTATTACAGAAAAAAGTGTACCTAAGCCCAATTTCTTATCTAAAAATGTGGACGGACCTCTGTCCTTAGCAACAGATATACGTGAAATTATTTTTAACATTATTTTGACACACACATGTAAGTATAGAATTATAAAATTAACTTGCCATTTTCAAATGCTTATTCTTTTTCCAAACCAGTTAATACTTTCACTGCATTTAATTTTACAATGTTAATCTCTTTACTGAACACATCAACATAAGATAAACTTTTTTTCCTCTTGGAAGAATTCCTTTGGGTTGTGGCCGAATTATTGAGATGTCCAGATCGGATACTTGGAAAAAGTCTGTGCAATTCCTGTGAAACAGAATTTGAACTATTCATTTCATGCTGTAAGTTATATCTTTGTTCTTGAGGTTGATTATTGCTAATATTCCGAATGGTGGTTTGTAAACTGTCTCTTAACTGAGAACTGCGTAGCACTCTCGTTCAACAATTTCATTTACAGATTCCATAATGGTATAAAAGATAATTTAAAACAATGACAATTATTACAATTAAAATTTACAAATAAACATACAATAACTAATTACCTTGCAACGTTCCTTTTTCACAAGCGATTACTGATTAACTACAAATACTGTAACGCGTTTATTAACAGTATTTATTGTTAGGTATTTACATTAAACAGGTACGGTTTGCTAATGCTAATAAATAATTTATATTGTGAACCTGTTGCACTAGGTACCTCTACTTAAGGCAGGTTTACACGCTACGATAAATCGTAACGATCTTTGACAATTTATTGTTCAAAAAAGAGCGAGCCAAGTACCTACGGTTTACATGCAACCATTTCGTGTCCCATATGCATTGTCAACTGCGCTACACTACTCCCACATTCCAAGTATTTCAATAAATCGCTACAATGCTCTGTTTACAACTGTGTAAACCTGTCTTTACGTGACGCAAGTATTAAACAGCTGATGTCGTTGCGCGGTTGCCAAACATAATTTCCCTGAAAAGCGCCATCAGTGGTTCAAGTTGGAAGTTCAAATTATATATATATATATCGGTACTCTTCATCATTGCTGATATATTTTTTATATTTAGATGATATATATTATTTTTGTGAAATATTTTTATATTTGGATTATATATATATATATATATATATATATATATATATTTTGTAAATTTTTTTTTTTTTTTTTTTTTTTTTTTTTTTTTTTTTTTTTTTTTTTTTTTTTTTTTTTTTTTTTTTTTTTTTTTTTTTTTTTTTTTTTTTTTTTTTTTTTTTTTTTTTTTTTTTTTTTTTTTTTTTTTTTTTTTTTTTTTTTTTTTTTTTTTTTTTTTTTTTTTTTTTTTTTTTTTTTTTTTTTTTTTTTTTTTTTTTTTTTTTTTTTTTTTTTTTTTTTTTTTTTTTTTTTTTTTTTTTTTTTTTTTTTTTTTTTTTTTTTTTTTTTTTTTTTTTTTTTTTTTTTTTTTTTTTTTTTTTTTTTTTTTTTTTTTTTTTTTTTTTTTTTTTTTTTTTTTTTTTTTTTTTTTTTTTTTTTTTTTTTTTTTTTTTTTTTTTTTTTTTTAATTTTTTTTTTTTTTTTTTTTTTTTTTTTTTTTTTTTTTTTTTTTTTTTTTTTTTTTTTTTTTTTTTTTTTTTTTTTTTTTTTTTTTTTTTTTATTTTTTTTTTATATTTTTTTTTTTTTTTTTTAAATAATATATATTATTATTATTATTATTATTATCTTTGCAGATTTTCACAGCACTTGCCGGTTGTGTATGTGTTGATATTCTTGCCAGTCAAGAAAAAATTCATTTTTACCGACTGGTTTCACACGTTTAGGAACCTTCTGACGATGTGGCACCTTTGCAGGATTGCAGCCTTTTGCATGAGAATCGCAAGACCGCTTGGTATACCTAAGCTATTGATATTTTTTAAAAGGTTTCTCGTTATGGCACCTTCTACCGAAATTACTAGCAGTATGGTGTAGACCTTGTTAATTTTCCGCACTCGTTTTATTTCTATGGATAAATTTTGATATTTAGCCACATTGTGTTGTTCTGTTTTCTGCACATTATGAGTGAGAGGGATGGCAGTGTCTATAATCCATCTTGTTTGGTTGACCTTGTCTATGAGGAGAACATCAGGGCGGTTGAAGTCCACCGTCCTATCAGTGAGTACCGGTCGATCCCAGTATAGCAGCGCAGTGCTACTTTCCAGCACCGCCTTAGGTGCGTATTTATAATATGGCTCGGGATGTTGGAGTAAGCCATACTTTACGGCAAGACGAGAATGTATAAGTTTTGCTACCTGGTTGTGTCTGCCTAGATAATCGGTTTCAGATAGGCTTGAACAACCTGCTGTTATATGCTCAATGCTTTGACCCGGTTGGTTGCATCTTCTACATTTATCTACCGTGTTCAATTTGAGGATGTGTCTCTTATAGTTTCTCGTTCTCATCACTTTATCTTGAATAGCAATCATGAATCCCTCTGTCTCGGGCTGAAGTTGGCCCTGCTTTAAAAACGAAGCAAAGCCTCCCTGTCGATATGATCTAGAGCCAGTTGTGCCGGGTATTTACTTTGGAGTGACTTTTCTCTCCAAGCTGCTAACCTGTCTCTACAACTGGTTACTTGAAGTTGGACGTTTGGTTGCTTGAGCTTTAGGGGAGTGTAATTTTTATCTGCTTCGGCAACTCGCTTAATTTTGGGGTGTTCATGTTGACGGAAATACTCCCTCATCTTCCGTTCCTGTGTTCTACAGAGGCTCTTTAAATGTAGAAGTCCCCGGCCTCCATCCTTACGGGGAAGATATAGACGTTTGGTTGCTGACTTAGGGTGGTGGTAACGAAACTTCGTTAGCAAACGTCGTGTCAGGCGGTCGAGGCTATCCAGGTCAGTTTTGCTCCATTTGACAACTCCAAAGAAGTAAGTCAATACAGGTATTGCCCATGTATTGATTGCCTTAATTAGATTTTTTCTCTTGAGTTTGATGTTGAGTAATTTTGTGAGTCTGCTTTTATACTTGAAAGTGAATTCCTCTTTCAGGGACGTGTGCAGAATTCCACGGCTTTGCTGTATGCCTAAGTATCTATATGTACTTTCAGGTATCAACATTGGGATCTCGGAAAATATCTCTGCTTCATGTTGGACATGTCCTTTACTTATATGGACTGTCGCACACTTCTCCAGGTTGAATTCCATTTTATAGTCTCACTAAAGTGCTTCGTGGTTTTTATTAGGGATGTTAAGTTGTTCTTAGTCTCCATACAGTTTGAGGTCGTCCATAATATAGGTGAGGTATCGTATTTGTCTCTCAATTGTAGACGAAATCCTTTTTTGGACTGATTTAGGAGCTGGGAAAGAGGATTCATCGCCAGGCAGAACCAGACCGGACTGAGCGAGTCCCCCTGAAAAATACCACGTAGTATGTTAATGTCGGCAAGGTTTTCGTTTTCAGCGTTTAATGTGGATCTCCAGGACTTCATAACATGTTTAAGTAGACTCTGTACGTGGGGAGAGATTTTATGGATTTCAAGGGTCTTGAGGAGCCAGTTGTGCGGCACGTAATCGAAGGCTTTTGCGTAGTCTACATAACAAACGAATAGATTACGTTTTTTGGATTGAGCTTGTTTCAGAAGGACTTAGTCAACATCAAGCTATTCCTTACATCCGAGGGACCCTCTTATACATTCTTTTTGTTTGAAAGCTATTAGGTTGTTATTACTGCAGTGTGCTTATCACAGCAGTTAGTAATTTATAGAAGACTGAGTCAGTAGTTTTGTGGATCTTGTTTATTTTCCTCTTTTATACTTAAGATAGGTGACACCTTTGTGATGAATGCAGAGGTGCTTGTCGAGATTCTCAAGCATTTTGTTAAAACTTGCAGTTAGTGGTTGGTGACATGAGGTTAACTTCTTCAACCAGTAGTTCTGTACACGGTCGGGTCCAGCAGACTTCCAGTTTTTAGTCGTTTGAGCGTACTGGTAATATCGTCTAAGGTAAATGCTGTTGTCTCCATTTCGGGCACCTCGTCGTAGGCAACGATTTTGTCAGATACCCACGGTACATTACATTCGGCCTGGGCTTCCTTCATCCAGAAGGATTTCTAATAGTCTGCAAATTTTTGTTTATCAATCTGTTCTTTCGTTGTTGTTGTCTGGTTCTGACTCTCCAATGATCTGTAGAAATGCGTCTCTCTGTTATAAAACATTCGGTTCTGATCTTGACCCTTGCTGCTTCATTATAGCGACGAAGCCCCTTAACCCTGGCCTTTTGCCTGAATATGTCTTTATGTTCAAGAAGTATTTCCACTTTGTTCGGATTGGTGGATGTTGACTTGAGGCTCTTTTTAATAAAGACGATTTTTTCATGATTTTTGGTGTACGTTTGCCTTTGATGTATACTTTTATTATGTCCGCTCTTAGGATCTAAGTCGATCGATATCCTTGAGGAATCGGGTTTTCCAGGCTGGACTTCGGATGTCTGGTCCAGGCTGTCTACAGTTATTAGAGGGAGTGACTGTTTGTTTACCAAAGCTGACTACTGTGGCAGCTGCGGCATAAATACTATTATAGATTTTTTCAAGGTTTTCAGTTCCTCTTAGGTAATTTTGTAGCGCGCTGTTTACCTTTTCTATATGGTTGTTGGTTTTTGGTGTATGGAACAGCTTTGGTAGTCTGGGTCGTGTCAGAGGATCCATGTTTTCATAGAGAGCAACTTGGCCCAGAAACATTTTTTGAATTGTAATGCTGTTTGTTGCTTTTGTAGTTGTGTCCATTCTAAGAAGACGGTTTTCCTCTGGGGTTATTTCAGTTGTTTCGGATTGAATTTCTACATTTATTTGCTCCTCGCTGAAGCAGGTGCCTACTTGCCTACGGATATTAGTGATTTCGATTGCGGTTAGGTAGCCTTTGTTTACTATGACTCTTTTTTGGTCTACAATGTTTTGTTCTGTAAGGTTGCTTAGTTCAAGGTGCATCCTGCAAAATTTGTTATGCAGCATGTATCTCCATCCTGGCAGCGGGTTGTCTCTACAATCGTTGACGTAATAAAATGCTCTGATTACATTGCTATTAGGTTGATTTGTCCATTTTAAACGTCGTTCACGGTCCTCATCAATGACAGTCTCCCCATTAATGGAGGACGAGTCACAGGATTGAGTCTGCCTTGGTTGGTGTGCATCGTGTTGTTCTATAGGAATGTTCTGTTTCTTGTGGTTTTATAATTTGCTACAGCAACACCGCAAATAATTTTTACACAAACCACGACACACAAAAAGGACTGTGCTGAAGCAATAAAAAAATTTACTAACGTTTAATTCACAGATATTTCGCTTTCAAAACTTTTTCGGTCGATTGCCCGCCATTGATGACAGCTGTCATTATTATTATTATTATTTACGTATTGGTTCGCACGAATGTTTTCCGTCGGGTCCTTCAGAAATGAAATTAAAAGGTTGATTTAACGGGTTGTTTAACTTTACTAAACATCACAAGAATTAGCAAAAATTATAACATGAAAAGAATTAATAATAAACAAAATAAATTTAAACTGTAACAAAACCTCAAACGACAACAAAAAATATTTTAGCTAATAATAAAATCCGAAAAAAAACAAAAAGCAAATAAATAAATAATAAAAAAGAATTATAAATGTGATTGTCAGATTTCGGTATAAAATCACATCTTTCGGGAGGAACTGGAAGATGTTTCAAGTACGTTAAATAGAAAAATTGTGGATCCGTATCCAAAGTATTGAACGGATGAATAAAAGTTAGTGATGTCGAAAAACACATCGCGTATTTTATTCAGAGTCTATATTGGCTAATAAAGAAATGTATTGTAAAATAAAAGTAAAAGTTTTCCAACTAGTTTTCACTACTTAATTATAGTCATTATCAAGGAAACTAGAATTATATGTTGAAATGAGGTTATACAATTAGTTTTAAAATTAACATAAAGTTCCTTCAAAAGATGGTTTTAAAATTTAAACAATGTTTTATTTTGTAGACCACGTAAGTTAAGATTAATAATAATTTGTTGAACCAACATTTTATGGTAAAATGGCACTGTGCCGTTTTTACAACAATTACCGTATTTGCAAGTTTTTTCTTCGTGGTGTTTCTGAACTTTTACCGGTTTAAATCTGTTTAAATAGTTTCTACGAGCTTTTCAATAGAAAACAGCACTAAATAACCTATTTATTTATTTTGACATCTAAGAAAGACTTACTTTTGATTACGAGTTTTGTTTCACGGTTTTCACTAAAACTTTGGGCAAAATAGTCGTTATTTATATTTCTTCGGATGATCATTAGTTGCAATCAACGGAAATTTCGTTGAGGTACTTCAAATTCGGAAAAGCATATAAAGTTCTTAATTGTTGGGTAATTTAAATATTAATATGAGTCTTACAAGCTCATGAAAAACAATTTAATCATTGAGGAGTTTAAATCTTTAAAAACTAATACGAGGTTTTTCAAAGTCACAAAAACAATTTAATTGTTGCGGAGTTTATATACTTGAAATCAATACGGCGTCATTCAAGCTCATGAAAAACAATTTATTTATTGGGATGTTTAAATATTTTAAGCTGATACAAAGTTCTTTGAGCCCACGAAACATTATTCAATTATTGCGGAGTTTAAATATTTGAAACTGATATGGAGTTTTTTTAGCTTAGAAAGAACTGTATAATTATTGCTGAGTTTAAATTTAAACTAATACAGAGTTTTTCAAGCTTATGAAAAAACTAATTCATTATTTGGGAGTTTAAATATTTTAAACTGATACCGAGTTTTTCAAGCTAACACAAAACTATTTAATTATTCCGCAGTGTAAATATTTTAAACTAATGCTCCTCAAAAACATATTAGTTAATACACAATAATTTATTGTGTTATCAACTAATTTTATTATTTTTATAAATAAATTTGCTTAAGTTATGAATAGGCTTTACATAATGTACGATGTAGGAGTTGAATTCAAAACTTGTGGAAGAGTTTGAAAATAAATAAGAACTTTCTCCTGATAAAACAAGCGTGTAAAAACTTAAATTGTTAAATGTCACTAGCAACTGAAAGACATATTTACAAACCGCAGTAGGGGGCGCCGCTACTAACTTTTCGTTACAACCCCAATATGCTAATGAAAATGGCCTAACTCTAAGTTAGCTATCTTCCACCAGGTTAATTACGTACAAGCTGCTATATTTCTTCCTAAACTTTAACGAAATTTCTTACTACTTCCATTTTTCCCCAATATCTGTTTAGTTTATTACGTACGCTTAAAATTTGATTAACAAATGTATTTTGCATAGATAAATATAAATGCCGATAGAAGAGAAAGTAATAAAAGTTTTTTTTTGTATAAACCGTCGTGAAGTAGGTATAGCTCATTTTAACATAGAATATTATCGCTGTTGTGTTAAAGCACTCTTTAATAAACTAATTTGCATACAACCGTTACCGCATTAAACAGCGTATACTGCTGAGTTACAGTGTATGTTCAAAAATGATAATGACATGTTTATACAAGCATCATATGTCCGTGACAACAACACCTATACTTCAAATCGCCATTAGCTTTATCGTTATCGTGCGTTGCTGCGATACCAATTAACATAATTTTTTACGAATTCAATTACCTATAATTAAAAAGTCATACGTTCTTATGTGTGAATATGCAGACAAAATAAAATACATAGGTTTCAAACGTAACCCATGTAGCAATTTTCATATTTAATATGTTTTAAAGAAGTCATAATTTGTTAGTAAAAGAAAAAACGATTTTCATTGTATCATATTTCATCTCGAGGAGTACGTACTATTTTTTTTTAGAAATGATAATAAAATAACACAAACAGAAATAATAAAATAAAACGAATTAGCTTTCAAGTACTACAAGATATTTTACTGTATGAGTTTAATGTATCTACTTAAGTGAAAATAACATAAGTCGGTAATACAGATTTTCAATAAATTGAAAGCAATATTTTAAAAAGTAAAGTAACTTTTCTGTACTACAAATGAAAATAGCACATTTCCACTATGACAACCACTACAAAAACCACTACTTTCATACGTATAATTAGAAAAAGAACTTCCTTTATTAGGAATTAAAAAAAGCACTTTAAGCTTAGGGCGAAACCTTACAGGATTTGCGGACAAGTGTGTCAAGAGAGACAAATATATTGAAAAAGTAATTAGCAATTTTAAGCACGTGAAAATATATTTCTGGTTTAAAATTGGTTACAATGCTTAAAAATGTATTAGAATTTACGCCAACAAGTACTTTTCAATTTTTCTTTTATTAAAAAATTTTTTTTCTAAAAAAAGGTACATTTTTTTTAAAAAGTGCCACCGTCCACACAGAACATATGTTAACTGAGTATAGGGCAATTTTTTTAGATTTTTTTTAATTTGTAACCATCAAAACAGAAATTTAAATGTTTCTTTGACTATGCGATATGCCGCCCAGTCGGCTTAACTCACATTGATGTGTACAAGAGAAATGAGTCATACTTTTCAATAATTCAAGAATACGTCGAGTTATTGTCGTAAAGGGTTTTTGCTTTAGTAAAAGCAACAAATTACGGCACTAAATATATGTATAAAACATGTGTGTAAACTCTACTTTATGGAATTTACTTTATTCTGACGTATTGCCTGAAAATTTTTTGGGTTATATTTTAGTCTGGGCGAAGAAATGAAATAAACACTAAAATAATTTGAAGATTGGATTGGAATTTTTATGACAGTAAGTTTTCAGTTTATGTTTTGAATTAGACATAAAATCTTTACTTTTAGTTTCTGCAGGCTGAACCTGTAAACACTCAGATTCAGGCATTGATTTCAATGGTTTCAGGCCACTAAAAGATGCGTGGAAAATTTTACGCAGAGAACGGAAGCCCGAAAAGAATTTATTTTAGGTTGCCGTAACGGCATACAGCGTAATTTGCAGGGTCAATAATTTCAAAGCAGTATGGCTTTTTTCGAAAAAAAGAATTAGTTTTGGCAAAACTTTGTCTTCCCAAAATTTTTTGTCGATATTAATTCTTTCTACTTATATGTCATTTCTTTCCATCTTGCAAAGTTACAATGAGGTTTATTTGCAATGTGGAGTTAGCCCTGGACCTAATATAATAATAATTATGATTTCGCGTTAATGTACCGCTTTTATCTAAGCAAAAAACCCTTTACTCCAAGTCTACAAATAAACCCCATTCTAAAAACTTTCTACTCGGTTTTGGTGTGTACATACAGCGACAGCATCTTTTCGGAATTTTGCCGTAATAAGTAGCTACAGTTTTAAAATTTTTGTTGCCGTAAAAAAAACGTATCTACTAGTTAGTCAGCCGGTATTTTCTTGCTTCGAACCATAACCCATTTTCGGCTTGGCTCCTAGTACGAAGCTCCAAGGCCCTTGTTTCTTCTGCAGTGACTTGGATTTCGTTTGTCAAATTCTCTAACTCCATGTCAAACTTCTGACAAAGGCCTATAATCTTCAGCATCCTTACCATCAACAATTTTTTCTTTCTTTTTGTTGGGTAGCTTAAAAGACATTATTTTGCAACAAGTTTCTCCGTCCTTTGTTTAGCAAGTAACAGTACTAAACGGACATTTGCACGCTTCATGCTATTATAGAGCCATGAAAGGCCTAGTTGGAAATCTAGACCATCACCTTGAGTTCGATAACCATATGTTTCCCGCTTGCATCTATTAACTTGTTTGCCGCTTACAAATTTGGCAATCATTGACATAAAGTTTTTGGCATAGTTACTAGTACTGTTAGTCACCAATTGGTGCGCTGTGCGTAACAGAGGTTTCACGCACTCTAGAGCATACTTTAGAGCTTCCAACTGAGATCCTGATAATACCTTTTCTTTATCATCTTCAGTACAAAAGTACAAAATTTTTACAGTTTTTATAAATAGAAAAGACCATTTCTCAAATAGTCTTTGAAAGCATTAGGGTTCTGTCCATGGTGTACATTGTAGATTATTGCACTTCTTGCCCCTTTGGTTAATCTGTGCACTATAGGTCTTGTTGAAATGCTACTTATTCCCCTTGATACATATTTAACTTTCATCAACGCTTTGGTGTAGTTTTTAATAACGTGATTGGCACATTCAATTTCTAACATATGTCTTCCATATGTGACCATTTCTTTTTTTTTTTGCACACTCGAGTCCCCGTCTCCAATGGATGTTTATACTCTGGCCGTAAATTGCTTTGCTTTAGTTGAAAGCGTTGACTAAAATGTAGGACTCCATCGCACATGACGTTCCATTTCCAGTTTTTATGACAATCTTAGTGGTTTTTACTTTTATTTTTTTTTTTTTTTAGATAAAGACACATAGCACAGTATTTATTTCGGATTTCTAAATGTAAAAGTTTTTTAGTTGTAGCTCTAATGACACAAGCAACTCCAGAGTTGGAACTAAATAGATGACCGTAACTTTGGTGTGACCAATCTCCGTCGACAACAACTGCAATGAAAGGAGTTCCATCGTTAGTAACCTGTTCAACAGCGATGGCAAGCTTCTTTACTTCCCTTTCCAGCATTAATCATTGTTTCAAATAAGAGTTCTTGCCACACCTCAAAACTCAAAAACTCTTGACCACATCCAGTTATTAGATTACTTACTTTTATAAGTTTTGTTTCCGGTTTACCGAAAACATTTGTGTCATCGATGCATTTACGCCGCGTACCCAAATACCTCTTCCATATTTGAATATCATCCGCCAATTGCCATAAATCTCAGACTACACAGTCCGGATGTTAAAGGTGATGTATTGACGTTGACAAATTAACGCGTTTGACATTTGGTTATTAGAGCAACGCTGGCGGGTAATGGTTTTGGAAATTCTCGTTTGATACTGTGGTATCATTAGGGTTCGCTAGTAACAGTTTTAAAATTTTGCAGTGTAGATATTTAAACTTTAGTGTCCAGACAAGTAATTTAATATTCCATGAAATTAATCTGAAATACCCTTTTGCACTTTTGAGACATCTGTACCTATGATTTTCCAGTCTCTCATCTCTCTGACAAATGCTGTTTATCAGCAATAAAGCAACCACTGATTGAGTGTATAGCAGAGTCTTTGCTAGCATCATAACCGCAAATCTTCTTATCTAGATGATAAACACTATAAAATTTAAAATTACAGTATAAACTACAAGGACGTCATATTTCTTGTCTCATGTTTCATTTTCTAATTATAGGTTAATTGTTGAGGTGATGTTTTAGATATCCAGTTTCTTTGGTCATTCTCTTGTAAATTTTGGGGAGAGTTAGACGACAAAAGCAAGGTTATCAGTTTTCCCCATGCTAAATTAAAGTTTTAAACGTGCAGATTCATTTCCTTGCCACTGCCCAACAAGTCCGCTAATAACAGTTTCGACTCATTACAGAAAATTAATGCAACATTAAGAAAAGAATAGCAATAGTTGAGAAATTACTATAAATTCACTCCAGTACTTACTTTTCAGCTGAAAAGTTTTGTTTGAATGTTACTATCGATTGACAAACTTGTTCGTTTTTAGTTTGCTCTTAATATTATAATTCAATACCTTTCGATTTATTGTTCTCTTTTTATTTTGCAGAAAGTGTTAACCTTGTATTTTGTACTTGTACCGTTTTGTCTCAGTTTATTCTGCCGGCCTTAGATACATAACATGACTAAAAAACCATATAGGACGGATTGGTAAATTAAAAACTGGTTAAGTGCCCACTACTAGATGATGAAAAAATCTTTTGTTATGGACGGTTAGATGAGGTCACATACATCATAAAATATAAAATTTAGTTATAGGGGTTGTAGCTTACACCCTTAAAACCACCCTTGCTCAAAGTCACCATTTTCGCTTGTAACTCGAGAACTGTTGGAGATATCAGAAAACTACCTAGTATAAAAACTGAAGCTTGGATAATTTGCTAAAAAAGTTCTCTTGTGTTTTCTTCACAAATGTTACCAGTAAGGTGAAAATGTCAACTGAAAATTGAAGAAAAATTACTATTTCAAAATAACAGTTTGTATCTCTACTGATTTTCAAGATATTAAAAAAACTTCGTTCAATAAAGAAATATTATGTAATATTTGTCCTAGCTATTCTAGTAGAGATGAATTACCAAAGTCACTAGATTTCGGAAAAAATATTATTTTATTTTCATTATAGATTTTTGCTAATTTCAACATTTCGTCAAGAAAATGAAAATTGGAAGTATCAAACTGTTAAAATTTCTGCCTAATTTTGTGAATGATTTGAATAATGAGCAAACAGATAAACATACAGATTTAATATCTCCATTTTGCCGTTATAACAATTGATAGATACCAATAATTTCTAGTTTGAGATGTTGAAAACCAAATTTATCACACCCTATTTTGAATTTTTGTGAGATGTCCAGAAAATAAATTAGTGCAAATGATGTTTTAATTTATATTATGTTTATTAACAATTTATATGGTATAACAACGTTCAATCTTCATCAAGTATCGTATCTTCCTCATCATAATCTACTTCTTCTTCTTCGATAGGTGCGCAATTAGTGCATGCTTCTTCTTCTTCTTTTCATGCAGGTACCGCAAGCACCTGTACAGAAAAGTCCCGCTTTTCTACATTTACAAGCTTTCCCACGCCTTTTTGCAATTGCAAAAATCATTTTTAGAATTGCTTTAGGAGCTGGAGGTTTTTGTCATCATAATTGGGGATAAAATTTCACCTTTTTCCATCCCCAATTTTCCGGCGGCAAATCATTCGACAACCATTTTTGCACTTGCATATACACTTGAGTGTTGTTTAGCTGCATCATTAGTCGGAGGTAAAGTTGCAAGATTCACGGCCATCTCTTTAATAATATACTTCAGAAACGTTGTATGCCTCAGTTCATTAAGACATTTTATCTTTTTCGGTGCATTATAAATTTCTAAAATAAATGTGATACCATTTTTCGAAATTGATTCTTTGGATTGATCTTTCTGTTTGAATATTTCTATTGCTTTTTTTACTTCGCTTCCGCCATCTACAAATGATTTTTAAAATAAGCTTTTTTCCTTTAAAATAAAAACAAGATGTGGTGTCACATCCTGTCATTGCATGTAAGAATAAAATGTTTTTTTTACAGTATAGCATGTGATCTAGACTTTTGGACGAAAAAATTTTCTTCTCTTCTTTTCCTTTCCCCAGTTTTAAGAAATATATTTCTTTTTCGGCTGGTGCCAGAGCCGTTAATATGACTAGCACGTCTATATCTTCGCATACTATCACTGGAATCTTCTCTATTTCGTTTAAAGCTGTTTTACAATGAAAAGATCGGCATCATCTTCATCCTGGACCACTTGAATATTTTCGTTTTTTAATGTTTTGATTAACAAAGTAATGAATGTTTTTTTATTGTTGATATTTGAAAAAAACTTATCTGATGACACCGTTGAGTACATAATTTCTGTAATTTGCACATCATAACATCGATTTTTATTCACTCTCATCATTCTCTCAGTCCCTTTAATACTACTTGAAAGGTTATCGTAACCATCAAAAACAACAATTGAGTTCGATGAAAAATGCTTTTTCACATATACAACATATTTATTCAAGATGTCATCGAAAAGCTCGTTCTCTTTCTACGGTACTCGATGAAGTAACATGCCTCCGTCAATTACGAAAACATTTTTTCTGAATTGACTTGGTAATTTCCTGGTGAAATAATTCGTACAGTATTGACTTTGGTGTCTTTCTGAAAGCACCTTCAAAAAAATTGCCAATGGGTATGGAGACAATTCATAATTAAAATACAATTTCAGATCATCACCTTTCTTAACTACGCATATTCTTTGGAAAAACATGTACGGATCTACTTGTGTCAATTCACCTGCTACTTTGATTTTACAAGTTTTGGATGCAAGATTGACGACATAGTCTTTCTTCGAACATTTGATTTCATTAAACTCTTTACCAATCCACTTCTTTAATGTAGCAGTTCCAATTTCTAAAACATCACATGCATTAACGTCATCTGAGCCGACCATTCCATTAGCAATCGATTTTAACTGTGGATCAAATGGAAAAGGGTCATGGTTCTCTAAAATTGCAAAATTTTCCCAATGTCTGTATTATCCCGATTAATACGACTGTCACGAGCGTCAATATGTTGTTCACTTGAAATAAACTTGATGTTGCAAAATTCTTCAATTTTCGTACACACAGCATTAGCGTATGGCATTCCTATTACGAATTTCATTTGTGTGCTGTCATTAATACCCCTAGCAACAAGTCCACCTTCACTTTTCATAGGTTTCATGAAATCTTGTTCAATCGTCATATCAGTAAAGTTGCCAGACCAGAAGGAATCGATGCGACGAACTGTACAAAACCCATTATTCACAAAGTTTTCGTATTCCTCATATGTTTTATGAAACTTTTCATTTACTTTCCCTGCACTTTCTATTTCTTTTTTACGATTTTCCATATTTTTCATAAATGTTTTCATTGTTTGAATATACAAATGAGCTGATTTAGCGTATTGATGATGCCCAGTGGCATGGAAATATGGTAACATCTTAGATATTATTCGCAATTGTGTTCTTATGTCGCCCATTTTTTCTGCTTCTCATAAAAGACTTGGCTAGTATAACAATTTTCATGAAAGCAATCCAAAGTTTGGCTGTTTTTCCTCTCTGAGCAATTTTATCCATTGCAGCAAAGAATTTTTCTCAAATTTGATAATTTGGGTAAACTGTGTATTTCAATGTAAATTTATTTATTTAATCGTATGGTACATTTTAAATATTGTATGTAAGTGTTATGTATGGTACCCCATACTCTTTTTTTTCATCATCAGAAAGTTTAATTTGTAATAAAATCAATTTGACTAATGCTAACAATAACAACGTATGCCCACGCACAGCTCTGGCATATGCATGGCCTGTTAAAATTCTTTAACAGAACATGGGGCATAGCAAACAGAAAGAACTTTTTCAATCCCACTTCCTGCCATAACATATTCTATACACCCCATAAAATACATAAGTAGATGAAATCCACCAAGTCTGATAAAGTCTGGATAAAGATGGATCATTACAAGTTGCAACTATGTCAAATGCTTTTGATACAAGGGTTGGTCGAAAGTGACAAAATATGTATGTGTCCCCGCTTTTTCAGATGCTTCTGCAGCGTATTTTAGAACTGTTAAAATTGTATTGCAATTTGTATGTGTATTATTGACGAATGGTAGACATACCACTCTACTACGCTCAAAAAGGCAACCCTTTAGCGAGTTTTGACATGAATCCATTCCACCCAGACATAGTTTCCGATTTAGATGACTCAAATTTACCAAAAACTATAATATATCAGCATTTGACAAATTAAAATCATAAATGTCGTAAATATCTGTTTTTCTATTAATATGCTGTTTCTAGCGGTTTGGTTTTTTCAAAATAATGAAATTCAACTTGATGTGGAATTGTAATCTCACTTACTCGGGGAGGATACTTAATTCTTCTTATTGGTTGCAGTCTTCAAAACAACCATGAGGAGTTATAATCTGAATTCCTGCCATACTATGCATAGTATTTCTTCCATCAATCGTATTAATATTGTAATCTGCATTATCAAAAACAAATTGACTGAAGTGGCCAGGTTTTAAAATGGAGATTTGCTCATCAAAACGCTATTTTGAAACTTCATTGCTTCATCGTAAGATGCACAAAATTCAAGATTGTGTAAAATATCAATTATACGCTTAGATCCAAATTTTCTGTTCAGCGTAACTGCAAGACCGACTTGAAGCGAGGATAAAAACGATTTTGGTCGAGCAACCGAAATTATTGCATGGTTAATCGCAGTCAGCTTGGTGATAGTTTTTTTATCTTGTGTTTTTGTTTTCATCATAAGCCCACGCATAAAATCTTGCAATGATTCTGGAACTACGTCATCCAACATTGTATCAGTTGCCGGATAAAAATTGTTCTCATATTGTTTTAATGGAATATTATGCCTTAATATTGTTACAACTGCATTCAAAATTTTTGTTCGTTTGTCACGTTCATTTTGCCTTTATTTTTCCAGGCTTTTTTAACAAATAATATTCCTCATCTGCAAACAGTACATATGTTTCACCTCGCTCTTTTGAAATAAACTCTACATAGTCTGATCCATATTTCAACAATAATTTTCTTTTTAGTGTATCTGGCTGGATGCGTGGGATTTTCACCCATAACTTTCAATAATTCTTTCAGGGTAAACTGCGATTCTTTGCTGTGATCAATGTAATTATATACTTTGTGCATTTTTCATTGATTTCATCATTTGTAGTTTGTCGCGTGGTACTACACGGTTTTTTTTGAATAAACATCAAGAATTTTGTGAGAATAGCAATTTTGGTGATATTTTGCTTCTACCGATATCAAATCTACGCAAGATATTCTTTTTAGAACAGCCTTGGCAACATCATCACTATTAGACTTAATAACTTCTAAAATTTTAGTTTGAAAAGTATTAGTTTGAACATAACAAATTGTCTTCCTTTTTGAAACTACTTCTTTAATTTCTTTTTTCCTATCTGCCTTTAATCCACAAATGAAGCAATTTTTTTAAAATCAAATGCATTCAAAGATTTTCGAAGCTCCTTTTTGGTTGGGCTATAAGTTAATTTATTCTCATCGTTACAATTATCCAAGTTTTGAAATGAAAATCTATCATTTTTTGTGATAGTATACTTCATTCGACATACTTCGTGCATTATAATGGATTGTTTGATGACAAATAAAGTAAATTTCCATCATTTCTTTCCTTGCAACATTGCAATATTTTCTCAAAACCGCGTTGTACGTGAATAGTTTTTCCATTATCAGCAAGGTCTAAATTACATACGAAACATACCGTGTCCAATGGCATTATAATTCTGAAAGAAACAATCAAAAATAACATGCCTTTTAGTGGTCAATATTATACAATATACTTTAATGTACACTTTAAAAATACCTTCAAATATACGTGAAACAATCAAATAATTATTTCAAGAAATATTTTCCAATTTCCTCTGACTTGTATCCCACAGTATTCATTTTTATAAACAATTTCATAATATATCATTTACTCAACGATTATATTCAATGACTGTAAATGAAATCCGGCATAAAACAAACAAACATCAAGAGATTCTCCGTTAAGAATGTAATGAGTTGCGCGCGCAGCATGAATATATTCGAAGGGGTGATATACGTGTGATGAGACGTTAAAAACGTTCGCTTTGAATAGCATTATTTTTACCTGAAACTGGTATTATAAGTGCTATATAGCTTATTCAGACAGAAGAAACTATTACCTTTATTTCTATTCTTATAGCTTCTAAAAATATCTATTCAAAAAAGATACATTGATTTAAAAAAAATTAGCTGAATGGCTAATCGCACACATTTTTCAGCATTTTCTGTTTTATTCAAGTTTTTGATCATAACAAAATGGAAGAGTGTAATATAACAATTTGATAACCGCAGAAAACATTTTAAACTATCATACCACTTATTATACACAAAAATATCATATTTAGTAACACCTTAAAATTACTCAAATTTTGGAATTTTTTCAATTTGTTATTATTTTTGTTCACAAAACAGATACCTGTATAACTTTTCCTGCTTATTACAGTACCTATCTACTATAACGAAAAACAATTGTAAGTTGTATCTTGGCCTGTTATTTTCTGTAAATCAGTAAATACATAATTTTCGAAATTTCTATAAATTGTGAGATGTATTTACTTTTATAATGCACTTCCGGGGACTCTATTATGATAAAAATGTAAAGATCTCAAGTATTTTTAATTACCTTGAAAACCCATTTTGATATTTTATCATAACTGAAATAGTTTTCAAGTTATTCAATTTTTTCATTGACCGCGCGCGAAAAATTAAAGCGGGAAATATGGCGCCCAAAAAAAGATTAATATTATGCTTTAGCTTTGCTATAGATTTTCTCTTAAACTATGATATCTGTGAAAAAATGCAAAATACCTTTTTCTGGAAATTTTTTTATCTTTTTTTTTTAGAATAGGTCTTATATTGATATCTCTGACGGTTATCGGGTTTCAAGAGAAAGGGCATTTTTTCACAAAAGGGGTGGTTTTTAAGGGAAGAAGCTAACGCTCTTCATGACTAAATTTCCATTTTATCTTATGCTTAGAACCTCACTTGTCAATTTGTCAAAAAAAAAATTCATCTTTGCGCATGTGCAGACATTATTATACCAACTGGACTAATAATAGGAGTATAAAAATGTATGCTAACAATGTCGTAACTCTTATCTTTTATTTTTGTAAATTCGTCAAACTGCTGCTAACTCCCGAAGTGCTTGGCAAAGAACTGAAATTGATGAACAGAAGTTAGCTAAATATTCGTTTAAGCTTAGCCAATACGGTTTTAGCCATCCATAAATGATTGTAATATTCAAGAGTGTTAGGTATGATTTTTTGTTACACAACTATTACATTATTGAGTGCTACAATCGTTGTAGAATACGGATATCCGGTACAGACCTATTATTTTCCACCATTTCTGCTTCACTTACAGATACCGGAACGTCGGATAACGTTTTTCTTTTTTCATTTGCTCTGGTGATTATAAAATATAAGTGCAATTTTACCAAAAATGAAGGTGCTGCAGGACATTTGACCTTGCAACAGGTAAAAATGACTCATTTGTTCTCGATTTGCTTGGAAGTTGTAGATAACTAAAACGGTGCAGAGGTGGCCATAGACACCACAGTGGCAGATTTAGGGAAAGGGATCTAAGGACTTGCCCCCCCTCCTTGACGCAAAGAAGAAAATATCACAACTTATTACAGTCACTGTCAATATTCCAAGCTGATTATAATAGAAAGTCTTTTTATAAATAATTGTTAGTTTTTTAAGGTATTGGTGTATTTTTGATAGTGTTTCATGTTTAGTGACTGATAATTATTATTAACATGTGAACACCAATAAAAGCTTTGAAAGGTTCCATTTTAACATTACGACTCAGATTCGTGTAAAATAACTTAAAGTTACAGATTTAAAGTGATAATAATTATTACATTAAATCACTAATTTATTAGTGAAGATGAAACAAAGCAAACATGATATAAGATCTTTTTTCATAAAAAAGGCACGAGCCAGTTCAGAACTAAATACAAATACCGACACAGAAGTAACCAATAACGGGCTGGGATGCTGAAAAACGGAGAATGGCTGACTGATTTGGCATTTTTGACCGACATCACAATGCACTTAAACACCATTAACTTGGGTTTCAGGGTAAGGAAAAACTATTATTGAGATGATAAGCGTAGTAAACGCATTCAAAAGTAAATTCCAACTTATAATAAATCAACTGAAAGAAAAAGGTCTGAAATATTTTCCGTCTTTGAAAGCAAAGGATTCCTCAGTTGAATTATAATATCTATAAGGCAGAATTATCAAATAGTTTGGGACAATTCAAAATACGTTTTTATGATTGCAGTGAATTGGCAAATATCTCATCTTTATGAGTTATCTTTTTTCGTGTAAAAACATTGAGGAATTAGCTACTGAAATAGCAAGTCAGTTTAATTTGAACTCATGTTCAGTTGAAAATGAGTTGGTGCGAATTATATCAGTATACATCTCAAAGCTACAGCATCTAATACAAAGTTCTAGTGTTGTATATCTTAAGATAAATATTCAAATTTAAGGCAAATTGCCCTTCAACTGACATTACAATGTTTGGGCCAACTTACTTGTGCGAGTCTGCATTTTCTGAAATGAAGATAATTAAGTCAAAATATCGCAATCGACTAACTGACGAACATATGTCATCCTTCTTGCGATTAGCGCTCAATGATTACGTACCATCTTATAAAAACTACGCTGAGGACATGCAGTGTCACGCTTCAACATCAAAGTCACTCCTTAGTTTTAACTTTTTAAGCTTAACACCAGAACTCTTTTGTTTTATAACAACCAATAAACTCGCAATTTTGAATAATTATTAGATTTTTCATTGATATTTTAGAAAAGAACTTAACTAAACCTAACCCAAACCTTGACTAAAATAATGCATATTGTGCGGAAAACTAATATCTATCTATGCCACGATACATCCTACCTACCTACACGACAACCCTGAATCACACGTACTTGCAGCCTCTCAGAGTCAATCGTAAGTAATCTAACAATATTGAAGTAGATCGCCAGCAGTTCGAATTTAAGCGCCCCTGTTCTAGTAATTAGATAGTACATACATATATCAGATCATAAAAAATCCTTAACGTCTTTGAAACATAAAGATTTATCAAGTATAACCGTTTACATTTATTATGTAAATAAGATAAAGCGTCATTTTTTTCTTGTTTTTGGTAAATTTTGATAATTTTTTGAGCAGACCACTAGCCCGGGTGGCCAAGAGAATAAAATAAAAGTGAAAATAAGAGTAAAGGAGAAGATTCAAAGAATAAGTAAACAAGGAAAAAAACGAATGTAACTACGTGACATTCAGTAAACTAATATATAACTGTTATGTCGTTGAAAGAGTAGATGAGTTTTTGCACCTCTTAATTTGAACCACCGTGGTTAAAGTTATCCTCATAGGGATTATGCCTTTTTAAAAAACCGTAAACCTTTATTTCATTGCGAAACAAGTTTTTGCATCTCTTGTTAAAAAGTGGTTAACGTTATTGTTATTTGTTGTACGCGCATGTCAACAATGTACTAAATTTCTAGATTTTGAACACAAGTTTAAGGTTAAAACGTAAACGTTTTTTTTGTAATAGCAAAATCATCTAAATAAAATTGATTTGTTTTAAAGAAATTTTAACTAAATATGTGCAACTTAAACTTACCTCAGTGTACTTTATAAGACAACACAACTAGTTTTTGGACAGCAAAGTTTGGTTATCTAGTTCTCTGCGCTTGCGCTAAATAAGAATAACCGCTTAAATTTAAGCTCCTTTACATGTGTAACGAACGAAAGGTTTTTGTCAATTGCGCATGCTCACAATAACCATACCAACAACCACGCATTAAAATGAGAGGTGCAGAAGCTCTCGATAAATCTTGCCTAACCGCAAAAATGGTGCTTTAAGTTTGTCTTATAATTGGTTCTGTAACTGTTGGACAAATAAACATTATTATTATT
Source organism: Abscondita cerata (assembly GCA_030710515.1). Classification (NCBI taxonomy): domain Eukaryota; kingdom Metazoa; phylum Arthropoda; class Insecta; order Coleoptera; family Lampyridae; genus Abscondita; species Abscondita cerata. Next base: position 49,760 of record JALBCR010000885.1, on the reverse strand, counting down.
ATTATTATTTTATTACATATTTCCAGGTAATTGGCTTTCGATTTTCTGTTTTGTTCCCGACGTGTTCAGACAATACGCCGCAATAAAGTAAATTTCATAGAGTTTTACGCCTTTCTTGATACATACACCTCCAAGAATGTATCAATAATAATGGAGGTCACACCATTATTGATTTCTTATATTTATTTATATAGTAATACCTTTATTTAAAAAAAAACGTTTTCATTTAATTTTAAACTATAACTTGGTATCTTAATTATAATTATGTAATAAATTCTTGTCAAAAACTAAATATATACGTTGACAATAAGAATTGCCTTAGTTTTTATTTTCACTTTTTATATTAACTACAGAAAAAAATGAAACGTCATAAAATATACATTTTGTAAGGACTAAATATTATGAATAGAGAGTTTAATGATTTTTTTAATAACTTACAATAATTAGTAGGTTAGATTTATTTAAAAATAAGTAATAATCAGTCAACCCAAATAACCATGTTTAGTTTTTGATTTAATTTAAAAGTTATTGCTTGTAGACGTTTTTAAATCAAAATTATTTCTAATTTTATTTTGTAAACATTTCCTAAACAAAATTTTGATTCGATAATTAATCGAGCTATGGTGTTTAATTAGCGATACCTTCAAATATATTCTTTAAAGAAAAAATTAAGTAAGCAACGTAAATTACCTATTTTCTAAAACGTGCTTAGTGTAATGATTCATTCTACAGTCCTTCTATAAGATAACCCCTGCTGAGACTACCTGCTGTTAGAATTGTAAATGATACCCTTAAGCCCGCTTCACAATGTGCAAACTTTTGTTTACAGAAATTGTGGTGTCCAAGTTTTAAATTTCATGAGTGTACATGGGGATATTGGAAACCGTTGGAGATACAACGTCGGTTAAATGTAAGAAAAGTTGGTTGCCCAAAAATAATCTTTGTTTGTTTTAATTTAAACCGATGGGGTTACATAGATACAAGGTGAAACAGGAAGTGTGCATTTTAGTAAAATTGCCATATTTCCTTTATTATAAAAGCTATGGTTATCAAATTTTTAGGATATGGGTAAGAAGACAGTATGTTGTCTACGGTCAAACTCAACTTTTGTTTTTCTTATAGGCACTGTATTGAATTTCTACATTTACAAAATCCTCATTAAAATTGCCCTTTAACCATGTATAATACATTTATGTTCGGTTAAGCTAAATCATAAAAATAAAAAAATAGGGCGTTGATATTGCTATTCCATTTTAAAATAGATTTGAATAGTAATAGTGGAGAAACCAATCAAGTTTTTTCGAAAATACTATTAAACGTTTTCTATTCTTACAACAAAAATTAGAAACGACGAAACTACAGAATTTTACGCCTTGAGTCACACCATATTGGGTGGTTAGTAGTTTGGAGTAGATACAATAAATTAGTCTTAACAATATTTTGTGAAAAATGAGGGACCTAAGATCGAGGCTTGAGGCACACCATATTGGGTAGTTAGTAGTTTAGAGTAGGTACAATCAGTCTTAAAACACTGTTTTCTATTATAAAGGTGTAAGATGTAAAAAAGATTTGGCTAGACCTCTGATACCATACATCTCTAATTTATTAAGTAAAATATTGAAAGATACACAGTCAAATGCTTTAGATAGGTCGCATAAAACCAGTGATGCTTGTTCACCATTTTCAAGGGATTCAATTATAATTGATATTATTTTGCGAACCGCTTGAGTAGTGGAGCAGTTTTACGGAAACCATATTAAGCGGGATTTAACAGTTTATTAGTAATAAAGTAGTTTAAAAAAAAAAAAAAAAAAAAAAAAAAAAAAAAAAAAAAAAAAAAAAAAAAAAAAAAAAAAAAAAAAAAAGGGGAACAACCTATCATGTAAAATAATTTCGAAGATTTTAGAAAAATTGGAATGATAGTAATAGGTCTGCAGTTATTTAAATCATTTATTTTTCTCTTTTGAATAACGGTATGACAACGCTTAATTTAAATACCTCAGGGTAATTACCTTCTACAATGGATAAATTAAAGAGAGTCACCAAATAATCTACATAAATATCAATTGTATCCTTAACAATAATTGCGTTGAAGTCGAAATAATCAGTACAACGGGATTTCTTTAATTTGTTAACTGCGCGTAAAACTTCACATTTGGATATCGGATGTAAAAAAAAGATACCATTTGTATTATTTAGATGTTCAAAGATGGAAAAGGAGTTGGTACTAGATTTTAGCAAATTTTCAGTTAATTGGCCGGCCGTGTTTACAAAGAAAGTATTGAAATCTTCGGCGGTAAAAGACGACTGATTATTGTATGAGCTGATTTTATTTCTTTCAAAATTAACTAATTTCCACGCATCTTTAACTCTGTTATTAGATTTGCTTAAGAATTCCTCATTATTGTTATTTTAAAATTTATTGCTTTGCGATAATTTTTTTTAAAATTCTTGTACTCATTGTAGGTTTTGTTTACATCACAGAATATTTTAAGAGAGTGTTTCGCGTATCTTTTAATTTACCATTGAACCAATAAACGGGAGGTTTCTATTTATTGCTTTTTACAACGCAATGGAAAATGTACTGAAATTAATGACTGTAAGGTGTGTACCAGGTTGTTGAACAAAAAGTTGGAATCTTTTTTAGTAAAGGTATTGACTTCCCAATTAAAATTAAGTAAATCACGTTTAAAATTATATCTGCTAATATTAGTGTATGATCTGACCATACGGGGTAATGTACTTTTAAAGTTCTGCGTTTTAAATATTAAGTATTGCCCTTTATAGTCTGACAAGCAGAGGTCAGTTACACCAGACTGGAAAGACTGTACATCGGGAACATTCCAAATAATGTTGTCTAGACAGGAAGCAGAGTTAGGAGACACTCTGGTGTAATCGTTAATCAGAATTTTAGACCAAATGACATAAAAACGGACTTTAAGTCTTCTAAAAGACTAGATTTAATTGAAAAATTAATGTTAAAGTTACCAGTTTGGTTTTTTAAAACAATAGTCTAATACTTTTTCTAAATTTCTCTAAAATATTTTTGAGTCACCGCTCGGACTATTTTAATTTTAGGAATCAAAATACCGCAGACTTCAGCATTCAATTCAGAGCAGAATTGTCTTAAACAGAAACTTTTACAAACAACGGAGGATTGTCTGAAAATACATACACCCCACATTTTCTTTTGACTCGACAAAATTTAAAGCCAACAAAAATTTTGGTAAACTAATTTTTATCTTGTAACCAGTGTTTGGTAATGCACAGTAAATTAATATGTGAAGCTTCAAGCAAAGAGAAAGTTGATCTATTTTAATAGATAAACATTGAACATTGACATGGAAAAGGTAAAAGTCTGACTCACTTTCTTTTCTGCTACTTTTGGCTATGGTTATATTTCTATTGTCTGGCTCATCTTTTTCCCTAAAAATCGCTTTCTCCTGACAAACTATTCCTAATGGGTACATAAATAAGGTTGTTATTACAATAAGATTGATGTGATTCAGAACACATGCTTTTGGTTTTCATCTAACATTCGATTAACTAATTTTTTTTAAGTTTTTTTTTCAATCGGTTTCATGTGGAAATTATTTCTATAGAAATTCTTATTGTCATGTTCCCAGTTCGTATCTATATGCTTAAAGTTGTTTTTGTTGTCACTACTGAGATTATTGTAGACTTAAATTATTGTTGTAAATTAACTTATTTACACTTTCACTTTTAAAGTTCCGCACGAACGGTGTAGACATTACCACTAGGTTTAATCTGTTATTCAGTTCACTCAGACCGTTAATTACTCTTTTTATATCAAGTATTTTTCCATTGAGAGCATTATTAGAACCACCAAGCACTACCAGGTAGTCATGCCGCGTAAAATCCTGTGTCAGCCTCTTTACATCATTGATTACGTCTTCCAATAAACCGTTTGGTTTAAAATGTTTAATACTTCTATTGCTGAAGTATTTGGCAACGATTTCAGCATCCTTCCCATATTCCGATCTTGAGTCACCAAGTATCAAAATTTTATGACTAATATTCTTATTTGCCAAATTACCAGTAGGTTTAATAGTTACTCTTATTTCTTCAAAAATTGATTTATTATCACGTTCGTAGTTCACATTTTTTTGGTACAGCTGACACCTCACTAATATTGTTACTCTGTTTAAGATCAGAATCGTCGTATTTATTAATTTCAGCACTAGAACCACACTTCATTTATCCACTTCAGTCATCTTAACGATATTATCCAGCGAATTTAACTCAGCGGTTACTGTGGTATTTCTTTGAGTTAAGCAACTTTTACTTGTTAGTATATATTCATTGAAGTTTGCGTTGAAAACTCCTTAATTTTGATTATTATTTTTACTAGTTTTGGTATTAACTAATTTACATTTTAACTCAGACAAGTCTTTGTTTAAATTTTTATTCTCAGCTTTCAGATGGAAAATTAAAGTTGTTAGTTTACAATTTTCTTGTTGTAAGGTATTGACTTCATCAACTAGCTTATCATTGTTGACATTGACTTTTAATTGAGATAATTTGTCCTTTAAATCTATTATAATTTGAGATATTTTTTTATTTTCCGATAATAAATTATGATTTAGCTTAGATAGCTGAGAATTTTCTTCTTGCAGAGAACGCTCCATATCTATACTCATATTTAAATACTCATCCATTATGTTCCTTAATTTAATATTTAATTGCGATTTTAAGGACAATTCTATTTTTAATTCCTGAATTGTTGCATTTAAGCATTCCATTTCATCATCTTTATCACGAAGTTGATTTGTCAGTTTATCTATAGTAACCAAAGATTTATCCTTATATGTCGTTTTTAAGAAAGGCGTGTTTAAAAGCATTTTAACGTTTTATTAGACCGTCATTAAATAATGTTTGATAATAACTGTGACTGCGCGGTAAGCACATATAAAATTAATTTCAACAATTTTTAAAGAAAGAACTTTTGGTCAACCTTCATGCATAAACAGAAATTTGTTATCGTACTTACGGTTATCTATTTTATACGATACAACTCCATTCAAAAGTAGTTATTAAATTGTTGTTTTCAATCCCAATCAATTACGGTAGATGATTGTGCATCCGTTTTATATTCGTGGTTTTCCTTTTTACTTGTTCATCTTACACTTATAAACAAAAAGTACAAAACAATCACAGACGGTCAAAAATTTGTTATAAATCCGAAACCAAAATGTAACATGCGTAATGCTTTGACGAAATTCGTTTTGTACACATCAATTGAGACGATAGTTTAGCTGACTGGGCGGCATATCACATAGTCAAAGAAACATTTAAATTTCTGTTTTGATGGTGTGGACGGCTGAGGTTTCCTTTTTAAAAATTTTACTACGTTAGCGTGAATTCTATGGCATTTCTATGTATGTTGCACGATTAATATACCGTGTGTCCCAGATAATCTGTTTAACATGTGGAATTTGAAAAGTCCGATTTACATGTCCCCAAAGTGTTTTTATGATATTTCTACTATCAGAAAACTTAACAATGTCCACTAGAAAACATTTTGGTAACAATTTCTGAAATTTAACCAAACATATTAAAAATATTTGAAAAATTATTTAATAACATTTCAAAAAGTACGGCGGTTCAAATTCCAGTCCGATTTCTTTTTTTAGTTGTATTATTATTTTAAAAGAACAGCGTTTAATTTCAATCAGTAAAGGAGGCATAAGTTTTAATTTTTTTTACTGAACTGGCAATGGATTTATTAGAATATCTACATTATGAAACATTTAGTTTAATTGTTAAATAATAAAAACTGTTTGGATATTGTAAAATTTTCTGCACATGCGAATACGTTATTACGCATGCGCAGTAGGATCTCACGTAATTTTAGCGTTTGATGTTATGATATCTTAAAACTCTCTAATTGAATATTATTCTAATACATCCATTGCCAGTTCAAGTAATGTCTATTCACTGATGGAAATTAAATGCTGTTCTTGAAAATAATAATACAACTGAAAAAGAAGAAAAAGGTGGGATTTGAACCTCGCACATATTGAAATATTATTAAAATTTTTTCATATATTTTTAATATGTTTGGTTAAATTTTAGTTTAAAATTTAGTTTAGGTTAAGTGTTCTGATAGTAAAAATATCCTAAAAACACTTTGGGGACATATAAATCGGACTTTTCAAATTCCCCATGTTAAACATAATGCTTTAGATTACCGGGGACACACGGTATATGTAATTATGTAGATAATTTTCATACAATTAGCTTAATGGTTTCAGCGCCATATAGAGGTTTAGAAACACACTAACTGGCCATCCGGATTCGCATTAGCATAGAAATAGTTAATTGTGTATCAAGGCTGTAAAGTAGTTTTTCGGCTGCTGTGATTGTTGATGACGGAGGCTTCAGTCGAGGCCATCATATCAGAAAAGGCCGAAAAAACCTTTACAGCCTAGGTACACAATAACGTTTTTTAAAATTCTAAAATAGCGTACGAATGCTAAGAGAATGAAACAAATTGATATTGTTAAGAATTTGTATTCAATTTTTTTCATGTTATATTCTATTTTTGTTGATACAATAGATACAGACTATCAATAATTGTTATAAACAAAAAGTGAATGATAGTGAGAAAAATTATAATTGCACCCCACCAACACTTTGCAAGTGCCGCAAGTCTTGATCTGTTGCCGCAGAAATCGATATTTTCAGCTAATCTACAATAAACTATAATTAATAAAAACAAATAGAATTAATTAAATCCTATTCCAAATGTACTAAAATTAAAATACCACCACCTGAATTAATACTACCTAGAACTAATCTTACAAACTATAAGGACTCACTCGCAAACAAAAAGCAGATTGCCAACAAAATTCTTGGAGGTACTAGTTCATCACCTAAAAATAATAATGATCATACAGGTGAAGAACATGTACACTCCCTATGCATGGCACCTTGTATTTGATAGCAGAGGAGAAGTAAGTTTCTCAGATTGTACTAATTGTACATTCACCATTTACTTGAATTGTAAAAAATTCCGTGTATATATCAAAACCCTAATTTTGTAAATATTTGTAAATAGACATTTCAAAAGCGACCCTGGGCATTTTCCTTCGATTAAAGCTACCCGCGTGTGTATAAATTTTGTTACGTCACGTTTTACATTCCAACTACAAACGAACCCGGTAGTGAGGAATGTAAAAGGTGCACGTTTACAATGCTTTTTTCAAAACTTGTATCATGATTTTAACACTAGACCCTGCCAGTCCATTAGATTGAGGATAATTTGGAGATATGTTTAAAACCATATTGTTCAGAAATAAGTTTAAATTCATTACTTGAAAATTGTGTACCGTTGTCAGAAACGATTTCCAAGGGGATGCCATGACGTGCATAAATAGATTTACAAGGTAAAATTACATTACTAGAAGACAAGTTTTCTAATTTAGTTACTTCTATAAATTTGTTGTAGTAATCTACTATAATTAAGTAGTAAAATTTTTTAATTCAAATTTGTCAATACCTAATTTTAACCATGGTAGAGAAGGAACATCGCGAAATTTAATTGGTTCTTTGCAATTAATTGCTCTATACACGAAACACGTTTGACAATTTAAACAAATATCTTTAATTTGATTTTGAGTACCAGGCCAGTAATATACTGATTTAGATCTTCTCAAACAAGTTTGATAGCCAAAGGGTCCCTCATATATCAAATTTAGCATCATTTTTTGTATCGATATCAGAATTACAATTAATTCGTTTTTAAAAACTTGTTTTACAATATTATCGATATCGACGTTATTTTTATTTTGTGGCCAACCATCTTAAGTGCACGTTTTTAATTTGCAAAGAATAGGATCATCGATAGTTTTTTGTTTTATTAATTCTCGTTTGTCTTGTGATATTGGCAAGTAATCATAAGTTACGTTAACATGACAAATTATTTCATTATTGAATTCATCGTTATCTAAATAGTCATTATCAACACATGGTGGCAAGTACGATCTGCTTAAAAAATCCCAGGAACGTACTTAAAATTATGTCGTACCCTTGAACTCAAAGCATCATTCGTTGAATACAAATGGGAACTTGATTCAGAGGTTTTTTGAATAACGTTTCTAAATCTTTGTGATCAGTTTCGAATTTAACTTTTCTACCTAGAATATACATTTACAACTAAAAACAATATTAAACATCTCCTTTTCTACTTGAGCGTATCGTTTTTGACACTCAGATAATGCTTTAGAAGTGTAAATAACAGGACGATCATCCTGCATTAGGTATGCACCTACACCTTCTGAACTACAATCTACAGAAATCACTGTATCTTTATTAATATCAAAGATTTGTAACACTGGGGCTTTTGTAATTAATTCTTTTATTTTTTCGAAAACATTTTGGTGAGTTTGCTGCCATTTAAAAATGACGTCTTTTCTTAACAAGGTGCTGTAATTGATGCAAAATTATTTTTGAATTTTAATAAATAATTAGCTTATCCTAATAATCTTTCTAAATCTTTTTTATTTTTAATGATTGAATTTTGGCAATAGTTTTATTTTTCTGGATCTGCATGAACACAATTCTGGTCAATTACAACACCTAAAAATTTGATTTGTTGTTTACAAATTTTTGATTTCTTTTATTAAATCTTATATTATTGAAGTCTTTGGTTATGCTCGAATAGTGTTTTTCCATAAACAACTAAATCGTCAACATAAAAAGAAACGCCGTCAACATTTTAAAAATTATCTTCCATTCGTTCTTGATTTGCTTACGTAGAAACGGATAACCCGTACGGAAGTCTTTTATAATTACCAAAGAGAGTAGAAAAAGTACATATTTTGGAACTGTTATCGTCAAGCTTATCAGTCCAGAATCCACTATTACAATCTAACGTTGTAAAGTAACGAGCGTTACAAAGCTTTTCGATCGTTTACAATGTATAATTGTTTATTCTCTTTCAATATAAATTGATTTAAATAACGCGGATCAAGGCAGATTGTCAATAAATCATTTTCCTTCTTAACTATAACTACAGAGTTTACCAAATTGACGGTTCGGTAACTTTTTCAATGATATTTTGTTTTAGCATTTTATCTAATTCATCTTTTAATGGTTTTTTCATTACTAAAGGAATCCGTCTTGGTGGGTCTACCTTAGGTACAGCTCACAATGTAAATTCATATGGTACTCCTTGTCAAAACAACTAATACTATTAAAAATTGCATCGTAGTTTGATACGACGTCATTGACATTAATAATATTAACATTTAAGAGGGAGATTATGGCAACACCCGCCTGATATTTCAACAAATGTCGCGTCAATCGCTTATAACACCTTTTTTAATGATTTTTTTTACTTGTAGCATATAGATGTCTATTCTATAATAAAATAAAATAATAATAAAAACACTGCTAAAAATTTGAAATGAAAAGGTTCCAATTAATGCTTGCGTTTTGTCGTCTTATGCTTAGGTATCATATGTCAATCCGTATCAATACTCATTGTGCAATTATTTTTATCGTCTTGTGCTAGGCATTATATATGAATACGTGTCGATTCTAAATGTGCATTTTATTTGAACAGTGCGTATGTTTTTGAGTTTTGTATACCTATTGTATAAACAAAATACTTTACTATTTGTGTAAGTTACTGTAAATATAATTTATAATCACAAGATATCTACTTGGTACAGGTAAGAAAATTTTACTTTTTAACTGTAACCGCTTTATTATTATTATTTACCATAATTAGTAGTGATGTTTGACTTTATGTTTATACAATACAATAACCGTTGCTTATTTTAAATTAAGATAGCAAAATTATTGTAACAGTGATCATTAAAACTGCTAAGATTCAATTATTGCTGCCTCAAAATAAAATAAAATTATGTTCTTTATATTTTTTGGAGCACATAAAACCTTTGTAAAATAAATTTATTTTCTATCAATACAAACTTGACAACACAAGACATAATTAGGAATTAAAAACGTAGTTATTACGTTATGTTGTGGAAGTTTTATAATTTTAATTTTAAGCATTTGTTTGCTTTAAGCGCATCAATATTGGATAATGGGGAAGCAAAAACGAAGTAAGAACAAGTCAATATATCCTATGACCAACAAATTATCAAAACAGCCCATTAAAGGATGGAAAACAAGTAGATAAAATGAGGTGCTAAAATGTACAAATTAAGCATCCGAAATTAGTACCACCGTTCCATCTGATGTTGTTCCATTCCCACCTGAAATAAGTTTAGAATATGATTTTGTTATTCCAGAAAACTCACAAGCAGGACCCGAATCAAATCCTTCGTCAAACACCTGCCGGTTTTCTCAATATTTGACAACATTTTAAAAGGGTATGTGTTTTATATGCATGGTGTCTCATCCGGAACCGCCATTAGCCGTATACGGAAAAGTATACGTGAAAAAATGGAAAATTTGGAGAATGACTAAAACCAATAGGGCAAATTCAACTAAAATATTTTATTTTTCTGGCACTTCTTGTTGTACCGGAAGTCGACATCAACTTCGTTATTTTAAATGGAACACAGCATTTCCTGTATCTAGGAGTTATAGATTTTGAGATATCAATTTTTTTTAGCAAAATTTTGACAGGTCAAATGGAAAACTTTGTATTTTTTTACTCTGTTGTGTGAAGGTTGAAATTCTCTTTTAAAAATAAAGGAAGTGTTGGAAAACAGAAATAAGAATAAAAACAAAAGTGAATTAAGAAAAATCAATGTAATTAGTTGTCCTTTTGTCATAAATCTCAAATAATCTCCCTTTACTTTAAGTGAACTTATGTTTGAACGGAATCAGCTCACTGAGCAAGTGAGATTTTTACCTCTCCCTTACCGACCTTGAGGGAACTCAAAAGTATCTTCACTACTGAGACATTGGTATCACTTGTTGGTGGGGGTAATATTTTGCAAGAAAATTGTGTTCATTTTATGTCAATTTTTGTGTTATTCGCGTTTGCTGGCAAATAAAAATTAAATTTGCCTGAATTGCCATTATAGAATCTAAAAAATTTACAAAATTTAGAAAACCAATAAACACGTAGAAGGTAAAGTAGGTTCTACTTTGTGATTCTGGTAGTTGTTTGAATATAAGGCTTGATGTAATATTGTGGTTTTGACCTAATATTTAAAGTACGGTCTTCTTCAGGGGCTCAAAACCTGGTGAAGTAATGTAAATAAATATTGTAAATAATTGAATTCTGTAAAATTTTTGTCAAAAACGTTTTTTATACGTCAAACCGTTTTCGAGATAGAGGGCAGAGAGCGCGCGGTTAAAGTCTGTATACTATTGGCTCGGAGTAATAAATCATAATTGCTTGAAATAATTCTTTATTTTCTTGTGAAAGTGGTACTTCTACGGTTAAGTAAAACCAATAAATTCTAACCAAAATACGATCATTGTGCCGCTCTTGCAGCATATCGACCCATCTAAGGTCTGAGAACAATAGATTAATCTGTGTAAACACGTTGCCATCAGCCCAGGCACTGACGAAACGAGAATCATAGCCGTATGTGGGTATTATACCAAGATACAAAAATAATGGTATATAATACGTAAAAGTTCTGTAATGTGATCTACTATACAAATAAAATAAATAACATATAAATAATATATGACATAAATATAAAATAAAATAGTAATGCAGATATCGTCAGTACATTTATTACAATTACAATTAATTTGCGGGGACCGATTTTAGGCATCAAAAAGTAAATTTGGCTCAATTATAAAATTATGTGGTTGTCATGGAAACTTATCAAAATGAATAGATAAAAGTAACAGGCATAAAAATGTTCATTTAAATAACAAGACATTAGTAGGTAAAATAGGTATATTTAAAAATAACTGACAATACTCACTCATGGTTACAATAAATGGTGTTTAGAGGGTAGAACACTGTTTCAGGCACATTACGCTTGGTCATTTAGCTTTCTTCCTCGTCTGAAATTTCCATTTCGGAATCAGAATCGCTGTCTTGTGTGTTTACTGATATAATAATTGGCTCCAATGTTATCTCTACTAAATTATCCAGTTGCCAACATTTTCCAGAAGTTTTTTCACGTCGTCGAGTTTAAAAGTGGTATTGTTACGAGCGACGTCACCTTTACTTGAGCCCAAACCAACTCTATAGGATTCAGCTCACAATGGTAAGGTGGTAAACTTCAATGCCCCGATTCTTTGCCATTTCGTCAATAACATGACGTATATACTTATTCTTATGAACTTTAACAATATCCAATAATTCTCTTTTCACCATGTCATCCTCAAAAGTTATATTCTTAACAGATAACCAATCTATAATTTCTGCTTTCCTCCAAGCGCTGGTAGGTAAATTTTCGTATCTTCGTGAGTGGTAGCTGGCGTTGTCCATAACTATTATAGATCCTTGGGGTATCAAATCTAGCATCTGCTCAAAATATTCTTCAAACACATTAGCATTCATGTCTTCGTGGTAGTCGCCAGTTTTCTTTGATTCGAATTCTAACAAACCACCATCTACAAAGCCATCTTCATTGCCAATATGAGTAATAATTAACCGTGTTCCTTTCCCAGAAGGCGGTCGAAATCCTGTCGATAGCCCTTCTATAAATCCTTGTCGAGCACTCGTAACGGTATTATCATGCCATGTTTTTTACGGTATGTCCTGCATTGATCCAGGTTTCATCCAAATAGAATATACGCCTGCCTTCACGCCTATATTTTCTTATTTCCCGAAGATAATTTCTCCTCCATGTAATAATCTCTTGTTTTTCAATTAAAACGGATCTTTTATTTATTTTCTCCCAAGTAAACTTCAACTTGCGAAGAAGTTTCCACAGTGTTCTACGACTCATTTGGGGTAGATTTTCATCCTCATTTACTGCTAGTAAAATCTTATCGATTGTAGGAATCTCTTTCCGTAAGTAGAACGAGTGAACCTTTCTACGGACAGAATTCCTCATTGCATCATCTAATTCCATCGGGCGCCGACCAGGAGATGAAAGTGGGTGAAGCACTTGTCCCAAATTTTTTCTTTCCCTCACTAGTTTATAAATGGTGGATTTTGATATTCCCGTCATTGCAGAACATAATCCTACAATATCATCGACACTTTTGCAGGGTGTTGACATCGAACAGCGTCATGCACATTTAAAATTATAATTTTTTCATTAGCAGATAACGCACCACTTTTAACACGTTTTGCTGGTGAAAAGTTTTCCATTTCAAAATTATTTGCACTAACACACAAACAAACAAACAAGCCGATTCATTGCTAATAACAAACTAAACATATTTTTCATTTAGAAAGTATACGAAGCCCTTCGGTCAAACAACTAATTATCTGTAATCTTTCGCAGAAATTACAACCCGTCTGCCGTAATGACTGCGCTAACGACCCCATTTTACCTGATGATAGATAATCCAACACACATTTTGACGCTAAAAAATAATTGTTTTAAAATTACTTTATTTAGCTATATCGATTCTTAATTGTAATAATAAGAAACAAACCACATAATAGTAAATAATTTTTTTAAATATTACACAGTTTAATAAGATACAATAGATTCATAACTTTTGTAAAACTCAGTATACGTACCTATATAAAATTAAAATTTAAAATAGACAAATTGAGAAACGACACATTTGTCATTTATCGATTTTAGAGTTTAATTTTATATTCAAATACTGTGTTTTACAAAAGTTTTGTATCTATTTATATCTTATTAAACGGTGGAATATTGCTGAATTAAATTATTTACTATGAAAAATAGATTCTACAAAGTAAGGATTGAAACAATAAAAGATTTCTAATTTTAATTTTCTTCTTCTTCATCATCGTCGTTGTTGTCCCGCTCCTGTAGAATTTTAAGTTCATCTTCATTATTGTCTTCAACAACATTTGTCTCTAAGTTTTCAATGAATTCTGATATGGTACAGCATTGAAACAAGCTTGCCCATGACAATACTCATAAGCTAAAGAACACTGCTACCCCGCTTGCCTGCATCCACACCTTGAGCCACAACTACTCTTGAAGTTACAGAATATTGTGGTAAGTAATTCATCTGGAGCAAACGTTTGATAATAAAGTATAGAAAATACAAAAATAAAAGTATTAACATTAAGTAGTTTTTACACTTGGCATTTTTGTTTTGAAGTCTCTGTTCAAATATTTGAGGCAATAATATATTCTTACCTAACAAATAATTTTAATAAATAGGGTCTGGGAAATTTTTTACCCAGGGATGCATAAACAAAACAGCTTCAAAAAGCGATAGTAAATCCCTTCTAACATTACAATTTAACACTTTTAAAAAATTGTCTACAATATATACTCAGGAAAATTTTGAGTGGGTGATTGTAGATTCCCAAAAATTAAAACATGATAAATAATGGCACTTCTCTTCTAAAGTTTTTTTGACATTTTCTTAATTTATTTTAAGCTATGTTCATATGATTTTGGATTTATATATTTATACAGGGTAGCCCATTGGTGCCAGGAAGGTGGGTGTCTCGGGAAATATTGGGGTTAGAAAAAAAATTCGCAATGAAAGTTGTGCAAATTAATGAGATGCACATTTTAAAATTATTTTTGTTTATACAGGGTGTGCCATAAAAATGTGACATATCAAAGTTGTATTTTTTGAATAGAACTACCCATTTTTATTACAAATTTGGTTCTTGAGAAATTCTAATATAACTTTATGTATTATACATAGTATCTAAAATCGAGGGTTTTTGAATTATTGACCTTTTCCGGAAAAATTGAGGTTTCGAAAAAATTAAATAACTCAATTATCCTGGATTTTTTCCATTGCGATTTCGTAGCTTTAATATGCATTACATGTGCTAACTAGAGCTAGTTGTTCTACCTTTCTAATCTTGCTAAGTTTTGAGTAATCAATTATTTCAATTGAATTCCCTTAATTCATGGATAACTTGATTTTTTCAAATGGGACTACCTAATTTTTTACGTGTCGTTGAACGTGAAATTTAATAAGCTTTGTAATGATAAGGTTGTAGGTATCTAACTCTTAAGGATTTTTGCGGATTTTTAAGTAAAGTTAGATACCTACAATCTCATCATTAGAAAGCTCATGAAATCTACGTTTAACGGCACATAAAAAATTTCGTACGCCATTTGAAATAATCAAGTTATCCATGAATGTAGGGAGTTCAATTTAAATAACTGATTACTTAAAACCCAGCGAGGTTGGAAAGGTGAACAACTAGCTGTGGTTAGCACATGTAATGTATAAAGCTGCGAAATCAGCAGTTGATAAATACCAGGATAACTGAATTATTTAATTTTTTTCGAAACGTCAATATTTCCGAAAAATAAAATAATCTGAAAACCCTCTATTTCAGACACTGTATATAATGCATAAAGTCACATTAAAATTTCCCAAGAAACCCAAATTTGTAATAAAAATGGGTGGTTCTATTTAAAAAACATAACTTTGGTATGCCGCACTTTTATGAAACACCCTGCATAAACGAAAATTAATTTAATAATATGCAGCTCATTGATTTGCACTTTCACTGCCAAAAGTTTTTTCTAACTTCAATATTTTCCGAGATATCGACCTTCTTCGCACTAATGGGGCACCTGTATATATTTTTCGACAAACAGAGAATGACTTTTTGTCGTAAAATAAATAATTTTCCGCTCTTTTCAACTCAATCCGCGGACACACTGTTTATATCGTAAATCGCAAACTTGAGTTATGTCACGTGAAAGTACATAAACAAAACAACATTTCTTTTTTTTTCGCTACGACCATTTAGACAAACTGGGGAGCATTTTGAACAAATAGTCAAAACTCAAGTGAAGGTTAAATATTGGCAAAACTTCTTAATTTTTTTAGTTGAAATTTAGCGTGCTGTTTGTAGTTCATAATGGCTACTTTCCTGAAAATTTCAGTTTAATACATCAATATTTGACGAAGTTACATGGCATTGAATTTTTCCGTGTTCTTTTGTATATACATACATAGCAGGAGGGGAAATGAACAAAGGGGTGTGTACTTTAAACCAAAATGTTTCTTAAATATCGATAATAAAAGGATGTAAATGTGGCTTCTTAACTCCAAGGGAAAATGGGTCAAAATAATCTTTAAAGCCAAAAGTACTCTAAAAAACAGTTAAAACCCCTTTTTGCAAAAGAAAGAATGTTGCTCCAAACGTTGGATGGGGAAAACTTGAGGGTGTTGTTATTAGCACCAAAACAAACATTTTGTTTCGGGTCGTTAAGCTCTAACCGATATTTTCGCAAATCGTCTTTTTTCACTTACTTGACTTCACTATTAGGTTTGATAGGTTTTTTTAAATTTTTTCATTCATTTTCGACCCAAAATGGCCAATTTTCGCTGTACTCTAGTATGTATAGGGACTCTATATAGGTGATGTGGACTCGTGTTGACTCTATACACAATGATTGCACTACGACATCTATTACAAAATCATTGAACTATTTATGTACTAAGGGTTTGTATCTCAGCTGTAGTGTATTTATCAAAAGATAATACATTTTAAATATTGAACTAAATGCTCTGTATGTTTTTAATTAAATTTTATTTAGGTTACGATTGCAAAATTAAAGAAAGCAGGGTAATACAAATATGTTTAATGTGATTGTAGTTTTTCAAAAAATCAATGGTTTTATAAGGAGCATTTACTTGAATATATGTATAATGCGTCCACAAAAAATTTCACGTCATAACTTCTATAGAGCAACACCAAACTACGGTGTTGCCATATTTAATAACCTATAACAACCTATAAATCGCCCTCTTAATACGTTTCTGTGAATTAAATTTAATTCAATGCTAGTTTTAAGACCTAAAATTGTTACACAATCATAATTTACAATAACGAATTCAATATTGACTGGGTTGTTGTTCGACAGATAACATTTAATTGTACAATGCCTTTTACTGATATATTTTTATTATCAAGCGTGCTAAGTTTAAATTTTCTGTCAACAATTATGTTTTAGGATGATACCCTAAACTTTTATACAAATTATATGATAAGCAATTAACTTGAGCTTCGCTTTCTAATTTGACGTTAGTTGTTTTGTTATTTATATTTAAAGTTTCAAACCATTCATTAAAATATTATTTGAATTAATACTACCTACGAAAATTTGAAAATATGTTGCTATATTGTGTTCAAACTATGCTAGAAAAAAGATACATTAATTTTGAATTTAACATAGAAAACGCCTATGTCACCTTATTCGTGCGACACACAATATCATATTTTTGTTTTGCAGGAGATGAACTAATGATGATTGAAACCAAAAACAGGAGAAAGTGCAGATCAAAACAAATGAAAGTTTTTCGTTTGAACCGAATATTAGAGATAAACGCTACACTGAAATTAAAGCTATTGGAACAGATGTCGTTGTATAACCCATCTGTCATCTGTTAACAGTATTGAACGCTTTAAAACTCTTCAGATATTGGCAAAAGTACTGTTCTTACAAAAGATACTTCAGCGACCACAATAACATCGATTTCTTTGTCTAAAAACAGACTTACAAGACTCACCACTGCTACAGTACTTAAATATTTAAGAGACACATCGAAATATAACCACAATGATGGTAATATAGATGCACTCGACTTAATCTTTACGGAATATGCAAAGACAGTGAGAACGTTCTCACTCGCAGAACTCACAGAAGAATGAGAGGGACCCATCATCATTAACTACATATGTACATAATTTTGACCATATTGATTAATAAATTTTATTTCTGCTAGCTAAATTTATATTATCATTTATTACCTTCGAGCTATTGATAAGAGTTTTTTTGGAGTAATAGCCTAGCAGTAGTTGGGGTCATTTTTGTGAATATTTTCTTTAATAAAGTTTAATAACCTGTCAAATTGCATCATCCTGAAATAAATGTAGAATCTCTTCTCATCTACTCATAACTGAGAATATAATATGTGATATTCACCATATTTTCTACGACAGAAATTAAATTTATAAACCCTATTCGTTTATTTCTGGAATGTGATTTTCAGTTTTTTAACAATAGACAAAAATACACATTCTCAGACAGCAGACAACATTCACTGAATAAAAAATATAGTTACTGCAACAATAGCATACCGAGACTTATTTCTATACAACATACATTTAATTTTCAAGAGTTTTTGTCGTAGTTTCGGTGGCAAAATAATTAGAACAAATTATTTAAACTATGTGGAATGAAAGGGTTTAGAAGATGCAGGAGATATTCGTATAAGGTGATTAATTTGAAAAGATTACAAAAAATATAGAAATTCTAAAACTCAAAGGTATTATAGGTACAAAAAGCAAGTAGTAGAAATGGAAAGGGTATGGAAAATCTGGAAATTGTTTCTGTTTCCAAAGTCCTACAAAGGGAGGCTTTAGACCTGTAAACCTTTTTCGTATCATATCAAAATGTGGTACATACTGTTTACGCCACTACCACAGCTTTAGTATCAAGTTCGTATTTATAGAGCAAATACCGTCACTTAATTATACGTAAATGATTGCACAGAATTTTGTTGTAAATTATTGACTGCAAAAATTATGCGTGACCATATAACCTAAAATGTGATGAGGCCCTTTTTCTTTGGTGCTTATACATTCCGCCCGGCTCAACAACCTCACTCTTTACCTTTTTGAATGAATCGTTGCTAGATTTGGGGCACTTTTTCTAACACTATAGAAATACCGCTCTGTAGATCCTGCTCCGCTCTTACTTTGTACGTCGTGTTGGTAAAGTCGTTAATTTTGCTTCACTAGCACGCCGTCCATGTTGACGTATCACCATTTCCGTTCATTAATTTGGCCGCTTAATTATTAATTAATTAATCGGCGCTCAACATAAAATGCATCCATCAACAAATCTCGTTAACCGCCTATACGGTGAACCGCATTGCTTACATTTTGCACTTCGGAACGGCTTGAACAATTAGAATTCCGCAAAGTTTTATTTTCTTTTTTTTTTGGTTTTATTTTGAATACAGAATTTAAATTTTTTTAGACTAACTGACATATCAAGTAGGGGACCTATAAAGAGTTCAACATCAAAATTTGTTTTGCAATCGGTGAAAAGTACAACAAATTATTTATCTAAAAATATTTTTTTTTTTCACAGAAAATTTTTCTTGGAAAAAAATATATATAATAATTAATGGAAAAACGTTTCGCAATATATATCCATTGCTTTTTCAATTTCCCTTAAATCTAAATCCTAAAATTAAAAGACACAATTTAGTTTTATAGGTAAGCGAGGGGTAAATAGTTTCCTACGCACCTGTTACAGGATAATCATCATGGTAAAATTATATTTAAAATCGAAAAATAATAATTAGAAATTGAGGTGGAACGGCATCACCTCTTAATTAATGCACTCATTTTTGAGAAAAAGTTCAATATTAGATATTCTCGACACAACGTGGAAAATGTCTTCAATTGAAATGAACTTAGTAACTATATTAGATAAAAAAAATTTATTTGAGGAATTCTTCTTAGACCTAACAAAACTTTTAATAAAAGTAGTGACAAATTTAAGATTTAAAATTATTATTTAAAATGGGAAAAAACAAGGTGGAAATAGGCTTGATTATATTAGAAATCATGTATTAAAAATATTTTGTAGTAAAATTTTATTTTTTTTTTTTTAAATAATTAAAATGTGATAAATTGAGTTAAGATTGTCAACGTCAGTTTTATAATTTACAGAATTTTGTTGATTTTTTTTAATGCGCATCATTTCTAAAAGTGTTCTTTTATAATAATGATTTTCTTTTTCTAGAATAATTGGATTTTGAAATCGAAACTATGTAAATTATTAACAGAGTGGTTAGCTAAGGCAGTATTAGCTTTGGCGGGAAATTTCATTTTAGCGTTAATTGAATTTTTATGTTGATTAATTCTTTTATAAAGATATTGTTTTGTTTGGCCAATGTAAAATTTATCACAGTTTAAACAATTAATTTGGTAAACAAGATCAGTTTGTTCTAAAATGTTGGTTTTATTTTTTAAATTACTAAAAAATTTCTTTTGATTGTATTAAAATTTTTATTTGATGTCAAAATATCAAATTTTTGAGTTCTATTTCAATTTTTTAGAAATAATTGGTAAGTAAGGAATTGAAATGTAATGTTTTTGACAAATTTGTGTAGATTCAAGATTGTTAAATTCTAGCCCTAGGCAATTTGGTTGTAAAGAAATAAGGTTTGATTCTATTTTACTATTATTAGTAATTTTGTGAAATCTTTTATTAATATGTTTTTAATAAATGTAATTGGGTAATTATTATTAGTTAATATTAATTCTATTAATTTTGGATTTTCTTTATGGAATTTATTTTCTGAAAGTAAAATAGCTCGGTCAACAAGTGAATTAATAACACTAATTTTATAATTGATAGAAGTATAAGAATTGTAATTTAAACAACGATCTGTTTTTACATTTTTCCTATACCAGTTTGTTTCTAAATTGTTTGTTATATTTATATGTAAGGTTAAGTCTAGAAAGTTAATTGATCTTTGTTCATTTTCCAATTCTATTGTAAACTTAAGTCTTGGATGGCAGTTATTAAATTTGTAATGTATGTTATCAATTTGTGATTCATGAGCAATAATAATAATGTCATCTACATATCGTTGGTAAAGTGTAATATTATGTAATTGACGTATAATATCATGTTCAATTTTCTGTAAAACTAGATCTGCTATCGTGCTGGATAATGGGTGCCTCATTGCTACACCAAAAGTTTGTGAGTAAACCTGATTGTTGTAAATGAAATAACTAGAGTTAAGTATGAAAGTGATAATTTCAATAAAATCTTGTTTAGGTATTTTGTAAAATTTTTAATTTTTTCCAGTAATAATCTATTGCTTCAATAGCAAGTTCAATTGGAATATTTGTATATAAGGATACAACATCTAAAGAAAATATTTTATGGTGTTTAGGAATATCTAGATTTTTTATGATTTTTAAAGGTCCAGGAATCTTTAAGGTTGTATTTATTTTTAGAAGTAATATTTTTAAGAATGTTAGACATATACTTAGATAGTTTATAAGTTGGGCTATTATAAGAAGCAACGATAGGTCTTAAAGGGATATTATTTTTGTGTAACTTGGGTAGTCCATAATTTTTGGAATACTACCATTGGTAGTGGTTAATTTAGTATACAAATTTTTGTCAATTGCATTTATATTAAGTAGTTTTTTAATTAATTTATTATTTTTAATTGAATATTTAAAGTAGGATCCTTTGGGATTTTTATATATGTATCATCTTGATCTAAAAGTTGTAACATTTTTACTGTTATATTCAACTCTTTCCATAATAACAGTTTTTGAGTTTTATCAGCTTCTAGAATCAGTAAATTTTTATTTTGTTTTAAAAATTGTCAGTTGATTTAATTTTGGTAAGGAAAATCTTATTTTATAATGTTTGTTAGGTGGTAATATTTTATTTTTATTAATATTTTTATAATTTGTAATAATGTTATTAATTTTATTTCTAATAGTATTTTGTTGATTTTCATTAAGATATATAAGTTGGTTTTCTATATTTGTGATAAAACTATTTATAGGTATGTTTTTATTATGATCAAATATATTAAATTTAGGGACCTAGTTTTAAAATTTCAATGACATCATTAGGATATACTTTTGACTCAAGTTTTCAATAAAATTGGAAGAATTAGGTGGAACATTTACATTATTAAATGAATTTCTTTTCTTTAAAATTTCATTAATCTTTTTATTATGAATATTTTTAATTTTATGTTTGAGTGTATTGATTTTAGTAATATTATTTTAAAAATTTATTAAGAAAAGGTAATTTATTTTCAATTTGTTTTCTATTGTAATCAAGTTTTTGTTTCATAAAATTAATATTTTCAAAAGAATCTTTAATGATTAAATTAATTATAGCTAGGTTAAATTTGTCAGTAATATTATTAAATTTGTTTATATTATGTTTATTATTAATGATAATAAATTTACTAAGTTTGTTTTTGAGAAATTTGGAGTTAATATTATATTTTTGCAAGTGCGTAAGAAATTTACTACAAATTATTTTAATACATGATTTCTAATATAATCCAAGCCTTTTTTCCACCTTGTTTTTTTTCCCATTTTAAATAATAATTTGAATCTTAAATTTGTCACCACTTTTATTAAAAGTTTTGTTAGGTCTAATAAGAAATTCCTTAAATAAAATTTTTATCTAATATAGTTACTAAGTTCATTTCAATTGAAGACATTTTCCACGTTGTGTCGAGAATATCTAATATTGAACTTTTCTCAAAAATGAGTGCATTAATTAAGAGGTGATGCCGTTCCACCTCAATTTCTAATTATTATTTTTCGATTTTAAATATAATTTTACCATGATGATTATCCTGTAACAGGTGCGTAGGAAACTATTTACCCCTCGCTTACCTATAAAACTAAATTGTCTCCTTTAATTTTAGGATTTAGATTTAAGGGAAATTGAAAAGCAATGGATATATATTGCGAAACGTTTTTCCATTAATTATTATATATATTTTTTTCCAAGAAAAAATTTTCTGTGAAAAAAAATAATATTTTAGATAAATAATTTGTTGTACTTTTCACCGATTGCAAAATCATTAAGTTCATACAACATAAAATTTAAAATTTAAAATCAAAATTTGTGATTTAGGAACTCTTACAGTTTTTGACAATGGTCATTGTGTACATGACATGCAGATGTACACTCATGAAATTTAAAACTTGGACACCACAATTTCTGTAAACAAAAGTTTGCACATTGTGAAGCGGGCTTAAGGGTATCATTTACAATTCTAACAGCAGGTAGTCTCAGCAGGGGTTATCTTATAGAAGGACTGTAGAATGAATCATTACACTAAGCACGTTTTAGAAAATAGGTAATTTACGTTGCTTACTTAATTTTTTCTTTAAAGAATATATTTGAAGGTATCGCTAATTAAACACCATAGCTCGATTAATTATCGAATCAAAATTTTGTTTAGGAAATGTTTACAAAATAAAATTAGAAATAATTTTGATTTAAAAACGTCTACAAGCAATAACTTTTAAATTAAATCAAAAACTAAACATGGTTATTTGGGTTGACTGATTATTACTTATTTTAAATAAATCTAACCTACTAATTATTGTAAGTTATTAAAAAAATCATTAAACTCTCTATTCATAATATTTAGTCCTTACAAAATGTATATTTTATGACGTTTCATTTTTTTCTGTAGTTAATATAAAAAGTGAAAATAAAAACTAAGGCAATTCTTATTGTCAACGTATATATTTAGTTTTTGACAAGAATTTATTACATAATTATAATTAAGATACCAAGTTATAGTTTAAAATTAAATGAAAACGTTTTTTTTTAAATAAAGGTATTACTATATAAATAAATATAAGAAATCAATAATGGGTGTGACCTCCATTATTATTGATACATTCTTGGAGGCGTCTGCTCATTGACGCTATCAAGGTATCAATATAATTAATATTAATCGTTTCCCATGCGGTATCAATGGCTGCAATTAGTGCATTACGGTTTACTGGTATAAAATTTGGCCCTTGTTGTCTTCGGATAACAGCAAGTATTCGAGCCCAAACATTTTCGATAATGTTAAAATCTGGGCTTTTGCTGGCCAGGGTAACAGCTCCAAGTTATTTGCTTGTATCCAGTTGCGCACAACCTGCGAAGTATAGGGTCATCATATCCCGATAGTTAATTATCGAATGTTCCAAGAAAATATGTGTAAATAGTAAATGGAATCTACTAACGTAACGTTAAGTCGTTAATTATAGTTACATAACTCTCCTTTCATAAGATATAGTTCATATTAATATGCTTATTGTAAAGCTTCGTACACACCTGAACAACAAACCGAGGAACAAACAGAACAACGAACCGAACGGCAATCGGAACATTAATTTGGACGGTGCTACGTACGAATTTTAGAACAGATTCGCAAGTCCTGATTGTTCCACGAACGGTTTGCGGCGTTCCCGCAACTTGTCGGTTTTTTCTCCGACATCAAAGAAAATGCGCGCGAATGCGTTTGCAGGTTTGGACGAATCTAAACAAAACGGCGAACAAACTTATGCGGGAGAATTAAATTATTTATTTTTGTCCTCCCTTTTGTGGGTTTGTTGTGTTTTTAGGTAATATTATGGAGTTGACAGAAGAAAAATGTTTTAAATTAATCAGTGTTTAAGAATGCAAGAAAAAAATGATGTCCCTATTAGCATCATTTGGGCGGGAAATTTCCAAATAAAAAAAAGCGAAGTAAATTATAATTTTTACTCTTCTTTGTGCGTAAAAATTTGGTTGGCACTATCTTCTTGTTTTCCGCAATTTTCTCTTCTCAATAATAAATATATATGAACTGAAAACTACTGAAAATAATTATGGAACAGCACAAACGTTCCGTTTGTTGTTCGGATTGTGGAAATCATAAAAGATCGTTTGTCGTTCTGTTTGACTTTCGGTTCGTTGTTATGTTTGTTGCTCGGTTTGTTGTTCAGGTGTGTACGAAGCTTTACAACTTAAGCAACAATTTTTGGCGAATAAAGATTAGTTTGTGATGTAATATTAGAAACACAAATTTATATCATATCAAATTTATGACAACTTAAAAACCAAGAACGTGTATGTTATTGCTAAGAAATTATTAAGGAAAAAGCGCAATTGCAGTGTAAATATTTATAATTAGATATTTTCGAAAGTTTATAAGTCCTCTATTGTAATCTTAATACTTAAAAGAAAATCCTGTCCATTAGCATTATAAGGAAATGGCTTTTACTTTATGAATAAGTTTCAATAACAATAGAATATCCTTGCTTGTTTAATTTACTTCCTTTGAGTCATATTGCTCTAAGGGTTGTTACATTGGTCATTAGAAGTATGTAATAAATAAACAATTACCTACTGTTTGAGAAGGGGTAGTGTGAACCAATAAATAAAGTAAGAAATGTAAATTCCATTTTAGTTTAAAATTTCAAGTGTTGTGAAAATGCCACCTCATCTCGGTGCTGATTTGAAAGCGCGGATTGTTTCGGAATTAGCGGCGGGCCGTAGCGTGCGTGAAATTTCACGTATGTTAGATATACCAAAAGCACCGTAGGGCATTACCGAGTAAAATGGAATCTTGAACACACTTTGGAAAGAGCCATCGGAAGTGGTAGACCTAAAGTATCTACACGTGCTCAAGATCTCGAGTTGTTTCATTACGTAACAGAACAACCATTTGCTACATACTCCAGGGCTATAGCAGATACATTTTCCCGGATGCCGTATAACTGCACAAAAAGATTAAAGGAGATGGGAATAAAGAAGTATAATGCTGCTGCGAAAGAAGTTCTCAGTGACGAAAATATGAGACGTCGTCTGGAATTTGCAAGGCGATATGTGAACGAACCTTTGAATTTTGGAATCGAGTGATTTTTAGCGACGAAAAACGTTCAATAGCCGCAACGATGGACCACTAAAAGTTTTTAGAATGGAAGGAACTCGTTACGAAAATAATCACATATGTCCTAAAAACGAAGTGGTTATTTTTCTGTGAATGTGTGGGTTGGGTTAGCGCGCGGGGTCCAGGAGTTTGTTGGGCTATCGATGGACGTCTTGATTCTGCTGCGTATTTAGATATTTTGGAAACTATTATGAAACCTTCAGTCGAAGTGTTTTATCCAGACGAAGATTATATTTTCCAACAAGTAAGTATTCTTATTTCACTATACTTTCTCCAAAAATAGTTCGGGATCTGTTGAATTAACATTTTCATAATGTATTTTTGTTGTTAAAGGACAACGCCCCTATTCATACTTCGCGGGTTGTGCGCAATTGGATACGAGAAATAACTTGGAGCTGTTACCCTGGCCAGCAAAAGCCCAGATTTTAACATTATCGAAAATGTTTGGGCTCGAATACTTGCTGTTATCCGAAGACAACAAGGGCCAAATTTTATACCAGTAAACCGTAATGCACTAATTGCAGCCATTGATACCGCATGGGAAACGATTAATATTAATTATATTGATACCTTGATAGCGTCAATGAGCAGACGCCTCCAAGAATGTATCAATAATAATGGAGGTCACACCCATTATTGATTTCTTATATTTATTTATATAGTAATACCTTTATTTAAAAAAAAGTTTTCATTTAATTTTAAACTATAACTTGGTATCTTAATTATAATTATGTAATAAATTCTTGTCAAAAACTAAATATATACGTTGACAATAAGAATTGCCTTAGTTTTTATTTTCACTTTTTATATTAACTACAGAAAAAATGAAACGTCATAAAATATACATTTTGTAAGGACTAAATATTATGAATAGAGAGTTTAATGATTTTTTTTAATAACTTACAATAATTAGTAGGTTAGATTTATTTAAAAATAAGTAATAATCAGTCAACCCAAATAACCATGTTTAGTTTTTGATTTAATTTAAAAGTTATTGCTTGTAGACGTTTTTAAATCAAAATTATTTCTAATTTTATTTTGTAAACATTTCCTAAACAAAATTTTGATTCGATAATTAATCGAGCTATGGTGTTTAATTAGCGATACCTTCAAATATATTCTTTAAAGAAAAAATTAAGTAAGCAACGTAAATTACCTATTTTCTAAAACGTGCTTAGTGTAATGATTCATTCTACAGTCCTTCTATAAGATAACCCCTGCTGAGACTACCTGCTGTTAGAATTGTAAATGATACCCTTAAGCCCGCTTCACAATGTGCAAACTTTTGTTTACAGAAATTGTGGTGTCCAAGTTTTAAATTTCATGAGTGTACCTATAAAAAACAACCCCACCCCCAAAAAAAAAAAACAAAAAAAAAAAAAAAAAACCCAAAAAACAACACCCTCCAAAACACAACCCCCACCTTCTCTCTCTCTCAAAAAACAAACCGCACAACATAAACCAACCCCCCACCCCTCCCTCAAACCAAAACCGCAACAAATAAAACCCCCCCCCAAAAAAAAAAAAAACCCCCCACCCCCAAAAAAAAAAAAAAAACAACAACACCAAACACCAAAACCACAAAAAAACAAAAAAAAAAAAAAAACACAAACACAACACAAAAACAACACCACACACACACCAAAAAAAACCCCCCAACCCTCGAACGAGAAGCAGGTGAATTCGACGTGTTACAAGCTAAACTATGATGATGAGGGAAATATATAAAAGTTGAATACAGAACTTTTCTACAACTTACACCTGTAATTAAAATTTGGAATAACCCGAGAGTATAATGGTGTATGTAGTGCCAGCGGTCCGTATAATGTTCATTACAATGATCGTAAAAAAACAATGTGTTACTTACCGTCTATGAGTGGAGGATGCTAATGGGGCTCCATCATCATCTAATGAACGACTTTTCCTCAACTCGGTTGGTGAGGAGTATACGCAAGAGTTTGTAGATGTCAACGACGGACCTATCGAATGTATAAGAAAACCTCGGACATATCTCGTGATGTAAAAATTATCTATACTACAGAATATCATCCCGATATAGATGGTTGGAGTGTGGGTAGTGATAATGGTTTTGTAAATACAAACACTTTAACGCGTGATTATAAAAATTGTGTTTTAAACAAATGGGATGTCGATTGCACGTTTGGGCTGAAGAATATAATTAATTATCGTCTGGAGCTAATGCAATCGCACAAGTTGGATATGTTCTACAATCATGTAATCACACGTGTAGTTATTGACGAGAAGAAGAATAAGAAGAAGTCAATCTGACTATGATGGTGATGGTTGGAGTGTTTATGACATGTATGAAAAACTGTTAAACTTTGAATGTAATATTAATTCTCATAATGTATTATGTTTAATGGAGGTCTTGTATCATCGACCTGGTTTATTATGTCTGTTGCAAAAATATGCGTTAGCATTGCTGATGCCTTTCATGTATTTTTTTTTTAATATATATTTATTATATGATAATTTTTTACCAGAACCTTAAACATGAAAATATTATATTCTAAGTGGTATGTATAAATATATTTGCAAGATGAATTTGTTGAGCAAAAGTAATCATGCTAGCATCAAAAAGTGCAAACAGGAAATGGTGTTATAAACAGCTAATTAACAGACTTCCTGTAGAATTACATCTGCCAGGGTATCAATATTGCGGACCTAATACAAAGCTACAAAAACGATTGGCCAGAGGTGATGCTGGTAATAACGCTCACATTTGCACTGAAAAGCACACGATATCTGCTACAATAACAACCCTAACGATTTAGCTGCAAAGCATCGTGCTGATCAATTTCTCAAGCAAAAGTTTGGAAGCGGTTCAAGTCAAAGACGCAAGCTTGGGTGAAAGAACAGCTGCTCAAGCGGTTAGTGCAGCTATGCGTGCAAGCAATCATTAGCATGGGTTTGAATAAATCAAAAACTAGAACTATGTAGCAAAAAATAAAAAACAAAAAATAAAGAAACGAAGAGCAAGAACATCATTCAACAAAGTTCGGAGGATGATTAAGAATAATACGAAAGCTAATTATGTGAATCGTGGCGGCGGCGGCGGTAACCCTATCTCGATGATTAAAAAAGCCTACGACCAGGCAAAGCTAGCTGTTTGGCATTTTGGTGGGAAACGCAACATAGTAGTGCCACGCATCATCTCAATACCCAAAAGTGGAGGGTTATTGCCATTTTAATACCACTATTTGCCGGACTTTCCGCAACTGGAGCGCTGCTGGTGGTGCCGTGGGAATAGCTAGAGCTGTTAACGATGCTAAAAACGCAAAGCAGCGTGCTGAATAAGCTACTCGTCATAATCGCACGATGGAAGCTATAGCCCTGGGAAGAAGGTAGCGGTATATACTTGAAGCCATATGGAAAACGACGTTCTGCATTATATCTAAAACCATATGCAAAGTCTGGTTCTGCACTATATCTGAAGCCCTATCGCCCTTCAAAAACTAACAAAGTTACCCGAAAGAGCGTTAACTGATATCGATTTGCGAAAGTTTGCTAGAAATGCTTTATACTTTAGAGATGTATTTATGCGCGATAATTTGCCGAAAGATAGGCCCGCTGTGAACGAATCTGCAATTGTAAACTTGAATAGCGTTTGAGGACCAGGAACGTATTGGGTGTGTTATAAGAAACAAGGATCATGTGTATGATATTATGATAGTTTCGGCAATGTAAAGCCACCATCTGAATTAATCAAGTACTTTCGGGGATGCGAGGTCTACTACAACTACAAAAGAGACCAAAAGTTTGATAGCGTAATTTGTCGTCATTATGTCTTTTCTACATTCATAAAGTGTATGACATAACATATCTCAAATTTTGTATAAATAAATTAAATATCCATACACTTGTATTATTAATCAGTTACAATGTCGATAACATTCAGTTATATATTCAGATAACATTCAGGGGGGTATTGGTAATACGGCGTCGCAAGATTTTTATCCGCCGATTGAATTAGATAAAAAATACAATCATGTGATTGGTCTGGTCGGATTTTTTGGTTGTAATTCTATTCGAAATGTTCACAATGGTAACGATAAATTATACTATAAAGACGACGCAACATCTAAAAAACTTATTAAAGTCGTTCATATCCCACACGGATCGTATGAAATTGATGAGCTTAACAATTATTTAACAAAACAATTGGTTGCCGATTATCGCACATAAAACAAAATAAGCAACGATGAGGGGGGAGATGGATGACGCCTCTATATTTAAACTGAAGGCAAACAATAATACTATACTCTGCAATAATGCGAACTGCAGAGCGTTTATGCGATTGACTTTACATAACCAGGAAATATTGGTTGTATGCTTGGTTTTTAATCCAAAACACTCTCTCAAGATATTAGTCATAAATCTAGCTTGGATATCCAAATAATAAAACACACCAACATACACGTCGAATGTTGGAGTTAAACATTCGCGTATTGATAATATTAGCATCAGGCTGGTCAATCAAAAAGGTGAACCAATCGATTTTGGCGGCGACGAATCTTTCACGGTGAGATTGGAATTGAAGAAAGAATTATGGGTTTAAAATTTAGTAAAAACACTTTTTCCGTTGTAAACTGTGGCGGTCAGATCTGTGGCGGCAATAAAAAAACGCCAATTTCTATAAAAACAAATCAATCGTTGGAAGATTCATTAATAAACAAGCCAACAACAACATCATCACTGACATCTCGCACATTATCGAGTAAGAAGAAAAATAAAAGTGATAACAGTCGATTGACTACGCGGGAGAAACTTTTCTTAAAATCAATCGGTGTTAAAGTAAAACAGTAGATGAATAAAAAGGAAAAGATGAGCGAACAATTAAATATTTTTAGGGGATGCTCATTTCCATGATTCAATTGTTAGATCTGATATTCACACATACTTGCCTTATGGGTCTAATAGTTATGCCCCTTCAGATGAAATCAGAATTGTAATTCAAAGCCAGGATTTGATTACGGCCGCACACGATAGTTTTCTGTACATCGAAATTCAATGGAAAGTACCGCACTTAACACTCAGTGATAGAGCAAAGCTGAAACTATTCGAGAAGATTAATAGAAACCCAGTAATCACCATACCGTTTCGCCAATGGGAATTATATGAATATCCGGCCTTAAAGCAAGATAAAACGGATATATGGCCGATAAAATCGTCTTTGCAATTAGAGAAACCTCGATGGGTTATTGTGGCTCTTCAGAAAAATTAAAAGAGACGTTCAAAAAATGGTAAAACGAGCATTTTTGATAACGCCAATATTACAGATATTAGACTACAGCTTAATTCCGAGCGATATCCGTATGAAGCGATAAATTTGGATTTTGGAACAAATAAGTATGCATTAGGATATAGGAATTACGTTAACTTTCAACGCAACTATTATGATCGAAATGAATGCAATATTAGGGAGGATGCGCAGGTTCGAATGTTACAACAGCAATCAGCATTCCACGTTTAACAAACAGCAATTTAAAATTGTCCGATTTTTTAAATCGATTGTGCCAATCAGAATGAGAACTTGAAGAATTTTACTGTGTATGTTAAACTGGAATTAGAATCCACCGCAAACTTTGAAAACAATATGAGCGCATATTGTCTAATAATCCACAACTCTTATTCAATACAACCCGATAATAGGCCAGGTCCAAAGGATGTAATATGCTCGATGTGCAAGAGAAAATAGAAAGAAGACAAAAATATTTATATACACACACAATGTAATTTTTAATGACTGAATAAAATACATGTTATTTTTCTTTAGTATGATTTAGATAAGCAAGTCGATAAGGTCAAATTGTGAAAAAAATGAAAATTGTGACGCAATAGTATAGATTACCTGTGCATAATAACAATTAATGATGTTACGCAATAGCGGTGACAAACCAAGTAAACATGGCATGTTACTACCGAATTCTGTAAGGGTTATCATTGCAGGACCGTCAATTCAGGAAAATATTTAGTTCAGTCTTTTAACGGAGGCAAACGGACTGAAATTTAAAAACGTTTACATCTACTCCAAATCGCTAAATCAAGATAAATACATACTGTTGTATGAGATTTTAGCATCGATGCCTGAAATAAGCTATTATACTTTCAGTGATAACAAAATATTATGGCTCCTAACGATGCAAAACCCGACTCCTGTATTTATTTTTTATAATATTGTGCTAGAGGAACAGAATAATATTAGAGCATACTTTGGCATGGGTCGTCATAACTCGATCAATTGTCTTTATTTGGGGCAAACGTATTTTCGGATACCCAAACAACTGATTCGTGATAATGCAAATGTTGTTATCCTTTTCCAGCATGATGAGTTGAACCTGAAACATGTGTTTGATGAACATGTTAGTCCTACAATCAGCATCAAAGTTTTTAAGGAAATGTTGCAAATGTTGGTCTACGCCGCATGGTTTTCTGATAATTAACAAAGACGCTATCGATATAAACAACAGAAGTTATCAGTTTAGTTCGTTATTATATGCTTGCGTGTAAAAATTGGTTAGATATATAGTAAGCAATTATGTACTGTGATGGATAAAAAGAAAGTACGATTTTCTACAATTGTAGCTGTCAAACACGCTCAAATGTCATTAGAGCATCGACGCTCGTAAAGGGGTGTTGGCATATTTAAGCAATCGATCGAGAAAGATTTGAAAAAGAATATAACAGTGTGACATCATACTAGCCCCGATTCTCGATATAAAACATTGCGAAAACATATGAATCAGAACTTTGTAGTTAAGGGAATTTAGATGAAACTTAATATACATTGAAATTACGTGTTGAATTTGTTTAGTCCGCAAAGTTGACAAACACGCGTCACACGGTGTGTGTTAGAACAATGGATTCCAAAGAAATAAATTTAAAAAATAAGATACAGCAAGTCCGAGAATCAATTAGGAAAAAATACAACGCTCTTAAACGTCAACGTTTGGATGTCGGAAAAGCATTTGAGGATACGTATAAGCCAATAATAACACCACTGAACAATATAGAGTCGTCAATTAACTCGAAAAATGTTGGCGGAAAGAACAAAAGCTTGAAGGTTGCAAAGAATGAAGATGAAGATGAATCAACCAACAATGAAATCAATGCAGCTGTGGGTGCGTTGGATTTCTTGCTCGAATGTGGAATTACCATCGGGTCGTTATGAATTGAAAAATCGTATTCAAATTTACTAGAGCGACAGTATCATCCATTACCGCAAAAATATATGGAAATTCTGATGAGTGATACGCGGGATGATAAAGTGAACTTTATGTATGGAGTTCATTACGATGTCGATAACAATAAATGGGTTATTGGTGATTCTGTTGTTGATATACACGATAAGGATCTTATTATTAATGGTCGTTTGTATAAGGGTACCCTTGGATTGTATGAATTGATATTTATGAAAAAAACAGATAGAAAACTGATTCGTAAAACAGATGAGCTTAAGTATGTAAGCATTCTTTAAGATACAAATGTTTATAGAAGAGCATATGACCCCGAGGCCCGATTAGAGCAAACGGAGGTATAAAATATACTGATACAATTAAACCGTTACTGCACAATCAGCGCAGACAAAAAAAAACAAACCCGTCGCGAACGAAATGATAATGATATCAGTGATGGCGATGGTTCTTCTTCTATGGATTCCTTATCATATCATTTTACCATCTAGCAGCGTAGAGGGTCAGGGTTTGTTGAAGAAATTCGGAAATAAACCTGTAGAGTACAGATACTGGAACAATGTTCACGAACTGATGAATAAATTACAAGTTTTGTGGAGTGAGAAGGCTGCCGGAAACAATGGTGTTCGAAACGAAATAATTGCACATTTTAGAAGAATTATACGAAGACGGTTACATCGAAAACATGCTTTATACTATATAACTGCGATTGCGATGCATTTTATAGCTAATGTTTGATCGGTATTTGAAACAATAATGTCGTCTATAGATAGATTCCGGACGCCTGCATAACAACGCAACCAATTGTGTCGACACTTGGTCGAACCGCTAATAGTAAAATTAATGGTATTCAAAATCGGTGAGTGAAGAAATCTCTACTCTTGTTACCTACGTATATCAAAACGAAAATGACGACGCCATCAAAGACATGTTTAGTGAAAATCCACTTCTGATAAAATCCAATCTATCGAATCGCTTTACATCTTTAGCAAACGACATGTTTCACATATACAACCGCATAGGGGGAGCTCGTGACATCACCAACCAACTCACCCATTTTGCGGGCAATGGAGAAACTCAGCAATTGTATTGCAGAACTCGATGCAGCAGCCACCGTGCCAAGCAAATTTTGGTATATTTTATGAAACACCTTAAACAAAAAGTTGTTACAATCAACTCCCATCCTAGAGACGTTTATAAAGATATCCGGGAGATACAAACTAAACATAAAGCATCGCTTTAACATGTCTGTCGATAAATTTGGACGTCCGTTATCGTCGTTGACGTCCTCGTCGTCATCATCATCATCATCATCGACGCGGCCCTCCTGGGTAGGTTTTAAAATAACAGCCGACAACAACTACGACATGGAAAATAGAATTAATTAACATCGTAGACCCTCTCGATTTACATAACGCGATCAATTTAAAATCTTATTTGAAGAGACAAATATTTTTAACGAAATGCGTTTGAGGAACGTAGGTGACCCGCAAACCGGAACCGACGCTGTAAATAAAACATATGTAGACGCCGCAACCCATGAACTCCAAAACGCTATTGACACGTATACAAATACTATAAACGACGAATAAAAATAATGGTTGATAAAATAAACGATATTCAACAAGCAATTGTTGAAGATATCAATGAAATTATTCAAAAAGTAATTCCCCAATAATGTAAAAACGATGGTGCGCGATGCCACAGGAGACATGTTTGGGCAATCGATACAAGACAATCCGTATGTAAATATCCCAAAATTTAAACGAGTTAAAATCCGATGTTGATACATTAAATGGTCGCTTAGATTCTGATATTAAATTTACAGATGTTTCTATACGCGATTTAAGAGCGGATTTGTCCAAAATGAGTAATCAGTTGCACAATTTAAGCGAGAACGCAAGCAGCACGTCGATAAAAAAATAACATGTCAAAGCAGCAGGTTGTAAATGAGCTGCATAAACCCGCTAGAAGAAATTTTAGACATTGGAAAGTAATTATTAAATCATACGCTGAAACCTGCAGATAGATCTTGCGGACTTTCAATCTTACGCTAGAATTAACAAGGGACTCAGATACATTCTGGTCGTTATCGATTGTTTTTTGGAATTTTTATGGTTGCGTGGCGTAAAAAGTAATAAAGGAGAAGAAATTACTAAAGCATTGCCGAATATTTTCAACAGCTCCGGACGCGTACCGAAGAATCTACAATCTGACGTGAGTAAAGAGTTTTACAATCGTGCGTTTTCTAAGCCATGAAGAATAAAAAAAATTAATCATTATTCAACATATAGTATAATGAAGGCCTCAATAGCAGAACGTGTGATTCGAACTATAAAATCGGCTTTATAAATTATTTAGTTTACACGGTACTTACAAATGATATGATCTAATCGATGACGTAGCCGAAAATTATAATAATGCGAAACATAGAACAATTGGAATAAAACCAAGTTCTCTAAC
Organism: Abscondita cerata; assembly: GCA_030710515.1. Classification (NCBI taxonomy): domain Eukaryota; kingdom Metazoa; phylum Arthropoda; class Insecta; order Coleoptera; family Lampyridae; genus Abscondita; species Abscondita cerata. The sequence goes on along the minus strand of JALBCR010000885.1, from coordinate 14,577 downwards.
GCCGAGAACGGATTTGCGTCACGTATACGTAGAAATGAAAACATTTTTAGACAAACCACGATTTAAAGTAGGCGAGTTGTTCGAATCTTTAAACATAAAAGCATATTTTTCAAGGGTTTTATGCCCAACTGGTCTGCCGAACTATTCAAATCGTCAAAGTACAAATCACAAATCCCGTCAACACAAGATATGCGCGGCGATGCATTTCGAGGATGTTTCTATTAAGAAGAGATTGGTAAAGCTAAATATTCTAACGTTTATTTCATTGAAAAAGTATTAAAACGACGTTGGAAATATGGTTTCGTGAAATTTTTCTACAGAATATTGGTACTCCTCCTCTTCTGACACTACGAATATTCAACTGGGTTTTCTCGGAAACAGATGAAATTATCGTATTTAAACAGGAGTGCCAATATTGTGTTAAATGATGTTACGTGATATTCTCTAACCAAAAATCAATAAAAGTTTTCTCAAAAAAAGTTTACCAGTCGATTTCATCATTATAAGGAATCACTCACGTAGCGCCCCTACAACAAATTGTAGAATAGTACATAAAATAATGTTCTTGGTTTAAAGTTATGCCTCTCTGCCGATTTTTTGATAAAGAATTGATAATTTTACAGTAAAATTATTAACAAAAATGAAAAGAAAAATTTAATTTAACGCTCTGTATCTTTTTCAACAGCATTATTTTATTAAGGAATATTGGGTCCTATGGTCATATTTTTAGCCTAAATAACTCATATAGCCTATGTCCCAATAGTTATAAATCACCCTGTATATTAGGCTATCTGTATCAGTATATAATAACCTGCATAGTAAAAATTATATAAATAGATTTGGATATCTAGTACAACCATACCCACATAAATTAGTTTATTACTACACACTTCATTTTATTCATTTCAATAGCTACTGTTTTATTATCAAATATTGTGCGGCTATAGAAATTTGGTTAATTAATATAATACTTTGCTCCATAGCAACCTTCCCATCGACGTACGAGTTTTACATTTTTGTGTTTTGTTTACGTTTTCCATGCTCTTTCCAAATACCGCATTATTTAAGAGCTTATATAATTTTTTTTTCAAACTCATTGCGAGAGCTCATCCTCAGACGTTTATTTACATCAATATAGGGCTTAAGCCATAATAATTGCTTAAACATTAAAACGCGATGAATTTTTATTAATTTCATACCCAGTTTTAAACATTGTTGTAGGTTACGATAGTGAATGACATAATGTGATTTCATTATGTCAAGTGGCTAATAATTTTTTTGTTTCGATTGTGAGGGCATTTACTTTCGGGACAAAGCGGTAGGTAATTGTGTGCATCGTGAATGCTGGCTGGATAATCTAACTCAACTTCTAAAATATATCATACACCAGACTCGGAATGGATATTTGATAAATTAAAATTTGCAATTTTATCGTTATTCAACCATTTGAAGCCTCCGGTAGGCAAACTTTGACTCATCCCCACCCCATAAATGTTGTTTATATCAAAATAAATTAAGTCTCGTCTGGAGTCGCGGGATTATAATTGTTTAAGTATTTATTGTTGGCTTTACTATGGTCTACAAAACATTGCGACAACCTCCTCTTATACCACGCTCGATAAAAGAATTAACATATCTATATCTGACAATAATTTACTTCGATTTTTAATGTATTTAAGCATAGCGTCCCCAGGTGTAAGAGGCTATAGTAACATAATTAGCAGGATCACTTGAGTAAACGGAATGCAATCCTGTCGGAAATTTTCGAAAACGTCAGCAGGTAATAGAACATCTGTCTTTAGATATAAATCACTGTATTCACCCCAAATTTTTATATTAAAAATGATTTCCAAATTATTTCTGCATGTTTATAATTAGCATCTGAAACATTGGTGTTTGTCAACTTATTATAAAACGCCTCTTTACATGGTAATGTAACCATGTCTGTTAATTTTTCTAAACTGTTTAGCAAGTCGTAGGAGAGGGCACGTTAGAGTTAATAATTAAAAATGTTCTTTTATCTAAATTTGAAACGGAAGGTCTGGTTAACCCCCTGGCTCGGGTGGCGAATGCTGGCTGCGTCGAGACCTGGTAGTATTGTCTCACTGAAACAGGTAAGTGTGTATTAGTTTTTTGCGGTGGCGGTCATTCACGCCCGCTTTTAGAATAATTGAATAGCACGAATGTCACGGCTCTCGCTTGTTTTAGCATACACCCCGGCTTTTATTATTGCGGCTTACGACTTGGTAACCGACGGAAGTCCGTTTCAAGCTGCCCGGATGCCTGGTGGTTGTATTCATACGATGTTGTTTGGCGAGCAAGCCGAGTACTGATGGGAAGCGTGATGCTCGGCGCTGACGACGGCTTAGCGGCGGTGGTACTTCACTTAGGGCCACGGCTATCAGCAAAAGCTCGTTACGAAGTGTTATTAAACGGATTAGCTACCCTCTAGGGGTCGATAATACCACAGCGGCTTGTCTTGAACGGAACGGTGTCGGAGGAACGCAACTGCTACCGAGGGTTTTTAGCCACAGTGCTTCGGATGTGGGGTAAGTAGTTGTCGGTTATGCGGGTTATTAACGGTGGTTCTTTTAGGAGCTTGCCTTTGCACGCACCGAATCCAATCAGCGGATGCAAGAGGACTTAGAGTTAGTAACTGCCTAAGCACGCACGAATCCAATCAGCGGTATGCAGAGGATTTAGAGTTAGTATCTGCCTAGCACGCACCGAATCCAATCAGCGGATGCATAGGACTTAGAGTTAGTTGCGGATATCTTTAGGCGGTTTAGATACCCGAATTCCGCTAATGCGGACGGATAATCGGATTAGAAGTCGGGTTAGGAAGTCTAATTCAAGAGTCGGAATCGGAAGTAAAAGTAAAAGTCGGACTCAAGAGGTAGAAGTGTCTTTTGCGGCATTGCGCTCGCGGTTATATAGGCGGTTTTATCGCAATCGGAAGAGTGGGCAACGGTTGCATAAGGGGAAATTATAATGTCGACGTCTGTTATGGACTGATATAAATTGTATGCCGTGAGATAGTACTCGGCGGCAAAATTGAATTATATTGTCGTAGGTTTCTTACATATTTCTCACCTCGAAGAGGATGCTAGCCGTCTTGGGGAGCGGAAGGACGCCGAGGATGCTGGCATCGGTCCTCAACAAGTGCAGAAAATCCTGGGGCCCCACAGGTAATCTCAACGTTCGCATTTTCTTCAGGGTTTTTTCTTCGTGCTTGTCCTAATAATTTTCTCAGTCTGCTAGAGCGGGCCTGGGGAGACTCGGAGGAACGGGGAGTGTTTTTGATTTCAAGGACGGGCGGCGACGGTGTCACTAGTGGGGCGGTCGGGGAAGTGATGGCTGATGGAGGCTCAGCTGGTGTGGTGGACGGCGGTGGGCTGGCTAACGGTGATCCAAACAGCTCGACCAAGCGGTTTCCTCGGCGAGTGTGTGAAGTCTTCGGTGAGTCGGGTTGGTTTGCGGCGGGTTCGGAACGTAATGATTCTTTTTTAGCCAGGCCTTCGTCTGTGTGTTCGGTTGAAACCGTTAATTTCTCCAGCTCTTTTGCCAGAAAGACCGGAGGCATGTGAGCCCACGCGGTGTTGCGATAAACTTCGGGTCTCCATGGCCGAATGCGTCGTTTAGAAGGGCCTCGGGGGCGGGAATAGGGGTACGCACGTATACTACGCTTCTTTCTCACTGGAGGCATGGTGAGTGAATACTCGTGAAGACCTTTTTAACGGGGCCTTATCTATTTTAGGAGCGGGGAGTCGGAGGCGGTCTTGAGGTCTTGCACGTGGATGCGCTCAAGGCATTTCCGTGTCCGGGGATCCTCAAGTGACACGATGGTCGGGGAAATTACCTCCTTGATACAGTACGGACCAGAGAATCTTGCGGCCAGTTTTCGAGAAAATCCCTTGCTGGACTCGGAGAGATAAATGGTTATGTTTGTAAACTAACTCACCGATCTGGGGTTTATAGGGTCTTCGTCGCAGGTTATAATAATGTTTCTGCGTTTCGAAGGCTCGGGCAAGGTGATGACGAGCCAGCTCCTTGAGGTCGTCGAGCTTGCGTAACTGTCGGGCATGGGCAGCGGGGTTTGCTTCGTCTCGAGCGCCAGGCTTGTTTATTTTTGTATGGAGAGCCCCCCGGCATAGGCAACTCTCTACCAAAATTTAACATGGCTGGACTAAAATCAGTGGAACGGTGGTAAGCGGAATTAATGGCGAACATAATTTCAGGTAGGCAATCATCCCATTTATTTTGGTTCATGGTCCCTATTACTTTGTTGGTTCTTTCCACAGGATTATTCTGGGGTGAGTAGGGCGGTGTGCGGCGATGTTCTATCCCAAACTCGACTAGGATGTTTTGGAATAACCGGTTAACATATACGGTGCCATTATCGGAAACCAGGGTTTTTGGAGCGCCATACCGGAAGAGGATTCTCTCTTTGAATGCATTTATGACGGTCTGTGCGGTGGCTCGCCGAAGAGGAAGCATCTCAATCCACTTCGTGAAACGGTCCTGAAATACTAATACGTAAGTATTACCTGTTTTAGATCGCGGATAAGGCCAATCAAATCGGTGCTAACCACTTCCCATGCTTCGGTTGTTTTAGAGTAAAACATCTCGCCCATTCGGGGTACGGTTTCGGACTTGGTGATGCAACAAGTGTGACAACTGCGAACGTATCTAGCCACGTCACGAAAGATAGCAGGCCAATAATAATTTTGGTAGACCCGGGCGGTGGTCTTTGCTACTCCTAATTGTCCTGCTTCTGGCGGATCGTGACACTCCCTAATTATTTGGGTTCGCTGATATTTCCGGACGCACAGCTTCCAGGCGGTATGAAAGCCTTCAGTCGTAGCTGCGGATGCGTCGGGAATCCACGGAACAGTTGACCATCTTCAAGTTTGTATTCTGGATGTTCATCCGATTTTCACTAACCTTCTTCTTCCAGCTCTAACCAGGAACAGAACTTATCGGGGGTTTGAAGACTTGCGATCACGGCGGGTTTTTCTTCGGGCACTTCTTCGAACATCCTTGACAAGGCATCCGCTACTTGATTTTGAGATCCACTACGGTATTGGACGTCAAAATCATACTGCTGCAATTTTAGAGACCAACGGGTTAGTCGGGGTGACGGTTTCACCATTTTTTGGAGCCATTTTAAGCTTCGGTGGTCACTAATGACTGTAAAACGGTATCCCTCAAGATAGGGTTTGAGCTTGCTGATGGCCCAGACCATAGAAAGGCATTCCTGTTCTATGGTGGAGTAGTTTTTCTCGGCAGCGGTGAGGGCTCGGCTAATGTATGCGATCACACGCTCTTCACCTTGCTGAACTTGGGTGAGCACGGCCCCAAGTCCGGTAGTACAGGCATCGGTCTGTAGGGTAAACGGTTCCCGAAAATCCGGGCATGCCAAAACTGGAGTGGAGGTCAGGGCTTCCTTAATAAGAACAAACGCGTTCTCTTGCTCGGGACCCCACTGAAAGGTCTGATTTTTCTTCAGAAGGCAGGTGAGTGGTTGTATCTTCTGGGAAAAATTTTGTATAAACTTTCGGTACCAGGAAGCCATCCCTAAGAAGTGACGAACCTGTCTAACGGTTTTCGAAGCCGTCATCTCGACAACGCCTGCTATTTTATCGGGATCGGGTTGTATTCCGGATTGGGTTACTACATGACCTAAATATTTGACTTCGGGTTGGCAAAAGCTGCATTTCTCGACTTGCAGTTGCAATCCACTCTTCCTGAGTCGGTGAAAGACTTCTCGAAGATTTGCTAGGTGCTGTTCGAAGAAACGGCCGATGATGATGATATCATCCAGGTAGGCAAACGCTTTCGCGTCGAGTTCGGGGCCTATCACGGCATCTAGCAAACGTTGAAAGTAGCCGGTGCGGGGCAGACCGGGCATCACGGTGAACTGGAACAATCCCCTGCCGGGTACGGTGAATGCGGTAAGAGGACGACTCTCCTCTTCGAGCGGAACCTGCCAATAACCTTGTTTAAGATCAATTTTACTGACATAGCAGGCTTCCTTCAGCTTATCCAAGATTCCCTGGATGAAAGGTAATGGATATGCATCTTTGATCGTGGCACTATTAACTTTTCGGTAATCCACACAGAAACGATAATCGCCGGACGGTTTCTTTACCAGGACGATCGGTGAACTCCACGGACTTTGTGACGGCTCGATAATTCGCTCTTGCAACATCTTATCGACTTCCTCATTTATAATGGCCTGCATAGCGGGGTTTCGGTAATAATAACGTTGCTTTATCGGTGCCGTCCCCGGCTTCAAACGAATTTGATGCTTCACCAGTGAGGTCTTCCCTAACATAGCGTCAAACGGTTTCAACTCTTGTTCTAGAAACTCTTGAAGTCGGTTATGTTGATTCTCGGACATCGTCTGGATACCACTACAACCAGGCAAGGGGTGAGTTTCTAAAGCAATCCTGCGGTTATTTAGTTGAATATTGTGATTTTGCAGGTCCACTACGGCTTGAATAAAATCAAGCCCCAGCACTAGATCACTAGTTAGATCGTTAAGGCAGAACATATACGAGGATAAGGTTTTACTTTACGGCATAAATATGGCCCGGTGGCCTCTACTTGATTGCCATTGGCCAACAGAACTGTTTCTTTTTCCAGCTGTTGCGGGGTCTCGGGTTGGTGTCCCATCCAGTGGACGATCCCCTGTCCAATATACGAGCGGGCCGCCCCTGTGTCGATCAGGGCGTGAAAATTTCTATCGTTAATGGACACGGTGACAAACAGGCGGGCGTCAATTAGAGAAATCTTGACGGGTTGTTTCTCTTCGGTGTCAGGTTTGCGGGTGATTTCCACATCACGTGAAGCGGGTTGCCTCCGGGTGGTGTTTCTGACCACTTCGAGCCATCTGTTCCAGTCGCTTCGGTTTTCGCTGACGGGGTAGATCGAACAGGCGGAGCCGGGGTTATATGGAGGTGGCCTTACTGTCTCCATCGGCGAGGGCCGTTTTCCGGTTTTGCACAAGTACAGTCCCGAGACATGACATTCTGGCGACCACAGCGAGAACAGAAGATTTTTGATGTCCCTCGGCAGTTATTCCTCCAGTGCCCGGTTTTGCCACACCTCCAACACACGTCGTTTTCGGGTGGTGGACTTCGGGTGTGCACGGTTTCCGGGGCTTCTCTTCCTGACAGTATGGTTTTTGGCGGCTCGTCTTTTGTCGACGATGTTACTATCAAAATTGGTAGTCGAGCCGGTTTCTCTTTCGGCATTTCGCTGTCCTTCGGAAGTGCTTCAAATTGGGCAGCTAGCTCTAATAGTTCAGGTAAGCTAGAAAAATCCCTTCGGCCATTTTATAATCGGGACGCAGGTTCTCGTATATACGTTCCAGTTGAACGTCGGCGGACATTTCTCCGTGTCTTCTCATCAGCGTTGACAACTCGGTGCTGAACTGCGAAGCGGATTCTCTTTTTCCTTGGAGACGATTGCGGATAGTTTCTTCTAATTGATATTTGTAACGGTGTGTTAGATATTGTCGGCGGAAATCAACCAAGAAGTCACTCCAGGTACTCTAATTGTTCTTGTTGTTTCGATACCACGCTAATGAGTTGTCTTTCAGCAACTCCGGGAGTACAAACAACAATTCGTTCGGCGGGATTTCATAGCAAGCTTGAAGCTCCTCTATTCGTTCAATGAACGAGATCGGATCGGTGCGTCCATCAAAACGTAAACCCCATTTACGTACACGGTCGCATAACTGTGCTCTGGCGGGTATAATCGGAGTTGTCGGCGACACAACAACCTTTGGCGGTTCGGTTTTCAGAGCGGTTGCGGCTGGAGTCAATAATAGAAGAAGGAGTGATTATTTGTCTTTCCCCAGTACGTAAGAAATTTACGATCCGAGTTCGCAGGGTTTCAACGGTGCCTTCGGGGTCTAGGCGGAAAACTATCATTTGGGCGATGAGGTTTTCTTTCTTCATTTTATACACCCAAGCGAACATGGTTCCCGGATCCTCGGTTTCGTTGTCGGAAGCGCTCATTTTCCTTGAGCGAAATAAACAAAATTCTGTAACAAATAAAAATAAAAATGTTCCTAAAAAACTTAATTAATTAGTCTCGGTCGGCTCTGAAAAATAAAAATTATATTCGGGTTCGGGCAATTTTTCTCTGGGCTTTTGAAGCTATTACGGTAATTTCGGTACTTTCGGTCCGTTGCTCGGGCGCCATGTAAACGTGCACCTTTTGTATTGAGCACCACCGGGTTCGTTCGTGGTGAGAATACAAAATGTGACGTCACGAATTTTTATATGCACGCGGGTAGCTTCAATCGCAGGAAAAATGCCCAGGGTCGCTTTTGAAAGGTCTATTTACACAATATTTACAAGATTAGGATTTTATATATACACACGGAATTTGATTATAATACAATTTGGTTCGAAACGGCGGCAGTGGAGACACAGCCACTCACTAAAATGGTATTGACGGTGCAGTACGGTCGGCGTTGTAATCCTCACGTGTTTACGCAACGGAAGGTCTGGTTAACCCCCTGGCTCGGGTGGCGGGTGCTGGCTGCGTCGAGACCTGGTGGTATTGTCTCACTGAAACAGGTAAGTGTGTATTAGTTTTTTGGTGGCGGTCGTTCACGCCCGCTTTTGGAGGTTATTGAATAGCACGGATGTCTACGGCTCTCGCTTGTTTTAGCATACACCCCGGCTTTTATTATTGCGGCTTACGGCTTGGCAACCGACGGAAGTCCGTCTCAAGGTGCCCCGGATGCCTGGTGGTTGTATTCATACGATGTTGTTTGGCGAGCAAGCCGAGTACTGATGCGAAGCGTGATGCTCGGCGCTGACGACGGCTTAGCGGCGGTGGTACTTCACCTAGGGCCACGGCTATCAGCAAGCCGGCTACGAAGTGCTATTGAACGGATTAGCTACCCTCTAGGGGTCGATAATACACAGCGGCTTGTCTTGAACGGAACGGTGTCGGAGGAACGCAACTGCTACCGAGGGTTTTCAGCCACAGTGCTTCGGATGTGGGGTAAGTAGTTGTCGGTTATGCGGGTTATTAACGGTGGTTCTTTTAGGAGCTTGCCTAAGCACGCACCGAATCCAATCAGCGGATGCAGAGGACTTAGAGTTAGTATCTGCCTAAGCACGCACCGAATCCAATCAGCGGATGCAGAGGACTTAGAGTTAGTATTCTGCCTAAGCACGCACCGAATCCAATCAGCGGATGCAGAGGACTTAGTGTTAGTTGCGGATATCTTTAGGCGGTTTTAGATACGGAATTCCGCACTAATGCGGACGGATAATCGGATTAGAAGTCGGGTTAGGAAGTCTAATTCAAGAGTCGGACTCGGAAGTAAAAGTAAAAGTCGGACTCAGAGGTAGAAGTAGTAGAAGTGCCTTTTTGGGGCATTGCGCTCTGCGGTTATATAGGCGGTTTTATCGCAATCGAAAGAGTGGGCAACGGTTGCATGGGGAAATTATAAGTGGGGCGGTGCGACGACGTCTGTTATGGACGATGTAAATTGTATGCCGTGAGATAATTCTTTCTCGGCGGCAAAATTGAATTATATCATCGTCGGTTTCTTACATTCTCTTTAACTGATAATTTTAATTACAGCTTTTGACTAGCCGTATATCTGTAAAATCCATCCAAATTTCTATGGTCTCGAGCTTTAATGTCACCTAATTGAAAAAAGTTTATCCACCTATATGACAGTGAGTTGCCGCATTAAATTTTATTTCTCATCAGATGTTAGGTATCCATAGGCTCGATATGATCAATATATTTTACTAGAAAAAGAGCTTGATATATTAATTAGTTCATTTACAAAACCATTCGGCATAGTCTACACCCCTGTATTGTTTGTAATATGATAACGAATTATCAAAACTACAGTGTAAAATAAAACCCTACAGAAAATGGTTGATGATAAGTAAAATGTGTGTCTTGCGACATCTCGTGTAAACATTGACACGCATGAATAGTATAAACTAAGAAAAATGCCAACAGTTAACTGTAACGGCATGTGTGTGTTAAAGTGCAAAGCGCTATCTAAGCGATAGCTTTAATGCTTGTACCAACGTTGCCGACAAAGCCAAGATAACTTGTACAGAATACGAAGTTTGTTTCATGGTTGATGATGTTGAAATGCGTTAATTAAATTTTTGCCATCATTCGTCTCTACCAAAAGACATTCGAAATCCGCATAAATAATAAACGGCGCTTTTAATTGATTTGAAAAATTTTTATATGCAATAGTTTCCCCATTTTTGGGTATGATGACTTTACATTTATTTAGATTACTACAATCTTCACTATGATCAGATAGATGTTTTTCTGATAAAAAGTAATTAAGACATCTATTGCATATGAAAATTTTATTGTTACCCTTAGTAAGCTGCGATTTTACCAAGAGCGATAAATTGCGTATTAGACAAAAGTGGAACTTAACAGATCGCTTACCCCTATAACTAATAGACTTTTAATTGATCACTCTTGTGTGACTAGAAACACTGGATATCATCAACACACTCCATAAGCATCTCTCTTTTTCTTTCGTCCTTCTTCATCCGCATCAACCTCTTCATAAGCAGTATACTGAACCATAAGTAGATTGACATGATGAGTGATGTTTAGTCTCAGACGATTAGATAAGTAGGAGTTATTATATATCTCCCATTTTTCTTCAAACTCAGGATACACACATTTATTGAAATATTGTTTTGTCGCTCAAACTTTGGAATTTGGTGTAGAGTCATAGGCATCAAATAAGTTTTTCACTAAAATGAGGGTAGCTGGTTACACGATTCGCATTTACCGTACATGGAAAAGTCTAGCCATAATGCACCATGCGAAGCAAAACTCATCATCGTTTTTAATATTCAAGACAGCTTTTTTTTTGCTTTTATCTGTGATGGTATCTCGATATAACACGAACCTCTATGTAACATCTACAGCTGTTGATATTTGTTGTAAGCCACTAAATCCTTTTGAAGCCCCCAACCGCTCTGATGTTCTCTAAACTCCACCAATTTTTTATAATTTTGGCACTAACATTGGTATTGAATCAATTCATGAAGTTGTTTTTATTCATCAAATCATTTTCATCGTTTAGTAATTGCAAATGGTTTCTTTTATTAGGAAATACTTAATCTCAACTCAAAATGCTTCATGAATTCAATAACATCCTCTCGTTATTTAATTGTGCATCTTTGATTAAATTTTCTTAATTATTCTACCTTTTATACAATAAAAATATTTTGTCCGCGATCGATCTATAATATACAATAAATTTTAGCCATTTGCTGAGTTCATTCATCTATAAATAATTAACTATGTTCTACAGTGAACGGCGTTGTTTAGCATTTATTTTGTCTGCAGCGGTGATGATAAATGCTTAAACAATTAGATGTGTAATCTCTCTCTTTTAATATTATACATCATTTAATTTAAATTCTATCGATTAATATATCGAGTTTAATTTAAACAATTGAGTTCAGCAAAAAGAGTTGGTAATATTTTTTATCCAAGTCTACATTAGTGTAAACAATATTATAAAGTAGATGGATACACCCTTTTTCCCCATAACTTTCAATATCTAATCATATTATTCACTAAACACAAAATTTAAGAGTGTTTTTTTTTGAGAAAGAAATATTTTACATCTTTCTTTCTCTCACTATAAAATTGTGTGCAACATGGTGAATGGCACTAGTTTACAAAAATGCCCAAAAAAAAAATTTTGTTAATTAAGATATCATTTATTGTCCGGTTGAGGAGGGCATGGGTCCGGCTGATAGATTTAAATCAGCACATGGCGTCGAAACACCCTGCCATTTATAAAAAATATATGCAGATGTAGCCGCAAATCTAAGTAGAAGATTTTTTAATTAAACCATTATTATTTAACATTAAGTTTTGCAAATAAGACTAACTTTAATATCATCAACATTTTAATTTTTTTATTATAGGGGGATGATACAATGACCGAAATCAACGCGGGAGAGGCTGCAACAGCGCTTTAAGGGAACGGAGGACTGCGGTAAATTCGATTGAGGTATGAAGCCTATTTTATTATAATTCATTAAGAAAAATTTAAAGATTTAATTAATAACAAGATTATTCGTTTTAGATTTTTTTTTTTTTATTGTATGAAATGTGTGAATTGAATAAGTTTAAAAATAATACAATCTTTATGAGAAGCTTACATGAATTTAGCTAGAGGTAAAGTAACAATTAAGTTTAGATTTTTTTTATTGACAAAAATTCAAATTGAGTATTAGCGCTTAAATTTAATTAATACACTCTAATGAGAAGCTTACATCATTTAGCTAGAGGTAGGTAATAATGTGAATTAAATACAGTTAATTAACCGTCGTTCGTCTTTTTAATCACAACCATGATTTTTTTTTTTGATTGCCATTCTGTGTTAGAATTTAAGTTTCAACACGCATAGATCCTCTCATTTACATCTTATGTATATGTAAATAGAATACCTGCACGTTATCAGAGAAAAAGAGAGATAAACAAAATACGATGACGAATGCTAGAGTCTCGAGTTTCAACTTGCAGACAGTTAGAGAGAGAGAGAGAGAGAGAGAGAGAGAGAGAGAGAGAGAGAGAGAGAGAGAGAGAGAGAGTTGAGAGTATCAGCATTCATATGTTAATATTGGTTTGTAAACCGTTTTGTAAACTGTTATTTTTGTTCTTTTTCGATATCTCTCTTTCTTGGTGTGAGAATGTATTGCTTAGTTGTAATATATAATTTTTAAAGAACTTTCTATTCTAACCGTTCATTTCCGTTTCACTTCTACCATCTTTATATATTTTCACTTTAGCAGGTATTTCCATGTTTTCACTTGTTCTATCAGTTTGCCATTTAGTTGTAGCCTTACATCTTTATCTTCTTTGTCTACTTCCATAATTTTTGTTTTTCTGTGTTGATTTTTAAGTCTCTGGCTTGAAGTGCTTCGCTCCATATATCGATATTTCTCTGTGTAGATCTTTTCCTTTTTTTCATAGATTACGTCATCCGCAAACACGCATTCCGGAAATCTGTACTACCCCATGTTTTTATATCCCACTGTTATTTTCTTTGCTCTTTCTTTCACTTCCTTTGATTATGTCGTCCATTATTAATGTAAATAATACAGGGCTCAAAACGCATCCTGCCTTAATCCTTTTTGTTGTAAATTCTCTGACTCTAAAAGTTTTCTTTCCTTACATAATTTCTGTTGTTTGTATATACTTTTATAGCGTTTAGTAGTATTTTATTTATTCCTATTTTTTAAACTGTTCCAAACTAGCGGTCTTGGAATACAGAAGGCTTTCGAGATCTATAAATGCTGGCAACATATTGTACATCTGCTTTTCTCATCAATTGCCTCATTCGACTGTCATCTTGTTTCGACGGTGTAGGTGACCCAATCAAATTCAATAGTCATGGGATTTTAGTCCCAAAATCGCCATCTTGTGCTAATACGAACGTGTATTGACTACAATGGAGCAATTCACCTAATTACCCAATCAAATCATCATAGGGCGGAGGCCAAAATTGCCATCTTGTACTTGTGGGCACATCCGCATGTAATGACCACAATGGCGATCAAGTCAAAAGCTGTAAGAGTGTTCTAGATCCCAAATTTTGATGTTGAACTCTACAGCTCCCCTACTACATCACAAGATTAGGCCACTTTTTCCACTGATCGTTATTCCATTCTAGGGTTTTGCAGCAGGATGAGAGAAAACGAAAATGGCCAGTAACAATTTTATTACAGAACGATGTTGTTTACTTAAACTTAGAAGACTTACAAAATACAAAACACCGACACTTTCTCTTTGTAACACCATTAAAATTACTGACAGAATTGTAAGCGCCACTAATACATCACTATACTAAAGAATAAGGATCAGGGTTTGGCGCAATAAACATAATCAGTACATATAAAATTTGCTGATGAAAAACAGCAAAAAGTTAATAAAGGTGATTTCGTAAGGTCAACTCCATTTTGCGAAAACTTGGGTATTATTACATTACAATAAGAGATGTTATTGCTTATTAATTTTTTCTTTGCCTCAAAATTAGTGATTTTCCCTGAACCTTAACGTAAAATGTAAATAATTTTTTTTTTTCAAATTTTATACTACGTTCTTTACTAACTAGTGTAATAGATCTTATTGCAGTTAAATGAATTTTGTTTTCAGAACACAACTTCATAAGTACTCGCTGTCAATGCCACTGAGTTCCTAGAAGAAATTAGAACAATTGTAGTAAACAATAAGATTTCTACAATACATATGGACTGCTAATATTGTGATAAATAATTTCAATTTCACTGGGCGTATCCATCTTGAAAGGTGCTAAGTCCTTATTATTTAGTTTAAAAGGCGTGGCAACAATTTAATTTAATCTAAATTAATTTCAACAATAATTGCATTAAAAGCCTGGGTATTTAAACTTGTAAAATTGTTGGCATGAAATATGCCATGATGCAAGTATCTAATTCCTCTAAAGTTAACGTTAGCAGTCTATGAAGTTCACATTTTAGCAGCAATACGTAACTGAACGAAGCACAATGA